>CAWUHW010000031.1:234656-270236 GCA_963922195.1 Panagrolaimus sp. PS1159
AAGCAGTGGTATCACCGCAGAGTACTTTTCATTCGTCCACAAAGTTATTTTTTAAAAATTTTTACTGTCTTTATTTATATTACCAATTTTTTAATATCAGCAGCAAAAACTACAAAACAAAAAAACCGTTTTTTAATAATTACTTTGTTAAAAAATTCCATTTTTTATTAATTTAATTAATCTTGTATTTTTTATTAATTTAAACACTTTTTTAGTTTATTTTTTTAAATTGTAATCAATTAATAATTTTTTTTCTAACAAAATTTTGCAAATTGAACTTTTTTGTACTCGACTAGAGCTCGACCGGCATCGAACCTTTTCGTTGTTGATTTTGCGTCATAGCCTGGCGCGCGTTCAACTGCGCTAACGAGTCGGCAAAAAACGGTTTGGAGAAAGGAAAAAAAAAAAGTTCGCCTTGATTCAATACGTGAGAAAACACAAAATATCATTTTTAAAAAAGCAAAAAAATATCTGAAAAAAAAATTCAAGGACAAAATAAGAATAATTGCTGCCATGACATTTCAGTTTTGTTAGAAAAAAATTATTAAGTGATTGCAATTTAAAAAATTATTAATAAACAAAAAAAAGTGTTAAAAATAGGGACCCTCAGCCAAAAAAAAAAATTTCGCATTTGGTTATTAATTTTTATATATTTGGATACCTTAGCTTTTTCTAAGACCAATGGCGAAATTTTTATCTGTTTAAATCAGAAGCCGGGAAAATGATAGAAGCATCTCCGGGGAGCGCTTCCGTTTTCGATGGATTGAAAAACTTCAAAAGAAAAAAGCGCCGCCATGCATGGCGACGTCCTTAGAGCAATTGTGAGCGTCGCAGGTTTGCATGCGACGCTCACAATTGCTCTAAGGACGTCGCATGCATGGCGGCGCTTTTTCTTGAAGTTTTTCAATCCCATCGAAAACGTCTTTTTTGTGAAAAAAAAATTGGCTGAGGGTACCTAGTTAAAAATTTGTAAAAAAACAAAATGAACTTTCTTATTACAGTTTTTTCAAGAGAAATGTAATTATTTTTCTGGAGTGATGCGCTCAAATGTCACACGCTAAAAAATGCGCTAGAAAAATAAGCACAAATTTTAAACATTTTTATAACGGAAGTTCAAACGCTTTTAAAAAATGCGCGCAAAAAATTACGCTTAAAAGTCTGGCGCTCAAATGTCACATGCTAAAAAAACGCTAAAAAACACGCTCAAATTTTGACGCTTAATGTTGACGGACGTTTTGATCCAGATTCGAAATCTTGGACATTCTTGTTTTTCAGGCAAACTGAGAGTCTTGATACGAAAATGACCCTTTTTAAAAATTTTTTATCAAAAGGATGCATTTTCGTTACAAGACTCTCAGTTTGCCTGAAAAAACGAATGTCCAAGATTTCGAAACTGGATCAAAACGTCCGCCTCCTTTAAAAAATTCCGCTTAAAAATTACGCTTAAAATTCAAACGCTTAAAAAATTCTCGCTTCAAAAAACGAGCAAAATAACATTTTATAAGTTAATTCTGGAATTTCGAAACCTAACGTATAAGAGTTTATTGGATTTTACAAATTCTGTTTTCGAAACTTTTAAGTTACCAGACAATATTTTAAATTAAGTTCATGTTAAAACAAATAATGCTAAAATTAAAGGCGTGGTGTTGGTTCTAGTACTATCTCACACGATTTTTATCAATGTATCACTTTCTCAAAATGCACAAAAAGATATAATTCATTTTGTAGCTCAAAAGGTTTGGTTATGCTATTAAACAAAGCATATGTTGAAACAATGCAAAAAAATTAAATGTAAAATTTTTTTAATTAACTATTATTTGTAAACGTTACTTAGCGCATTGGCCAATGTATATGTATTTATCCGTTGTCAATTAGCATACAAATTACGAGACAATAAACATCATAAATTTGAATAAAATTTTATTATGTCTAACCTGCGCATTATTTTCACTCTGATATTATTAGCACTTTTATTTCTTTTTTATGTTTTTCATTATATTTTGTATGCCGAAAGTAAAGTTTCTGCTAATTCTGGAACAGTAATCATAAATAAAACCATACCGTTAATATTGTTTTATACACCATTATTTAATATTGGATATACTTTAGAAAATGTTAAAAATATATTCAGAAACTGTCATTATCACTGTTCAGTGTCCGACAACCCCAAGTACGTATAATATTTTTATGTTTGAGACGTTTGTGGCTAATAAAAAAAAGCTATTACAATTGTCAAGGGATAAACTATTTTGTTTCTACAAGTGATTAATATTGTGGTTTAGACTCTATCCGCAGTCCGATGTTGCAATATTTCATTCTCGACAAATGTTTATGAACGATTTTATACAAAAGAACAGAAATCCAAATCGTCTGAATGTATACTATACATCAGAATCATTTCCACATGAAAGAATAAGAAAGAAAAATTTTCCTAAAGATTTTTTTAACATTACAGCAACATTTCGTTTGGATAGTACTTTTCCAAGGCCATACGGTAGATTTGAAAGAATAATGCCTCATGAAAAAGGAAATGAATCATTGGTTTGGACTGATAAACAGGTTTAAATTTAAATTCTATTTTCCATAAAAACATTTGCATTAAGATAAACGGAATATTATCAAAAAAAACTAAACTCGCTGTACAGTTTGTTTCACACTGTGTCACTCATTCTTTACGAGAAAAGTTAACAAGTGACATAAAAAGATTTGCAAATGTTTCACTTTTTGGTTCGTGTTACGGAATTAAAAACAAAAGTGAAATAAAAGAATTTGGTATATAACATCAAGATTGATTAATACATTCAGTTACTTTTAGAAAGACATTTCTTTTATTTGGCTTTTGAAAATTCTGTTTGCAAAGATTATATAACTGAAAAATTTTGGAGACTTAAAGATTTAATTGTTCCAGTTGTTTTAAAACGGTCACTTTTAAAAGGGATTGTTGAAGATGAATATTTTATTGCTGCTGATGATTTTAATTCTACCAAAGAATTAGTTGAAAAACTTATTGATGTTTCAAAAAATTTAACCGAATACAAAAAGTAAACTATTTTATTTTATTTTTATTTTATTTATTTATTTTAGATATTTGGGATGGACAAAAAAGTATAAAAAAATCCAGACATTCGATAAAAAAGATATTTGCAAATTTTGTGAAATGGCAGTGAAAAAAGAAAAGCATGTAATTCCTGATATTTTTAAATGGTGGGAAAATGAATCTGAATGTCAATTTAATTATTTAAATTTTACTTTAAAATATTTGAAAGATAATAACATTTCATTAACAATTTAAAAATATTTCGATTAGTGTAATAAACGAGATAGACCTTCGTTTATGCTTTATAGTTAATCTTTATTAGTAATCCCCAGACTTCGACTTATGCAAAAAGCACAAAATGTGCACACTCTGCAAAATTGCATGACGTGCGCACATTGTGCATTTTTTTGCATTTTGTGCTTTCTTTGTGCTTTTTTTGCAGGAACTTTTACAAGCACACGTTAAATCAATTTCAAATGTTTAGATTAAAAAATTATAAATTTTTACATTAAAAAGTGATCGCATCAAAAAAAGCCAAAACAATTTTCGATCGGTCAAAGGTTTTTCTCATTTCAAATGTGTTTTTCAGTTTTAGCCAAAAAAATGTTCAAACTGTTTTTTGATTTTGGTGTTAAAGAAGTTCAAAATATTACCTTTCAGTTGCAATGATTCTAGAAATTTTCGACCGAAGTTTAATTTTTTTTCTCAACAGTGGATGATTTTTTTGCATAAAAAGATGCTGCTGCTCTTTTATTGCCAAATGTCAAATATATTTAAAAATTTTTGTTTTACTTTCTTTGTTCAGTTGCATCTGTTGCTTGACGGTTCTAATATTTTTTAGCAAATTTTTCTTAAAAATTAAAAAGACTATATCTTAAAATACGCCCGCATAAAATTTTTGGAAAAGATTCCGGGATTGGAAATTTACAACATTTATTCATTATAACACAAAAAACTGACACAGATAAATAAATACGTTAAAAAACTGAAAATCTTGATCAACAGACATAAGAGACAGAAAGAAAATGCTTGCATAATGAAAAGAAACAAGAGAAAAAACGATGACAAATCAAAAAAAAAGAGAGAGAGGTAATTCACAGCGGGACGAAAATGGCTTGATAATTGATTTTTTAACAAAATGCCGAAAGTGAAAAGCTGAAAAAATGGTATGACTTTGTTTGGCTTTTAACTAATTTTGACTATTACAAATTAACTTTTTTTTTATTTTCTAAGGTAAAAAGCATCAAAAAACTGATAAAACTACACCAAATTTGTCCAAAAAGTATACGATTTGATGGTTTTTGACCATGTTAAAGTTAATGTACTATTTCAAATGCGTTTTTCTCAAAAAAATCATGAGACTTTATGAAAACTGTTAAGCTTAATCGAATCAGCATCATCAAATTTATAAAATGGACAAGAATTTTGTTTTAATTTTGGGCCAATCTTTTTTTACATCATTTTGAAGGAAAGACGCGCCAACTTGTACTACAACATCCGTCGTTCTTTGCTTTTCTTATTCATTAGCTTCAATAACGGCTTTTTGGTATAAAAAATGTTTGTTATGAACAATTATGAACGACAAAAACATTTCAGAGCTCAATATATTCGCGACTAATATACTCAAAGCCATCAACATCTCCAACATAAATCACGTCTGAGTCTGTGACAAAAACTTGCAGTTATTTTAGAGAATAAAACTTTTTTAAAAGATTTATCTGTTTATTTCAGGAAAATCTAAACAGAAACGTTTTTTGTTCAAATCTTTTCCAGTAATTTTTAAACGACGATTATTCATTTTTATTAATATAATTATCCACTGAATAATTATGATGCATAATAAATCTTGAAAGTTCAAATAAATCTTACAAAATCACTTATTTGAACATAAAAGCCTTGCAAAATTTCGATGTCCGCGTTTTTTCAAGACATTCCGTAAAAACCTCCGTATTTCTATATTTTTCTGCTTTTTAAAAAAAAAGCTCTTTTATTAAACAAGACACAAAAAGCATATAAGAAATCAATTGCTCTACATGTCAAAACAATTTGGGATAAATTAATGAAGATTGAAGGACGTAATTCCTGTAATTTCCACAATGTTGAACGAGCAAAATTGCTAAAACAGCTTGATCATAGCGATGACAATTTGCATATTCTCCGCTTAATAATTTTGGCCCCTCACAAAGCATTTTTGAATTCAACGGGGCCATACAAAATTCTTCTTTGGCACATTTAACCCATTTATCAATAATTTTTATGGCATGATCATTCCTTGTAACAGTTAAGAAACCTGCCATATACATATCACGTTGTTTTGCCTTCAAATTTAATTGAAGTTAATTAATAGGAACAGAAGCTTACTAATTTTGGATCAAAATTAAGAAGTTCATATAATGCCGGGTGAGTTGCGGCATAAATTGTATGTGAAGCACTAAAGAATTGGCGCATACCACATGTTGCAAAATTAGATTGTTGCAAAATGAAAAAATCCTTAAATATTACGGATCATTTTAGAACATATGAATGAACTTAAATTTTTTTAAATTAAAAAGAAAAATTGCAAAATATTTGGATAAACTGCGGCTTTTATCAAAAACCGTTTTTTGCTTATATTAAATCATTTTTGTTATAGCGATAGACAGAGCTTGTTTGAGTTTTTAAAAATATCCATCCTTACTGTTAAAGTATCATCTACGGTTTCATTAAAAGCTGTAATAGTATCAAAATAAAAAACATTTTCGAATTCGTTTAACATTTCTTTAATTATTAATGGTTTCCATCGGTATTCTAACAAATTTTGAACATATTTTGGATATTTTTCGAATTTGAATTTTCGTATTTCAACAAAGGGACACGCTTTCTTATATTCATTTATTCGTTCATATGTAATATTCTCTAATAAATATGCAATAACAAAACCAATTTGCCAGTTTTTGACTTCCGATAATTTTGCAAGTGATGTGCAACTTGTTCTAAAAAAGCTTTTTTTCTGTATAATATAAATAAGTAAACTTACATTGCTTCGTTTAAATGATTGTCTGAAAACGCAGTCACTAAACGAAAATCGACAATTTCATCATTTTTGTCTGTCGATTTACCGTAACTCAAGTCTTCACTTCTATCCGCATTTTTACTATATTTAAGACAGTAGAATAATATAATACACATAACAAAAATAATTATAATCCTTTTTTCTTTCGATTTTTCTAAGTGCGACATTTTCTTGAAGGTTTAGCTTTTTTATTTTACTGAAACAATAAATCTTAAGTCACGGTTTCCTTTTTTTATCTTTAGGATTAGGAGGAGCTAAAGGATATAAATATTTCGCATGTAAAAAAAATGTTTTGCAAAAATGATTTAACGGAACAACACACTTTCACAAGCTCTGCATCATTTTACAAAGAGGATAATAGAGGCTTTCAGAAATTTTTAAATAAAACAGCAAAAAAAATTTTTTTTTGAGTTCCATAAATGCACAAAAAAATTTTAAAAACTTATGTTGCAAAAGTTTCAACAAAATCTAGTTACGTCTGGGTTGTAAATAAAAAATCGGAAAAAAAACAAAAGCTTGTGCATATCGTCAATCTTTAAGGAGATGCGCTATGCACAAGAAAAGCATGTTATAAAAGTTACAGCAATTAAGTACATAAAGTTATTTAGATCCTTCGTCACATATTGTTAATAAATATCTTTATGACGATGAAGCAAATTTTTGGCAGACGGTATCGTAAACTATTTGCTTTATTTGTTTTTTTGTTTTTATTTGGTTTAAAAAAATTTATCCTTTTAAAAGAAAACAGTTCATTCTCGAACATTCTTTTATATTCGAAAAATAATAGTTATTTCCAATCACAGAAGTTCCAAACCAGGAAATTTCGAGTTGAGCTGAAGGACGTTAATATTTCATACTTTTATTATGGCCACAGGATTTCTTCCTGTGGCAAAAGTAGCATGTTAATTGCAACCCTTTCAAGACCATCGGCATACAGCTTAAGGATGGGTGTGCGGAATAGTTGGCGCAAAGATGTTGTAAGAGATTTTGGGATCTACCTTTTTTGTTTAAAAGAAAGAATAATTGCTTTACCAGACTTTAAAATGCTTAAAAAACGCCGTCATACTGACATTCTAAAAAATGTTTTTCAGCCTTTGACATACACGCATAAATTTTTTGTTGGATCAGTAAAGAACACTACACTCAGATATGCTTTAAAGAAAGAATCTCAGAAATATGGTGACATTATATTTACAAGCCTAATCGACACGTATACAAATTTAACACTCAAGGTTTGTTTTCTTGTGAATGAATCTAGATTTCTTTGTTTTCCACGAAAAATTTTAACAGATTAAGAGTATATTTAAGTAAGCATTAATACAAAATACTATAACTTTTGTGCTAGAAAATTTGGAAAAAATAACCCCCATACAGAAACAATATGTTTTTCAGATGACAGCTCTTTATCAGTGGCAACAATATTATTGCCCACAAATTCGATACTTTTTGCGAGCTGATGAAGACACAGTCCTACATGTTTTAAGATTACAATACTGGGTGAATAAAGAATTTAACACAATTAGTACAAATCTCAATGATATTGTCATTTTTGGACATCTTCGTGAAAACTTCAGAACCCTACGAGACCCGGCAAAAAAATGGTAAATTACTGATTATATGCTAAATATTAAAGACCAAAATTTATTTTTAAATTATGAGGGCTGACTTCTTTTAATAACAGCCTTAGGAGAAAAGTATTATTTTCAAAAAATATCTTTTAGGTATGTCCCTTACGAAGCATATAACAATTCACGGTACCCTACTTTTACAAATGGTCCATCTTATTTACTGACACCAAAAGTAATAAAAATGTTATTGAAAGAAGTCAAAAATCATAAATATGTTATTGTTGATGATGTTTTGTATACCGGAATAGTCGCTGAGAAACTTGGAATAACAAGGTACAATGCAAATAACCATTTTGCAAATGGAAATCCTTTAAATAAATGGGATAATAAATGTGACGAAAATGGAGTGCCATTTTTGTTTAGCGTCTTTGACGAAAACGGTGAAATCGAAACGATGTCAGATGGATATAAAAATGCTTTAAATAAACTAAAAGAGTTGCAATGTAATCGGTCATCAGCTAAAAGTTTTTATCTTGCACTGTCTTATATTATATTGATAAAATTCTGTTTGTAATGTTTGGCAACAATCAATAATAAATACTTAAAAACACTCCCTTTAAAATACATTTATATTATATTATGCTGCTTTTAATCTTTAACATGTTTGTTCACATATTTGAAAAAATGCAATTACATTATTGCTTATTACAACAGAACTACCAAAATTTGCTGAGAAATCAAGTATTTAAAATCATACTTTGTTAAATAACATCAGAAGCTCGTATATTGTATATTGCAAACTTCAGATCGGAAAAATGTGTATTTGTCCCTTATTTAACCTAAAAACAATGATTGAGCAGACAAATTTAAAGTTCAAACAAAATTTTGTTTTTAACAAAAAATGACAGACAGCTTGAGATTTATTATTTATGGCAACACAATTGCATTTGCAAATGTGATAAATGACAGTCAATTCCTGTCTCAAAAAAGGCACAATTTTGGCGTAAAACTTTATACTTCGGGCAATAGTTAAAACAATGAGAAGCATGTTTCGCATAACGTCTAGAAAAAGAGATTTTTGTCTGATTTTTTAAAATACAGAAGGACTGCTTTTACTAAAACATTAATTACTAAACATAAGCTTGTACTTTGTGATTCCCTAAAAATCGTTTCGTATATGAATGATAACTTGCGTTTTTTAACTTTCAGTTGATGCAACGAGAACGCAATTGTCGCAAATGCGAATTTTCATTTAATTAGTTATCACTAACATTTTATCTTTTAAAGTTTAATACATCAATATCGAACGATTGGTGTAACTCTATAAAAACTAATATTTAGGGATGGCGTGACTGGTTTTTGCACTAAAAATTATCTGAAAACAAAAAAAAAGTTTACAGATAAATTTTTTTTAAAACTGAAATTATTACTAGACAGGGCCGCAACTGCCTTAGGGAACTTGGGGAATGTTCCACCCTCTCAGATTCTAAAATGTACGGGGAAAATGAAATTCATACTAGGTAAAATGAGATTTTTTCGATTTTTGTAGGGAACTTCCACCCCCACGCTGGAACTTCCCCTCCCTAGATTGAGACCTATTTGCGGCCCTGTTACTACACAACAGTACACTGAAAAACGTGAAAAAAAAGTGTTTTAAATAGTAAACTATAAACTTATTTGTGTTAAAATGACTTAAAATGCTTAAAAACTCTCCTAATATTTAGATGATGTGATTTTTACCAGTATTTTACCAAAGTACGGTATTTTAACATTTATTACTACTAATAGGTAGAAAACTACGTCAATTACTTAAAAAAGCATTTTTTTTTTCGTTTATTATACAGAAATAACATTGTATAGTAATTTTTTGCGTTAAACTACAGTATGCCAGCGATTTTTGGTTCCGGGCGCAAAACTCAGGCGCGCCCATTTTTTGAGATTACGGGCGCGCCCTACTTATATTCATGAAACATTGAAAATGCTTTTGAAAATTTCTTATAAAAAGTTCTTTTCGTTTGCCGCCATAAACCAATTTGTTCACTAAAAGTAAAAAAGCTTAGACGTTCGTGTCTTAAGTATTTTGTTACCAAGTAACTATTAATATCAGGCTGTTCAGAATTTTTAGTCATTTTATTCTTAAAGTTGGCATTTTAAATTTAAAGCAATAATTCAAAAGACACAATGGATATTATTTAAAAGCGATTTCAAAGACAAAGAATGGATAACATTTCTCCGGATTTCACAAAAAATTTAATATGTTTTCAAATGCTTTGTTTAGAAATTTTAATGCAGTATCATTTTATTTCAACACCGAACAAATTTTTTAACAATGTATAAAGTCAGATATCACTCCATTCATTCGAAATCCAAATAAAACTGTTTTTTTAAACAAAAAATTTTGTTTATCTGTTTTTTTAAAAGCATTTTTTAGTGATATTGGAATATTCAAGGGAACATATACGAAAAAAAAAGTTTTGTAAAAACTTATTTTTAGTTTTTTTAGTTGCCTCAAGCTCTATAAACAAAATTAGTTTCAAGAACTATGTACAGTATCCATCTATCAAAAACAGAGGTGAAAAGTTTCTCAAAAAAAGTTAGATAATTGTTTTAAAGAATGTTATAACTAATTTTAAACAGGCACAATAGTATGCCAGTAATCTCTTTATTGATATACACGCTTAAGATATTTTAATAGGTTTTTTGTATCTGAGATATTATGAATTAAATATTAATAAAATACGATTAGAAACTATTAAAGACATAACAGATTCCATATATAGGATCACATAGTACATAAAATTTGGCCACTTTTTTTCATTTTCAGTAGGCTAAAATTTTCCCAATTTTTGTATGTCATTTTAAGATTTCATATCACTTTAAATTACTGATAATATGTTTTGCAAGAATTCTTATTATTTTTTTTCTCATAAATATTCTTTCTTAAATTGTAAAAAAACATTTTCTTAGTTATTATTTTGAACTTTTTTTTGCGCAAAAGATAAGAATCAATGCATTAATTTTGTTGAATCACAAAAGAATAGAGTCGACTCTACTTGTCATTCAAATGCTCACGTTTGCCCTAAATGGAAGCGCGAAAATTATAAAAAGATGATATTCGAGATAAAAAATCGTGAGATTTCTTGAAAACATGCTTTTCAAAAAAACAACGTAAACGGTGATTCTTGAAAATTTTGTATTTTTTAGCCTACTGAAAATGAAAAAAAGTGGCCAAAATTTTTATGGTTTACAACGTGATCAAAATTTATTTTTTTATAAAAGATAGCATTTTTCATGGAGTTTTTAAATATAATTTTTCGTGGCATGAAAGGATATGGTAATCAGGGGTAAAGAAAGGAAGAAAGAGGTAAGCTTTTTGCGGCGCTACGACTTTGACCTATAAAAACGTGGTATCTTTGTTTTAAAATTTTCAATAAAGCTTTTTTTTCCAAAAATCATTCATTATTAACTTAAATTTGTTTAAAAAGTAGTAGCTTAAAAATAATTTTTTGTCTTTTAGGATTTAATATAAAATGGAAAGACCATGTGAAATTTGTACAAAGCCAATACCATTCAACTGTCATCGATATGGTGGAAGATGTTGTAACTCATGTGCATCATTCTTTTCTCGATCAGTTAAAGATGAAAAAGATTTTGTTTGTTATGGAACAAATGAATGCCTCAAAAGTTAGTTCTTTTTTTTTCAATATTTTATTACTAATAAAATAACGAAACCGCAACAATGTTGAATTTTTAAGCTAAAAAAACCAAAGATTTTCTTTTTTTCTTAAAATGATCTTAAACGTCGGAGCCAATAAAAACTTTTCTAACGGCAATGCGTCGACTGCATGCGCGCAGACGCACATTTTCGTTTCCTGTCATTGCATGACGGATGCATCCATGGAAGAAAAAAACTTGTATTGGCTGCGATGCTGCCTTTATTTTTCGGCCAAACAAAGAGGCAACGGATCGAGAAGCCACCTTTTTTTATCACATGATCCCACAGTGGTTAAAACGGTTTTTTTTTTTATCAGAAACAATGTGTACAATGATAATGCTATGAAAGTGATAAAGGTTTTTCTCTTTTCGTGTAAGAAAAAAATTTGTATTGGCTGCGATGCTGCCTTTAAAAAATCTGCTTTTTTTCCCCTTTAAATTTTTTTGGGGGTCTTTGTTTTCCTTCCTTCTGCAACCCCTTTGATTTTTCCGCAAAATAAATATTCATGTATTCTTTTCTTGTCCAAAGGGTGTGAAAAACAGGACTTAAAAATTTAGACTATATTCATTTAAACAAATAATTATGTTTTTCAAAAAATCTTATGCAGAATTTCGTCATAAAAACTTTAAGAGCGATGGTAATTTGCTGCATGCAAACCGGGATGCATGCAGGGTAATTTGCTGCATGCAAAATTTTTTTGCGGAGAGAAAATTCATATGGGCATCTGGGGCAGAAAATTGTATCAAAATCCCTTTGAAAAATATATTCAGAACTCTTGGATTCTGAAGTCACCCGCAAAAAAATTTTGCATGCAGCAAATTACCATCGCTCAAACTTTAATCGATTTTTTATTAATTTACTGGAAAAAAAATTGAAATTAATTAATAAAACACATCGCATTTTTGTTGGCAACTTTTTTCTATTAGGTTATCCAACTTTAAATTATAATGGTTTAATTTTCAGCACCATGCAGACTTGGAAAAGGGTGCCGTCGATGCAGATATGATAAATGCTTGGAAATAGGAATGAGCATCCATGGAATGAAAAAAGAAGAAGAAGCACCAACAGAAGCGGTAGAACCTAGAATGGAACAGGCTACCTTATTAGAAACTATGTTGGATAAAAGTACAATATTTGCAACAATTTTGGATTCAGTATTATCCACATCAATGGCATTTCCACATTTGCTTAAAGCATATTTAAAAGATGGTAATGCACAATTATTTACAAATGGAATTAAAAGTGATGAAAATGCAACATCAGAAAAAATGACATTGCTTAAATATTTATTTAATAAATTTCCAATTGATCAAAAGGAATTGCCATCGTTTTTGCAACTTTCAATATGCAAATTGGAATTAAAACATCTTCCAATTGACGAACAACTTCAAATGAGAATTTTACAAAACGATGCTTTGTCAAAAATTGCAAACTTTGATGTTGTTGGAAATCGGTTAATCGAATTATCAAATTCAGCACAGCATTTCTTAAATATTTTTTATATTTATTGCTAATCCTTTTTTTAACGCAAATATTCTGTTAACCATGGTGAATGGGTTTGATCCATAAAATATATTTTTGGGATCGCTTTTTATTATATGCCGCTCGTTTTTCATTAAAAAACATTTCTTTAATTTTACTAACAGTTTTTTAAATCCTGCAAGCCATTATTCATGTTTTATAAAACATGAATAATGTTTATTTATTTATTTATTCCTGAAAAAAAAACATTAGGCGGTGGGGAATCATTTTTTTGTCACAAAAAAATTTTTTTAAATGAGAAAAGTGTTAGTTTTTATTTACATTTTCTTTCTCTATATTTTTCACATTAATTTAAACATTTTTATTTATTTACATCAAATATAAATAATTCTTGACTTGGATGTCTTAGAATTTATAATATCTTAAACAAAACTCCCATTAATATTTTGATAAATTCGATGAATGTGGTAACTAACTAATTAACTAACTAATAAAATATTAAAAACGTTTTATTTAATTTTGCTAAATTTATATTATTTTTAAAAATAATAAAATAAAAGAAACAAATTAATCAAACTTAACTAAAAAACAATTATTCAACAATACAATATTTGTGCCGTGAAAGAAAAATTTTGTATTAATGGCAGTCATCAATGAGATAGTAAAAGGATACATAATTCGATTTTTTTATTGAGCAAAACATTTTGCAATTTTTAAAAAAAATTTTATGTACTATGTGATCCTATATATGGAATCTGTTATGTCTTTAATAGTTTCTAATCGTATTTTATTAATATTTAATTCATAATATCTCAGATACAAAAAATTTATTAAAATATCTTAAGCGTGTATATCAATAAAGAGATTACTGGCATACTATTGTGCCTGTTTAAAATTAGTTATAACATTCTTTAAAACAATTATCTAACTTTTTTTGAGAAACTTTTCATCTCTGTTTTTGATAGATGGATACTGTACATAGTTCTTGAAACTAATTTTGTTTATAGAGCTTGAGGCAACTAAAAAAACTAAAAATAAGTTTTTACAAAACTTTTTTTTTCGTATATGTTCCCTTGAATATTCCAATATCACTAAAAAATGCTTTTAAAAAAACAGATAAACAAAATTTTTTGTTTAAAAAAACAGTTTTATTTGGATTTCGAATGAATGGAGTGATATCTGACTTTATACATTGTTAAAAAATTTGTTCGGTGTTGAAATAAAATGATACTGCATTAAAATTTCTAAACAAAGGATTTGAAAACATATTAAATTTTTTTTGTGACATCCGGAAAAATGTTATCCATTCTTTGTCTTTGAAATCGCTTTTAAATAATATCCATTGTGTCTTTTGAATTATTGCTTTTAATTTAAAATGCCAACTTAAAGTAAAGCTAATTTTGAAATGAAAGAGGGATAGTTGATATTATGTAAAAAGAAATCTTAATTGCAATTAAGATATTGGAGATTAAAAAGATAAAAAAAATTTGAGGATTTTAGAAATCTGAAAGATTTAATCAAATTTTAAGTTTTTTTTTATGCACCATTTACTTTAAACTCAAAACAAGTTTTTTAACAAAAAGAAGCTGTCATTTGCTTTTTTATCTGAAATATGACTGCCATTATTTAAAAAAATCAACAAAACAAATCCTTTTGTGAATTTAAAAAATTCACATGCTTTTAATCATCTTTTGTTTGCTGTTTTTACAACATTTTTTCATGATGCTGTTTTATTAGAATCGCAGTTTTATAAACTTCAATGCAAACATTTTTCTATACAGAATGAGCAAATTGAATGACTTTCACATTTTTATTTTTCTGTCTGAAAAGTTTATTGCTTTGGACATAAAATACAGTTTTTTTTTATCTCTGAAATTTTCATCTCTTTTTTTCATATAATTGACAGGTTTGCCTCTGGCTCTCTCCTTTTTTTCCCATTAAAAAAAAGCAATAAAAAAGCAGACATAAACGAATCTTTGCTTTTTTCCAAATCTTTATCTCTTTTCCGATTTACATGAATCTTGCATCTGATGTTTTTGCAAATACCTTTTAAAAATCAGTCAATCTTCGGGAACATGTTTTAATTGTTATAATGTTAAAAAAATGGGTCGAAACAAAACAAGGTGACTGGAAAAATATTTAACTTAAAAGCGAGAATTCTTTTTGACAAATCTATAGTTAAAAAGAATGGATTCAAGTGTTTCGTTGAAAAAATAATATTTGCAGCTTCTTGTTTATATGAAAATATAGTATTTTTTATTTTAAATATGGATATATCGGAAAATGTAATATCTTATAATTTTTTCAAAAAAATTACATTATCTGATTGGAAAGTCACACAAGGTTGTAGGGAATTATTGATTTCTTTTAAATTATTTTTCGGACGACAGGTTTATAAACACGTAAACAAAAGTAATGGGAAGCTCAATGCTTTATTAAATTTTTTTCCTTTTTTTAAAAAGTTGTCTCAATTTGCTCTCTCGTCGAGAATATCAAGAACGGAGATTTCGGGGACAGAGAAACTTGGATTCGATTTTTCCATAAAAAACGACTATGTTATTATCGCAAAATTTTTTATCATCATATGTCATTAATCCTGCCAAAATGAGTTAGTTTTTGTTTCTCAATCGAACATTACGGAATATATTCACAAAAGCTTACTACCACCCATTTTCAAGGTCGCTGAGAACGATTTTCAACACTAAAAATAATAATATTGGACCCCCAAATGCTCAGAAAAGGTTTTAAAGTTTTCATTCTATTCCACAATTTCCAGGTTTGTGAGTGTGGTACAATAGCTCAGTGGTTAGAGCAGTTGACGCGTAATCAGCAGGTCGTGGGTTCGAATCCCGCTTGGACCAACCACAAAATTTTTGGAAATAAATTTCGCTTTGACTTGCTATCTCAATTTAGTTAAATGAAAAATTGGTAATTGACTTGTATATCTCAATTTAGTCAAATAACTCTATTAACATCATCAACAACAAAAAACAACAATTCGCCAAGGATTTCTTTGGCATTCGATTTTGTTAAAAAAATCGTTTTTTAAAAGTTGTCGTACAATGCATTACAATCCGAAAGAAATTACTACAAAATAGAAAATCGTTCTTTTTGATCCTATATTATATACTTTAAAAGTTAATAACCTCTGCCTAAAAATTTGTTGTTTTCAGTTTTCTTTTGAATATGGAAAAAATTGGTTTTAAAAAAGGCATTTATTTTATCGGAAACACACATTTGCAGTAAATTTACACAACTGAATTGTTAAAGTTTTTGAACGATGTAAAATATTTTTTTCAGATTATAGATTAATTGCTTTCGTTAATAGCACGAGAAGCGATAATGTTTGGGAAGAAACAAAGTTTTTTTATTTTTTCTTGGCCCGAAGCAGAAAATAACTTTTTTGTCTACTTTTATTTTTCTGTCTGAAAAGTTTATTGCTTTGGACATAAATAGCACGAGAAGCGATGTCTATTTTTTCAAAATAGACATTTTTTATTAACGAAGAAAAGAAAGAAAAGCGTCTTCGAAAAACAATAAAACGCATTTTGTGAGAAAACGTTGTTTTTTGAGATCCAAGTGGCACAGAAAAAAAGATTTCATATTTTTGGCTGAAATTCACAGTATAAAGGTAATTGAGGGTGTAGAATCCGAATTTAAATTTAGTTTTGGTACTTTTTTTGCTTGTTTTTGAGATATCATAAGGTAGACCAGGTTTTATACCAAATTAGGATTTGAAGGTAATAATTGTCAGACATGGTACCAATCGATTCGTCTCATCAAGCTTATTCAGAATAAAAAAAATTGTTCCAAAAACTATTTTTTAAGTGGAGTTTCATTCATTTAAAAATATAGAATTATGGTTTTTTAGCCATAATTCAAAAAATTGAATTCCAGATCTATATATAAAATAGCAGATTCGGATTCTACGGGTTTTTTTACCCCTGACTGTATATCCCGTCTGTCACTTGAGGTTCGCTTCAGGACATAAATATTAGTCCAAACATTACCGACTGAACATCTATAACATCATTCGGGATATAAAAGTCGGTGAATTTTTGATGTGTCGACTTTTGGAGACTTGCATAATAAAATATAATGTTGTTGAAACATTTTGGGTAAGTTTCAGACCCCCAGCATCAAATCTGACTATTTGCCATTAACTTGAATTTGACATTTTTAGCAACATTGGATATATTAAGAAAATGGTCTTAATACCCGAGTTTTCAAGTGAAATTAATATGTTTGCATTTATAAAATGTTTTACATATGCTAAAATAACTAAATTAACCATCAAATATGATATTTATGGCGATTTCGATTTTTTTAGAATTTTTTGAAAAAAGTGCTAGTTAATTTAGTTATTTTAGCATATGTTAAACATTTTATAAATGCAAACATATCTATACCATCTATATCAACCTAGCAACATCATGTTTATTCATTGAATGAGGAAAATGTTTTTTAAGCAAGCGGAAAGAAGGACTTTGGGTATGGTTTGCATATATAATTTAGTGAGTTTAAATATTAAATTTAATTAATTTATCATTTTATATATTTTAGGGAAGCTTAATAAACCCTTATTGATGTTTGGGAATACAACTGTCTTATTTTAATGGTTTCTCGGCTGATAATATTCAATACAATAACTGCTTGATGAAAACTTTGTTAGATTTTGACCTAGAATTTTTTTGGGAGAATCCCACATCGAATCGAACAAACAATTTTTGATTCAAATTGGGCAAACTGTGTCTATTGTATTGCGCGAAATTTAAAATGTTTTTATGTTTAAATTTTTTATATTTTTTGCAAAATATATGCTTTTTATATATAAGTATACATTATTTACATTAAAAGTTTGTTTATTTATTTTACGTAACAGTAATAAAATAAAAGTACTTAAATTACTTTTTAAGGTTTCTCAGGATGTAAAAATATATTATCGAAAATGTAAAACACAGTTGCACAATTGCCGTTCTATTTTCCGTGTATCCTTCCCCCTATATCACCCGAAACCCTTAAAAGAAACATGTTTAATAAATAATTTACTCAACAAATATATTTGTCACAAAATAAAACGTAACAAAACTTAAAATATTTTAAAATAAAACAACAAGTATTTTCTTTAAGATAATTGGCAAAAACACAGATCAGGAAGAAGAAATCGTCTATTTTTTTCTTTGTTTTTTGTCGCGCACTCTCTCCTTTTTTTGTCATTCTTTTTTCATAAACGCATTCGTTTATTTTTTAAACGAAAAAAGAGTGAAGGAAAATGAGAGAGTACGCACGAAAAAGACATGCGTTTATTTTTTAGACGCCTTCCTTTTTCGTCTGTACTCTTTCACTTTCCTTCGCTCTTTTTTCGTTTAAAAAATAAACGAATGCGTTTATGAAAAAAGAATGACAAAAAAGGAGAGAGTGCGCGACAAAAAACAAAGAAAAAAATAGACGATTTCTTCTTCCTGACACAGATATTAAATAAATATTAAACAGTCAATGGATGAGAATATCGATAGAGATAAAGACGATAATATTTACCTGCAGGAACAACCAAACCATCATCAATCAAGGCCATATCAAAGCATTGTGCATGTTTCACTTTCTAATGCATTTAACATATTTCCTTTCTAAAAAGAATAAATACAGTAACCCCAACACCATAAACCAAAAACAAACCTAACCGAAGATGGTAAGATTAAAATAGTTATGATTATCTGCAACAATAACTTCACCATTACGATTCATTCCAACAATTCAAGATATGGGGAACAGTTAAACTTTTGCAAAACATTTCCATATGAATCAAATATGATTATACGCATAACCTATAAACCAATATAAAGATACTGTTAATGCAAAAAAATGTAATCCCTTACCTTGCATTCAACAACAATAATACGACCTTGAGAATCAACACAAACGCCACGAGGATGTTGTAATATATTTGCACCAAATTTAAACATAAAATGTCCATGTTGATTAAAAATTTGAATTTGATCTGTTGGAGAACGTTCACTAACAATAAAATCACCAGTTACACGATTTACCGATACACTAAAAAAGGATAAAGTTTATATATGTCAAATATACAGTAAAATAGCTTACCGATTTGGATATAACAATTGTCCATCACTGTTCCACATTCACCAAATTGAAATTAGAAACGTCCTTCACGATCAACAGCTTGAATTCGATGATTATTTGTATCTGCAGCAATAAATATCATTTTGACAACACATAATTCATTGATAAAATTATTTATTATGACAACAACACGTTAAAAAGTACTTCTATTTTATAATTGTAATGTAAAAAGTAAAAAAAAAACAAATTTTTGATGTAAAAAATGTATGATAATATATATTTTTACATCCTGAGAAACCTTAAAAAGTAATTTAAGTACTTTTATTTTATTACTGTTACGTAAAATAAAGTAAATAAACAAACTTTTAATGTAAATAATGTATACTTATATATAAAAAGCATATATTTTGCAAAAAATATAAAAATTTTAAACCAAAAAACATTTTAAATTTCGCGCAAAGCAACAGACACATTTTGCCAAGTTAGAATCAAAAATTGTTTGTTCTAATGCTTTTCGATTCGATGTGATCCGTGGGAAGTCAAGATTTTGCATAAATATCCACATATATATAACGCATTTTTTTCAAAATCGAGCAAAAACACGAAATTCGTCCGACACGGTTTTTTCAAAATGATCGTAGGAAGCTGAAATTTTGCACATAGGGTAATTTTGGTCCAAAAAAACGATTGGCGGGGGTTTCAAGTCACTAGGTACTCCCGGAATTTCGACACCGTAACCCATTTACCGTATGCCACGAAAATTTTAAAATATCAGATATCATCGAGTTAGGTCTTCGAATCGATTAAGGGACTCTAAATGAATCTAATTTTAAAATTTCAGATTTTTTGGCCAACAAGATTTAATGTGGCATCAATTTAAAATTATCAAAAATTTTGACCTCTGGAAAAACTTTTTTTCCGCCGGACCTCTCAGTGGTTTCAAACGTACCAAAAAATGCGCTACAACCAGACGTTCATTTTGATATATGACTTACGTTGATTACTGGCGGGGAACATTTTCTTTTTGTCGAAAAACTGTCAAAAATTAACATCTCCAACATCATTAAAAATTCATAACTTATGAAATTCGTCACCAAAACACTTCATTTGACTTTTATTATTAAATATAATGTTGTTGGAACATTTTGGGTAAGTTTCAGACTTCCAACATCAAATCTGACCATTTGCCATCAACTTGAATTTTACAATTTTAGCAAAATTGGGTATATAAAGAAAATAGTCTTAAAAATCGGTTTTTCAAGTGAAATAAATAAGTTTGCATTCCAAAAATGTTTAACATATGCTAAAATAACAAAATAAACCAACAAACATGATATTTATGATAATTTCGATTTTTTAGGATTTTTTGAAAAAGTGTGAAATTTAGTCCATTTTCAAGATGACATAATTAACGAAATATCGAAAGATATGACAAATTTTAGACTTTCATGACAAAAATAAACATGTTTATGGATTTTTGGGAGATGCTTCAGACATGTGGAGTCAATATCTGCTATATGGGGAATTTTTAAAAATAATTGTATTTTTGAAACATTTATTTTGTGAAAACCAAGATTTTGCTTTAGTATAACAGGTGGAAATGTTTTAAAAAAATTTGTTATGGCTAATTTATTCGTATTCGACACAAAAGGCTATAAGATCATTTTTGTCGGGAGAAAAAATTCTCGAAACGAAAATTTAGCAAAAAGAAAAAGAAAAAATAAAACTGTTGAAAATGCGTTTGTGCATAGACCTAAATGAACAGTTTAAAAATTATCATAACTCTTTCATGCTTTTTTGTTGTAATTTATTTTTTATGTATAAATATTTCCATTATTTTCGGCAATTAATTTTAATCAAATGTTTCCTTTTGCCGCCGATACACCATAGATGATAGGCCAATTTAGTGATTTAAACGTTTCGAAATATAGAAAAAAAATATTTTTTTCTTGTATTTTTTAACTTTTTATATTTCTATATGTTAAAGTCATTAAACTGAGGATTAACAATGTAAAAATTAAAAAACAACATAAAAATTTATTGCAAAATAGTTACGTATATTGTTAGTTCCCCTTCTTTTTATTGTTCGTCTCTCGTTCCTTTTCTCTTGCATTGTTTAAGCTTGGCATTATGTTACTTAATGTCTCCCCTAATTTGGTATAAAAGGATCGCTTGATCACTTTTTCGTGTTCATTCTGGTCGCCTTTTTCTATTGCTCTTGTGTTTATTAGCTGTATGTGAATTATGTAATCCAATAAAGCCGTCTTGATTATCTAATTATCCAACTCCTATCATTCACTTCGTAGCCAGCACCTTAATATGGAGGGCTCCTTACCCGTCGTTATCCTCTGCTTTTTGGTATTGCACGATCAACGATTGAATCAAGCTGGATTCCTATATTTCTCTTCATTTGTCTGCGACGAATCATCTTATTATGGATGTTAAGTAAGAAATGGATGGAGCGAAGATGCTTGTGGATGCAGACGCAGCATGGAATGATTGGTTTTTGATCTTTGGATTTTCAAGTTATGTTGTACGTTATTTTATTTTATCAATGCGTGGTATGTATGGATGGATGTGGACCAGAATAACCATCAAGGCGCGGCGGATATGTTTTATGGGATGATCAAGTTGATGGGAAAAGCAATAATGGAATGCTCGTATTTCTTTGGATATATGCTGAAAGCTGAAGTTTCTTGTTATGGATGGTAATATGTGAGTTATATTTTCACTTGTTTACTGTTGCACATCATTGGATGATGCTGAATATATGTATTTGTTTGGTTGCGGGTAATCCACAAACCCAGGATGGATTCCTTTATCGATGGATTGATGTTGCTGGTGTATCAAGAGCTTGGATTGCTCGTAGATATTGTTTTGGTGTATCAATAGTGATGGCTATTAGATATTTATGGTTGGGTTGCCAGTTATCCCTTAAAACTTGGAAGATTATTATTATTCACTGGGTCGTGGATTCGATGCCGTTAATGGTGAAAATAATGTTGGCTTATTGTGATTATGGAATGTTTTTGGTGGATGATCTGGATTACCGTAGTCCGGCTGCTCATCTTATTTTATGGATGTCCTTTTAATGGTAGCAGTATACTGTCACGATGTCTCGTCGGTTGATTTGGATGTTCTGAAGCTGATAATATGGTCATGATACAATATGTTCGTGGTTTTGAAGCTGTTGCACATCAATGAAGATAAAGAATGCTCGTGTAAACAAATGCTCTTGTTGCTCGTGTATGGAATGCTCGTGTAAAGATATCTCTTGGAAGAAATGCTCGTGGAAAGAAATCTCAATAATGGGGACATTATTTCATTGGGGGTGGGGCAAGTTACGTATATTGTTAGTTCCCCTTCTTTTTATTGTTCGTCTCTCGTTCCTTTTCTCTTGCATTGTTTAAGCTTGGCATTATGTTACTTAATGTCTCCCCTAATTTGGTATAAAAGGATCGCTTGATCACTTTTTCGTGTTCATTCTGGTCGCCTTTTTCTATTGCTCTTGTGTTTATTAGCTGTATGTGAATTATGTAATCCAATAAAGCCGTCTTGATTATCTAATTATCCAACTCCTATCATTCACTTCGTAGCCAGCACCTTAATAAAATAAAAAAACTGAAATAATTTTTAAATCCATTGGATTTTTTACAATACTATTTTCTTTTAACTCTAAACAAGTTTTTTAACATGCATAATTGGCTGATGTTGAAGATTTCATTGAAATCTTCAAAAAATAAATCATTTTAATTCTGCAATTATTGAAAGTTTTTCAATGTTCAAACATTTTAACCAAATATTTAATTTTGTTTGGTAATTTATAATCACACGTTAGCAAGGTGAGGGATAGGGAAGGATTTTTCCTCACCTATGTATCTAAGATTCGCAGACCATTTTTAGGAGTATCGTAGGCAAAATCCAAAATAAGGTGTCATAAGAAAGAATAAAAGAGAAAATAGGAAAAAAGAGGAAATCACATTAAAAAACGGAACGGATGCGATTTTTAAAATTAAATACAGTCGCATTTAAAAGCAACTAACAAGGGAAGTACGCGAAGTGAGTTTCGATTTTTGACTTCAAAATAGGTTTAAATAAAAGATATGAGGCCGAAAACGAATTTGTGAAAGTATTACGTGGGCAATCCAAAAATTTATAATCTCAAATTAAAGGTCAAAGGATTTCTTTGATATCTGTTGCCGCTGTTTGTTGTCGGCGGAATTCCTCTGATCTTTTATTTGAGGTTATAATTTTTTGGATTGCCATTGGCCGCTAATACTTTCACAAATTCGTTTTCGGCATATTTTGAACCCTTTAAACCCCTTTTGATTTCAAAAATTTTTTCTTTTTTTTGGGAATCGTTCGAGTTTTGATTTTAATCTCTTTACCATGCCCACGTGTGGATGCAATGCTTAAATTGTTTTCATCCAAATTAAAAAACGTAAAAAGGTTGCAATTCTTCTTTATCATTGACTAATTCAATAATACCGAGTTGCGTACTTTTTAAATAAAACTTTCGTCACATTTTTTATCCGAAAGAAAAGATCTTAAATAAAGACTTTTAACAAGTTGTATATTACAAAAAATAAAAATTTTATCATTTTTTTTGTCACTAATCTCTTTCGAAGTAATCATTCAAGCAGAGTTAATACAAAAGGACGTGTTTAATAAGTTTTTATTAACAGACTACAGCTAATAAAGAAAAATAGAACAGCCACTTTTACTTGTCCACTGATAATAATAAGGTTTAGGCACATGAAGAACGATGTTATTGTTTAGTGAATTAGATAAAAAATCTCTTCTAATAACTGTGCAATCAAAGTTTTCAACAGTTTGTTTTACACATTTAAGTGGGTTGATACATTTAAAAAAATGTTGTAGCTCAGATTTTTTGCCACTGTTTACCCATTTTTCGTGTTCAGTGTAGCATTTTAAAATATCATCTGCATATACAGAATTTCCATGAAAGGACGGAAGATCTTTAAAACTGGAAGTAAAATTGTTGTGAATTTTTTGAAGTTGATTATCTGACAAAATATTGTGTTGTTTATAAGTTGCTGGATTTTCCTAAAACTTGTATAGCAAACACTTTATTTTGAAGAATAAATAACACAGACTCCTCTTAATGCTTGATCATTTATTTGGACATGATATATGTGACCTTTTTCTGGAGGAATCACAACTGCTTCTTCATTCTTTAGCCCAGGGGTATGAATCCAAGCTACCTCTGAATTTTTCGTCTGATATATTGATTTTCCATAGAAAGTTAAGTTTGAAGAACGGAAAGATTTTATGGAATCCACTATGGAAAATTCTTTAAAGTTATATGCTAAAACATAGTTTCTTAATAAAGCCACAAACAATTAGTCACAAAATTTTTAACAACTACTTTTTTCGTTACTATTAGGACAGTAACGAAATCACAATAAAATCTTAAATTTTTATTTTCTGCCTTTCTTTCTGTAATTTTTTTTTCACTTTTGATCTTTGCCACTATTAAATGGAAGCGTCGCTTTTGTCCATTAACGAATAAAACTGTTTACAACACTATTGCTAATTCTGATATAAGAGAAAACATACCCGCGATGAATTTTGCTGATTTACGATAATAAAAAAATGCAGCATAATTTGGGAAAATTTTGTTCCAATGTGAAAATTCGGCATAATAAGTTCCTTTCTGAGGAATAAACACATCATCGACATCTGCAACAATCACATATTCCGACGATTCCTAAATTATTTCAAGATAAAAATTCTCTCAAAATTATAAAAATTAAGTTGTGAAGGTAAAACAATTCGATGTTAGAAAATTCTATCACCTAATCAACTAGTAAGATTATTGTTTACATATATTTAGCAATGTGCACGCGCGACTCAAACGCCAGTGCTCCCCGCGTTTTTTTTATCCAAAGGAAAATGAAAGAGAGATATACTGTAGAAATTAAAACTTAACTTTAAAATTTTCATTTTTATCCTATTGTATATGTAAAAAAATACGGAGATTCCGAAAGTCCAACTTTTGAAAAACGTTTTCCCACAAAAAGTTGAAATTTGCCAGGGAAAACCCGATTTTTTAACGTTTTTTGAAAAATATTGTTCGGTGGCAGTTCACGGCAGTTAATCACCACAGTTCGATGCAGAATTTTTTTCTGCATCGAATAGTATTTTTAAAATTATGGCGAAAGATAGCGGTCAAAAATTTGGGTCTATGGCGCAGTGGAGGAAGCGCAGCCTATCAGTCCTTCGGTCACTGGTTCGACTCTAACAATCGTAAACTTTTAAAAAAAAAAGAACTGCTGTTATTTTTGGATTCTCCAGCATATATGTACCAAAAATAAGCTCAATAGGAGGTAAAAAATATTTTTGTATCTTTGGATAAAAAAAAATTTTTTTGCTGGTAAATTTACCGAAATTGCAAAAAAATGCCTCCAGCCTCCAGATTCTTCTTTTTAGCTTGAAAATGACTTTAAAGATCTAAAGCGTGCTTAATAATTGAATTTTAAGTGAAAATAACTTGTTTCTGACCAAACAGTTCATTTTTCGATTTTTAATTGTCGCTATCAATACAATTTCGATCTTCAAAAACGCAAAAAACATGATTTTTAAGAAAAAAGTGCTAATATCTGCATCTGAAAAATTTTTTATAAAAATCAATTTTGGAAAATTTTCATGATTTTTCTAAAAATTTTCTCATTTGTCCTACACACAAATTTTTTAATTTACCGGTAAATTTACCACCGACCAACCCTAGTTCCCCGTCTAAAAAAATTATTTTTTTTATTTTTTCAACCATTGATTAAACATTTTTTTAAATTTTTTTGCTTTTTTTTTTATTTCCAATGATTTTTTACGGCGATTCCAATGCTACCAAACTTAAAACATTTGGCGAACTTTGAAGAAACTATGCACATTCGTACATATATTTAAACCTAGCACAACAATCTTGTCAGAACATGGTTCTCTTTTCTTACCCGATATTTCATTAAGCAATCAGTGTAAGCAACTGCTTGATTTCTAGAATTTAATTCAAGCATTGGATGATTACCGATAGAAAAAATAGTGGTAAGATTAAAATCAAAATATGAAAAATTTCGAATGGTGATCCATTGCTTTTCTTCATAAATTTTTAATAAATCCATGATTTCAGACATTGCCGAATTAATATATTGTATCTGTAAATCTGCACCAAAATGGCGATAAATTTCTGTTGCAAAAATTATTTGTTGCCATCGGGATTCATAGACCATTGGGGGATAGCACATTACTACTGGATAACTGTTTGTTTCAGGATATTCAAAATCAACATTGATAATTTCATTTGCATATTTTGTCGTTATACCAAAAATATGGGGATTTAAAACCGTTGAACAATTAACAATAAAAATATCCCATAAACAATCATGTTTCGATGGGTCTCCAATTCGAATTTGTGTTTTTGATTTAAGTGATGTTGTCGAATTTTTCGAATAACAAAATAATAGCTCCTTATTTGTATCGATTTTCCTTCTTGCGTTAAACAGCATTATCATTGAATTTGGAGAATATCTAGAAATTTTATTTGTTAGAACACTTTTTTGTACTTACTGAAAGCTTAATGTGAAGAGTTGTTTATTAAATAAAAATATTAACTTCAAGCATATTTTTTAAAGAAAATTTTGAAAACTTTTTTTACAATATAAAATTGGGCTGTAATAATACTTTCCCAAAGACCTACAATTTTGAAAATTTGTAATATATTGATGAGTAAATAACCATATGTTCTGAACTATTATTTTCAACTTTCAGTCTTATAAATAACAAAACCAAATAAACAAAAAAAACATTTCTTAGAGCAAATAATTTAAATGTTTTTTTATAACAGCAAAACATTTGTAAAACCTTAGTAACAATTTTACAGAAGTATTTAAAAACGAAGAAGACAATAAAACGTCCTTGAAACAAATTTTTTATTAGTTTCGAAAACTGCATTAAAAAAGCAGCGAGATATCACAAAAAATTATTTTTTAAGTTTTAGTGAAAATATTGGGACGTTTCGTTTTTTCTTCAAAAATCCAAATTTTTCAATATAAACTACTTAAATTTAAAATGAATATTTCTTACAAGAACTAAAAATATATTTAATTGTGTCATCAAACTTAATAAAAATTTTTTAAAAACTGGTTCCAAAAAAATTAAGACTGAAAAGAAGCAAAACAATGTATTTTATTGACTTTTAAAGCTTATAAGCCAAAACTCTGGCATGTTTCTTTCCATGGAAACTAAAAAGTTTTAGAGACAATTCGATTGTCAAAATTTAAACAAGTTCAAGAAAAAATGCAAAAACTACTACTACTTTTTCCTGGTGAAATTTGACAATAAAAGTTTTCTGGAGATGCAAATAAAATTTAATTGTAGAACTTAAATTTTTAGAATGAAATATTTGGTTTGTTTAATTTCAAAACGACAGAAAAACATTTTAAGCTTAAGATTGAAAGGACTGAAGATAGAAAAAAATCAAAACGTACACCGGAAAATTTGCATTTAGGATTTGGTAAACAAATGATACAATAGTAACAAACTTGGTCTTTATAATGCTGTATAAAGTTTTATTCATGATATTTTGAATTAGTAAACAAATAAATAATCAACTAATTGAAGTAAGTGAAAAAATTTCTTGATTGCATAACTTTTTTTGTAAAAGCTAAGTTTGTTTCGTTTTTGCTCAAATGTTTTTGATAAAATACGTCATCAAAATAAAGATGTAATAAGAATAATGCAATGGCTAAAATTGTAAAGCAAATCCTAAAACTTTTGAAGCAATTTTAAGCCGTTTTTTCTAAAGTTTTTACCGTAAGAGGTAAAAACATTGCACCATTTTCTCTGTAATAATTAATGTTATACAACCACTGATGTGTCAAAAATTATTCTTTGATGTTTATATGGCAAATGTCAGTCCAGAGTGAAAAAAGATTGCATAGAAATCTCTAAAAAAAAGTAAAAGTCACAAATATTGAAGACCGTATCCAGGATTATTTGGTCCGGAATCCGTAATAAAAAACTTTTGGAAACTTAAAATTCATATTTATTACTTAAAAATAACTAAAATCTTAAAAACTTTTGACTTATTTACAGATTCTAGTCATAATGACTTTTTTCATAAAAAAATCAAAATTTTTACTTATTTCAAAATTAAAAATCGTGAAAAAAGTTTTTTATATATTTCTGTAAACATTTCTTCTTAAAAAACATTCCTTCGTTTCGAATATGAATGTAAAGGATAAAGAGAAAGTCTGTGGGAACCTCAAATCAGAGCGCAACAAAAATTTTTAGAATTTTGTTTTTTGGTCATAAATCGACTATATAGGTTGTAAATAGACGATTTTGGAAATATGAGACTCATTGGCTCAGTAGTTTTGATGTCAGGGTATTTTAAAATTTTAAATATGCAAGCAATTCAAAAAATCGCCAAATTTTTTCTAGTAAATCTATATTAAATAAACTGTATTATTGAAATTATCCTGACTATCGAAGACAAGCACGGCGCCAGGCATATTAGTGAAGGAGATTATTTATCAACAATAGTCAGACCTTAATATGACGGATTCCGGATTAAAAATTTTTTGTTCTGGCAGCTTTTATGTGGAAGAAAAAAAAATGGTTTTTTGTATTTTTCTTCTTCTTTGATATTTTTAAACCATTTGATAAACGATATGATCTTCAAGACCTAAGGGTCTTAATATTATAAATTTTATATAGTTAGAACCATAAAAATGTCATATATGACATTAATGAAGCTTTTTTAAGGTTTAATATGTTTTCTAATTAATAAACAAAAAACAAACCGGAAAAATAAAAAAATTGTTTCCTCAATAGGAAAATATTGCGTGAGATTTTGATTTATATTTTCCAGCAAAAAGCGGGAGATTTTCATTTGACAACCCTATACTTACCGAAATCAGTGATGAGAAATCCGAACTTGTGTTAGTCCAAAGTAGGTATGTGTTTCTTCAATATTTAATATTTTTCAAAAGAATACAATTACTAGAATTTTATATCAAAGTAATCATTCAAATGTAAAATTTTAAAAAGTTCCACCATACTCTGAAAGACTGAAAATGTATGGGATGCAATCTCTTCATCATAGAAGAATTATTACTGATATTTTATTAGCCTATGATATGACTTTTACTCATGCAAATGAAAGACTTTATTTAATATTTAATCAAACTTCTACAAGAAATGGTGGACACTATTCATCATAAACAACAATTTACACCAATAAATTAGCTGAATTGCATTTCTCCTCTCGAATATTTCCAATTCTCAACAAATACAAATTAAATCTCCATAAATACAAAAACAAAGCAGCTCTTCGCCTCATACTTCAACAAATGAGGCCAAGAGTAGTACTTAAAAATTTATTTCATATATTTTATTATTTATTTAAAACCTTTTATCTGTCATGCATGACGAAAGGGTACATATTACAGTACCAATAGTTAGTTAGACCAAGTGATAACGATTCAGTTAATTTTTTTGAAGTCGATTTCGTAAAATCATCCATCCATTGTAGGAGGTTTTTAACAGGATGTCTGGCATTCGGTGTCCGTACAGTCTATTTTCGATCCCAAAACTTTTGAGCAACAGTGTATAATATAAGACGATACAATACTGTTAATTAACAGTTAACCTTTTAAAATACCTTTATGGTGATTTAATAATATAATCAAATGTGAATAAAATGTCAAAAATTGATTTTTGCTTCAACATGGTTTACTTATAAAAGACGACCTTTTAAATATTTTTCAATACAAGCACTATTTTTTATATTTATAAAATAAGAGGGAAAGAATGATGTTGTATGAACATCACTTTTAACCCAAAGAAAAACCCCATCTTCGATGAGATTTTGGAAGATTTCCATGATTTGATGGAATGAATATCCGGTGTCGTGATACCAAATAGGATGGAATTCGACATTAATTTGGCAAACACTTTTAAATATATCATTTTTTATAATGCTTTCGAATATCGAATATTCTGATCCTTCAACATCAATATTTAAAATATCAACGATTTTATCTTTTCCATAATATGTTTCTATCAATTCTGCTGCAGATCTTATTTGCGTGTCATTTATTGGTTTCCATCCATTTTTTTCTGTCACTGAAAGAAAGCGTTCAAGTTTTGTATCAAGTATTGAAATCCTTTAGTATGTTGAATTTTAAAAATATAGATAACTCACATTTCATAATGGTGCTCTTTTCATTTTTTCCTCCAACAGCAGTTTGCACAAATTTTCCATTTAAATTTACTGTAAACAATCTTTCATATTGTTCATTTGGATCAAAACCTAAAAATTTGCATTGTGGAAGAACCATTTGTATGTGTTTTTCTGCCTCAATTTCTCCACCAATACCTAAAAAAATAATAATCAGAAATTCGATTTAATTTATTCTACCAAATGTAATGACAGAACACGAATCATTTATATATTGTAATTTTGGTACCATATAATATTTATGCTCCGGAGTTTCAGGTGATGTCTCCAGATATGGTATATACTTTAAGATGTTTTTTGCACATGCCTAAAAGTTTAACGTTGTTACAAAAAAAAATTTTTTTTTGACTTAAATTTTGCTTGAATTTAAATTTTAGAACGGAAAAACATACTTTTACAAGATTTGCAATTTCCAACCAAGCAACTTGTTCACCCTTTTTCCATTCACTAAATATCTTTGTATAACACTTTTTTGATTCTTCTGTGATGTTAGCTTGAACGATGTCAGCAAAAGGAGTTTTAAGTAATGTGATATAATATTGTTTATTCAGAGATGGTTTAAAAAGGATAAATAAAAATATTATTGAAAGTGTTGCTAAAATAAGGTAAAAATTTGTTTTGGATTTTGAAAACATATTGCTAATACCAAAATAGATATGTGAAATAGTAAAATATTGAGTTCAAAAGAAAAATTAAATCTCCGCCTTTTTTATTTGTATGGTTTTATGAAAGAAAAGTAACCTGTTTTGAATAAAGATTACAAATACCGACAATGAGAAATTAAAAGAACTCTCGAAAGGGGTTATCCAGATATGAAGTCATACAGAAATCGGGTTTTTTGGACCCCCCCCCCTCTCCCCGTCATACTTTCATTTTGATCTTTTGCCGATCTTCAAAGCGGCATTATCAGAGATTGTACCCCCCCCCTCTCTCCCCTTGCATGACGTCATAGTTAAAATCAGAATGTTGGATGATCCATTTTATAAGCACTTTTTACATGAACAAAAGCACTGATGGAGCATGCAAATGTTTGTATGTTCATTCATTGCATATTGACAGATGTCCTTTTCAAAAACATTCACTCTCCGTTGATCCGTAATGAGAAATTAATTTACTGCTAAAGATTTACTCAATGATTAAAGAAAAATCAATTTGGCATCTTTTAATATTATTTATATTTTGTTAGTATAAACTTATAACTAAAGAAATTAATTAACAAACAAATTACATCCATTTTCAGATTTTTCCCAAAAATAGTCAGAATACGAAATATGAAACACAATTTTTTTATTCAAAAAAGCAGATGTAAAATTTCGTTTTGCAACATGACATTTAAAACCTTCAACAATTTTTGGTTTCGAGCAACGCAACTCTGTAAGACATGGTTGATCTGTTGAATTCCATGAAACACTTTCCCCATGACATTTTGAAATTGCTTTAGCATAAGCTGAGTTAGAATTAAAAGATGGAAAATTCTTAAACGTTTCAAAAAAAGTTTTTGTCACAGATTTTAACTCTTTGTGGGACATAATTGTAAGCTAAAAAATGTATAGGATTAGAAGAAAAGCTCTTTTCAGTAAACAAATCTTCTAGACCTTTTCATCCAAAGGATTATCTATTGCAACATGCAGCATTTTCCCGCCATTTTTTATTGTTGCGGTAGTTTCGTTTTTAAAAATTGGCCAATGAATCCAAGGTATTTCAGCTTTTTTTGTTTGATAAATAGATTTTCCAGTTAAATTTTCACCTTCAAAACTTAAAGAACTTAAAGTATTTAAAAGTGAAAAATTCCCGAATAAATTTGCTGTAAAATTTTACAAGTTTATTATTTCTAAACATTAATATCAAGAAATACCAGCATTGATTACTCCTCTTCTGCGATAATACATAAATGCAGCGGCAAATGCATAAATTTTAGCCCAATGTGAAAATTCTTTATAATAATTTTGTTCTTTTGGAATTAAAATATCATCAACATCCGCAATAATAATAAATTCTGATGATTCCTTAAATAAAAGTTATTGATCGATGGATTTCTATTATCTTGCTAAAGAGATACGGAAATGTAAAAAAACCAAACGTACTCGATATCTCATTAAACAATCGGTATAAGCGAGTGGTTGATTTCTGGAATTTAGCTCCGACATTGGACGATAACCAATTTCTGATAAAATTGTTGCATTAAAATCAATATATGCAAATTTTTCAATTTTTATCCATTTTTGCCTTTCGTAAATCTACAAATGAAACAATTACATAATACAGAATACAGATAAAAATATTTCGTATTTGTCGCTCACTTTATGTTTTTGTCCTATCTAACATGGCTTCAAAAGAGCAACAAACAAAACAAAACAGCCGATTCCAAAAAATTAGGAAAAAAGAGAGTTTATAGCAAAAAATAAAAGTTTCGACGCTGCTTTTTTTGTACTAGGAGTAATAAAGCCCTTCAAGCCGGAACACCTATTTTACTTTTTCATAAAAAAATTTACTCTATTAGTATTTTTTTCTTATCGGTTCCAGGGATGGGAATTCGGCCTAAAAACCCGTCCAGCTAAGCCGCGGCTGAAAAAATCAAGGCCGGCTTCGTTAAATCAAAAAAATTTTTCTACACTAAAATTTTTCTCATCCCTGATCGATTCCTTTTTCTAAAAACAGCAAAATCCGCCAAAAAAATCTCAAACAAAAATTTCTTGGCATTCGCAACACTTTGCCATATTTGCGATACATACAAACCCACAAATAGTCAATCACAGTTTGTTGATAGGAATGCACTTACTCCTTTGTCTTTTTGCAATTGAAAGTTTCTACTTTTTTGGGAAGATGAATCTTATGGTTAAATTTATACCTCTAAAATATCAACAATTTCTTTCATTGCAGAATTAATATATTGTATTTGCAAATCAGCTCCAAAATAATGATAAATTTCTGTTGCAAAAATTATTTGTTGCCATCGAGATTCATATACCATTGGCGGATAACACATTACTACTGGATACTTCTTTTGTTCAGGATATTCAAATTTTATTTCGATTATATTTTTGTTGTTGACCATTGACAACCCATAATATTTTGGATCAGTTACGGTGGTACAATTAATGATATATGAAATCCATTTGCAAAATGGGCCATGTTCGGCTTGTCGAATTTGAGCTTTAGAATTTAATTTATGAGTTAAATTTTTTGAATGACATTGAAACTTTAAGGAACCAGCTCCTTTTTTGCCGTTGATTAAAATTATCATTGAATTTGGAGAATATCTAAAATATATTAATACATGTATGTTTCTATTTAATGTGTAATAGTTTCAAATAACAAAAAATTTTGTTAAATGCATAAAAAATGATAAAAGTAGATTTGTTAGATATAGATATATCGTGGGAATTGATATCCGTCTTGTAATCGGCCAGCCCTTTTAAATGGCACATAAATTGTTTACTCTTAAAAACGAACTAACAATTTGGACGTCTTATAATAAAATGTTGATTGAATGACGAAATGCTCTTTATCAGGAGTGACTTCTCTTTTAAAAAATGAATTATGTATTATTACTACATTATTTTTTGATAAAATTATAATAAAACTGGTAAAATACAAAAATATGACTGAAAAAAATCCAAATCCAATAAAAACACGTTGAAGTTTATTCATTTTCTCACAAAACTTTTGCATCAATTTTTTTCACACACAAAAGGAAAAAATAAAATCATAAACTGCAGAATACTGGTTTATATTTTCCTTTCAAAAACAATGAACAAATCGAGTAATTTTAAGAGGTTAAAAAAGGGAACTTTTAAATCATTGCACATTTCAAAAAGCGTTGGCATCAATTTGTGGATCGATTTCTAAAAACTTATTATATTTAATTCTCATTATTTTATTGTTCCAAATTTTTACCGCTCAAAATTATTGCTTTTTTAATTTAACATTTATAGAACTTTGAACGATGATATCAATAAGTAAAAAATATCGTCTTCAAAAATACCGTAAAATTGATTGCTCTTTTTCTTCAATCCCAAAACTGTCAATTAAGAAGCTTTTTTCTCCAAATTTATCATTTGAAAAAGCAAATTTTTTTGCCACTTTCTTGGACAAACTTTTGGCAACTGTTGTAAATTCCCCGAACCTTCTTGAATTATATTTTGCAAATGAGAATTTGTTGAAACAAAGTATTTCATCAGAATTTTCCAAGAATATGCTATCAACAGAAAGAATCAATTGGTTAACAGTCTTATTTCTAAAAAACCCAATTACTTCCAAAGAATTTTCAGTATTAAAAACTTTATGTTTATGCAAATATGAATTTTATTGGCTTTCAAAATGTCACCAAATGAAAATTAAAAATCTCCAAGCAGATGCATATGAAAAACTTTCTTTGAAATCACTTAAAGCAGTTCGTATATCAGAGTTAGTCATTTTATCTGAACGCGTCTTTAGTATTTTTAATGGTATTTTAAAGCTCTAAGTACTCTGCGTTGATACCACTGCTTCTTTCAAGAACCGTTAAATTTAATGCGAATTGAGTTTATTATAGAATAGAAAACGTTTTAATAAACTGTTTGAATGGAAAAAGACAAATAAAATATCAATTCTGCTGTTTTGCAATATACGCCTCACTTGGTTCGTTTCACGACAGCCATAAAAATCTTGCTCCAATTACAGTGTGTAAAAAATAAAAGCTTAGAATGCTCGCAAAATTTACAAAGCAGTGGTCAAAAATTACAATGAGTACTCTGCGTTGATACCACTGCTTAATCTCGGGAAATTAAAAAAAATTAGGTGACTTTATTTTTAACAGTTGATAAAGTACTTTAAAAACACAGATTGCGAACGAAAAACGTTTTAGCTGTTTGAAACACATATATGATTAATTAACAAAGCAACGGAGACGAGATTTAAATAATTTCGGTTTTAAATGTTTTTTTTTACTTTTTTTTTATTTTAATCTCATCTATGAGTGACACGTAACGTATAAAATAAAAAAATAATGTTATATTAACTCTTTTAAAAGAGGCTTTTTGTAAAAATCGACCTTTGATTCGGATTTCGAAAAAATGAAATTTCCAGTTTAAGAGCTAATTCTTTGCGTGTAGACTAATTTGATGACGGAGAACACGAATTTAAACTCCGTTTTGACCAAAAATGCCATGGCAAAAAGTTACGTAAAAAGTGCCAAAAATCAAAATTAATAAAAAGTGCCATAAATTATATATCAATCGATTCGTGTTGATCTGGGGAGTCTGGCAAAACATAATTTAACCGTTTAAAGTGATTTTATCAATGAGCTATGGTCCATTAAAGTGAGAGGTATACGGTAATTCAATATAAATATTCAAAATTTGAACGACGGGCATACTTTTTTTTGATCAGTACTCTGCGTTG
>CAWUHW010000031.1:270336-303747 GCA_963922195.1 Panagrolaimus sp. PS1159
ATTACTGTACATAATAAACGACTTTTATCACTTTTGAATCTTCAAATTTCAAAATATCCAAATTTTTTCTCTCCCTGTCCCGTAGAAAACAGGGTTCCCCGAACGGGGATCCCCGTTTTCCCCGTCCCCGAAGGATTTCTGATTTTCGGGGATCCCCGTTTCCCCGTCTTCGAAAATTTTTGCATTTCGGGGACGTCCCGGTCCCCGACTTTTTCGATTTACGGGGGGGGGGGGGGGCGGCAGCCCTATATGCAAAACCAAGAGCTGTCGGAGCGTCACTAATTACAACAATTTTCATTTTTCTTTGAATATAATATAATATTGAGGAAATAATTTAAAAAATTTATTGGAAAAAAACGGATTTAATAATGATGTAAAAATATCCTCGAGTTAATCAATTGATTAGCAATTTTTGCTTCTTGTTGTTAAATCTTTTTAAAAATGCAACGTTTAAAAACCGAGAGATTTACGGCGAACAAATAACAAAAAATGTCCGAATAATAAACAATTGTTAAATCATGGGCGTTAACAAAAACACGGTTCCGGCTTTGAAAACTCGATTAATGCAGTCGAAAATCCTGTTTGATATTTTTTGGAAAAAATTTTTTTTTTTCTAAAATAACTGATATAAAATAATTAACACTTAATAAAGGAAACAATAAAATAATTTTTTATTTAGTGTGAGATAGGGAAAACTCGGTAAAATTCAATCGCTGAAATTAAATCCCTAAAACAAAACTTTATATTGTTTTCGATTAGCTTAAATAAAATGTTTTTATTAAATGTGCTCTCTAGGCGGTTGCAATTTTGGCAATGTAATCTTAAATATATAACGAGCTTATTGAAAGATCGTTTGGTATTTTTTTTTGGACTTTCATTGTTTGCAATTTTTATTATTTTACATGAATTTAAACGATTTGAACATAGAGAAGAAATAAAAGTGTTAAATTCAAAAATACTTTGTTTAGTAAATACAGGAAAGAAGCTTATTAGTGAACGCGCAGTTCATATCAATGCGACATGGGCTCAAAGATGTGATAAAACATTGTTTTTATCATATGATGAAGTAATATTAAAGTTTTTTTGTATGATTAAATTGAAAATGATTTTGTATTTTAGAATATTAATCTGCCATACCTTAATCTTCCAATAGAAGAAGCAAGAAACCTTTTATGGGATAAATGGAGACTTGCATTTAAATGGGTATTTGAGGTAACTTTAACAAGCTCGAAATCTTTTAAAAACAAATACCTTAGAACGAAATTGAAAATTTTGATTATATTTTGCGAGCTGATGACAATACATATATTATAATGGAAAATTTGAAAGCATTTCTTTCACCTTATAATCCAAATGATGCTTTTATTTTTGGTAGTACTTTTAAACACTTTGTTAAAACTGGATATCCGAGTGGTGGCCCAGGTGTAATTTTTACAAGGTAAGTTTCGCGGCATTTATATACTTTTTGTTAATCTTACATGGATAAAAGCCATTAAATGTTTGTAGAGAAGCTTTGAAACAGTTTGTTGGTGGAATGTACAACCTAGAAATGTGCCCAGAGATTCCTAGTGGTTTTGAAGACATTGGAATCGGAGAATGTGCTGAAAAATTAAACATCACAAAAATTGATACAAGAGATGATCGTGTAAGTTTTTTTTTTCAAAACTAAATATACGCATTTAAAAAATATCAATAAAAATTTAAATTTAGGGTCGTTTGACTCAGTTATCTTTTACACTTGAAGATCATTTTACAACTGGGCTAAATCCGGACCAGCTATCATATTATTCTCTTCCATATCATAATAACGTATGCAATTTTATTGTTCAAAAAAATTTTATATTTTATTTTAAGCGCATCGAATGTTGTTCTGACTACATTATTTCTTTCCACTATATTCATAAAGAATTAATATATGCTTTAGAATTTTTAATATATCGGGCCAAAACTTTTCAAATTTCTGATGGTAAATACTCTAAAAAGCACTGTCATGAAACCACAGCTGTATTGCAAGAAAACAGTAACAGAAAAAAGAATTTTTTTTGGTATTTTTAAAATTTCTGATTACATTTTGGGATATTACTTTTGCAAGAACACAATATATTTAAGTAAATTATTTATCGTGTTTTTTAAATTTTTTTTGACAACCACGTTTGATTTGTTTACTATGTTTTTCGCTTTTAACTATTTGGCTTAATGAATGAAGAAGGTTTTTCTTGACATCACAGTCATCAAATGGGAAAAATTTGTCCCCATGAACTCTCACGTCTTAACCAAAATTTCCTCCCCCTCTCCATGCCATTTCTTCAGGAAGTTTAAAAAAATTGCGACTACAAAAAATTTTTCCGGAACGTTTCGACAGATTCTCCTCCAAAAAGCACAGGCAGATATCCCATGGGAGATTCTCCCAATCTCGAGAAAGACTTCAGAATTGCAACGCTAGCCGCATGCGAATACATCCAAGATTGGAAAAAAACTGAAGATGAGCTAGATACAAATTATTTATTGACTTTAACATATTACATAAAAAAACGGAATTCCAAAATGCAACAATTACATTTTACAAAGGAATTACGAGAACAATTTACATCACAAATTCGAGAACTTTCAAGGTGTACAAGTGATAATCATTTTGATCTTGCTGCCGAAGCATTATTGGAAGAATGGTATTCTGATGAAAGTGTTAAAGAATTGCAATTTATTTCCGACGCCAATATGTTGAACTTGATAAGAATTGGTTTGCAAAGCAAGGGGCTGGTTGCCGTACCGATAACGGCATTGAAGGTTGCAATCATCGGATTAAAGTTATCTTCATCACACGTTCTCTTTCACTATTAGCAGCTGCAGAAAAAATGAAGAAGTTTCTTCTTATACAAATTATGGTAAACTTGAACTTGGATATGACTTCAAGCAAGCTCGTGATACAAATTATGGTAAACTTGAACTTAAAATTACAAATGCTGATTGGATAAAGACTTATGACTTCAAGCAAACAAAACCAAAAGTTAGATTTGATGCTGATCGTGGTTGTTATTATGTTCAAAGAAGTACTTCTACACTTGAAGATGAGCAATTTGGTGATTTCTTGGATAGTATGGATCTCATTGATTGGAATTCTGATGATGTCACCACTTTTTTAACAAATGTTGCAGTTGTATCTCCGTCACTCTTATATGATGATATTCTCACTTGTAATTGCCCTCTTGGTGTTCAACGGAAGATTTGTAAACATGCATTATTGATTCAAGTTGGTGTTTTAAAAACGAAACAGTTTCCCAATATTGCTGCTATGCGACAAACTGTTAATGAATCTGGTAGTAATAAATGCGGCCGTCAAAAAAAGCATGCTCCAGCCCTTTCAAGAGATTAATTTTATCGTTCGACAACTTTATTGAAATTCTGCTTTATTGAATCTGTTGTCCAAATTTTCGTTTTTATGTTTTCTTTCATCGTCTCTTTATTTGTCCACATTTCTTTCAGTTTTATCGCATCTTTTTTTTGTTATTCTACATAATTTTACCATTATTCGTTTACTTTTTTAACGTTTACTGGTTCTTATTGAATCTTAATATTGTTAACAATTTTATTTTAGTCTTTAACATTTTGTTATCAAGTCTTGAATATTATTGTTTATATTTCATACTGTTAGATTTTTTGACCTGTTAGCTGCGTAACTGGTTTTTTATCTTACTTTTAATGCAAATATGTTCAGCAGCAAAAAAAAGTAAAATTATTTAAATTCGATTCGTTTGTTTTGGTTATTCAAAAGTATTTGCATTTAAAAAAACTTAACCCTTTACTTTTTAGTACCCTTTGTGATAAGGATAAATGTTTGCCGTTTTTTAACAAATTCTTTAAGTTTTTCACATTTTCTCATTGAATATAATTTTTAGGTGAAAAGTAATCCATTTTTAGGCGATTAAAAATTTTTAGATGAAAAGTAATCCATTTTTAGGCGATTAATAATTTTTAGGTAAAAAGTAATATTTTTTTAGGTAGAACTTAATACTATGCCATTAATAATATTCAGGCAAAAAGAAATTTTTTTTTAGGTAGAACTTAATACTATGCCTGCTAGAATGACATAATTTTTCTTTTTCTACAAACGCTGCTTAGACTTCGAGAGTAGTCAAACATTCCTTTAACTGAAAGCTTTTTGGCTTTATAATTTCACCCTTAATGAATCTGAATCTTCAGCAACAACCTATTAATCTCGTTCAATCAAAAACAAATGTTTATGGATCAACAATTTAAAAAAAGTGATATCAATAGTCAACTGTTTTCCGAAACTAGAATCAATACATACTTCACATGTGTTCCAGAACTGAAGGAAGGATACATGACATGATCAAATTCGGTTCTGGGTTATCCCAGTTATATGATTTTTTACAATATTTTTGTTAACAAAGCTCCGATAATTTTGTGCTTGTTACTAATTTAACCAATCTTCTGAGAAGTTTTAATTCGAATCCCAACGATTGCAAACTTTGTTTAAAAAAAAACTGCTTTTATTTTCGGGTTCTTCATAGTTGAAAACAGATACGTACCACAAATAAACTCAATCGAAACTTGCGCTATCGTCTCTTTGTTGCGACATTCTTTTTTTTGTAAGCATGCTTAGATATGTGCTTTGTTTTTTAAAATGTCACTAATCGAGACAATTTTAATATCAATAGATGCAGCGTGTCAACACCATTAATAAACAAAAAAGAAAAAACTAAAATAAATAACTTAAGACCACAAAAAAGTGATTCATAGGCGCAAACTTTTAGCCGTACACTTTCGCTCAATTATTGTTAAGATCTTGAAGATCTAAGACGAAGGTCCAACATTATCAAAAATACGGTCAGATGCAGAAAAAATTCCGTATCGAATAGGCATAGTCCCCAGATTTGCCTCGAACAGCCGTAGTGTACCAATTTTGAAAAACTTAAAAAGTTTTACTACTTTTTTGTAGAAAACCGATATCCAAAAAATGAATTTGTGGAACCGCCATAAAAAACTACAATTTTAACAGTATACCTCTACCATTTTCTTTTGAAAGAAAAAAAGCAGCTAATATACGCGTCGCAAATTGCTTTTTTCTGAATTCTTGTACAGATACAAATAGGCGGAGTTTTAGTTTTATAACAAAATACAAATATAAAACGGGATTTTAACAAAAAATACAGATGAGTCAAATAAAGCTTGCAGCAAACTCTTTCATGAAGACATGTTTAAAACAGCTTAAAAAGATAGATAAAATTGCCTGGTGGCTTTGGAGAAGAATCGTGTATTTGGGAATGAAATGGGACGCAGAATTTCATTCCCAAAACACTAATTGTTAATTTTTTTTAACCTTTATTTTGTAATGATTTTTTTAGGGATATGAAATATGCTTAATATACTTACTTCATTATTATCTGTGCGTAGAAAAGGCTTTTTTACGATATTCTTATCCATCATTGTGGTATTGAATTTTACATATTTTTTATGTGAGAATTATAACAGTAGTCTCCATTTTTCAAATCCATATATTGCAAGACTTGACAAAAATTCTGGAAAAAGATTTTTAGAACTTCGTTTTTGTCCAAATCTTACATCTCAAGATTTTATTGCATCAAAGGGAATTTCAAATTCTAAAATTGCAATTTTAATCGCAATATTAAATTACGAAAGTTATGAAAATTATGTTGGGATTGGTACTTTACAATGTTATACAAATTATTTTGGGTATCAATTTCATGTTCTTAATATGACTGATCAAAGATATTCTAATGTTTGTAATCAAACAGATGTATGTTTTTTTATGTATTGCAATTAAAAACAGAGTATCACAAAAATATGCTTCTTTTAACTGAACGTAAAAATCAGGCATTAGGTGAATTTGTGTTATTTCTTATTTTAAAAAGAAAAAAGAATAGGAAATGCAATAATTGCTTGATTTTCGGATTTAATTACCAAAAAAATTTTGTCCGGAAAAAAACTCTAATTTATACACTAGCCTTTAAACTCAAACAACTTTTTTAGCATTTTTTTCTAAGGCATTGTGTATTGGCAACATTTCTCGAAGATAAAAAAAGTACCATTGATTATGCATTATATATTGACGCGGATGTGGGGGTAATAAATCCATGTCATACAATTCAGGAATACATTGATTCTCAAAAAAGTGTTGAAATTGTCTTTTACGAAAGATATTTTGATCATGAAATTGCAGCAGGAAGTTATCTATTAAAGTAATATTAGGTTATATAATTCTTTAAAGTTAGCTGAAAAAATTTTTTAGGAATTCTGAATATTCGCGACAATTTTTGCGTTTTTGGGCAGATTACTTTTTTCGATTACCAAATAGTGAACACGGATCCGACAATGGTGCCATTCATGTAAGTATATATCCATTTAAAAGGCAATATGATTTAACACTAAGGTAACACAGAGTAACGAGAAAAGAAGTTTCCGTTGTTTGTCTCATAAACACAAAAGTTATCTAAATGTAAAGCAACTAATCCCTATTAAAAGGCATAAAAAATGTAGTGTTAATTCTTGTTAAATAATTTACCAAATTTGAAATCATACATAAAAACCAGTTAACGTTTAACCCATTTTAGCAAGTTCTTATGGAACTCCATTTCGATGACGATAAACAAAAAATGCAATGTTACAATTGGTGGAACATTGCGAAAGTTAATCTCGACTTATATGTGTTTCATGCATGCGCAAAAAATGCCTTATTTTCTAATTCGACATTATTTGTAAATAATACAATTAAAGTTATTCGTAAAATGACTCCGGGATGGGTAAGAGATGGTTGGTTAACGGGTACAAAATGGGCCCCCCAAGATTTTATTTTTCATGGTTGGAAAAAGTATAGGTTGAATGAACAATGGCAATGGCCATTTGCAGACAATTTTAATGCTAAAGAATGTTCATTTTTGGGCCAGGATTTTAAACATTCAAATTTCAAATATTTATCTGATTTTGTTTCAACAAATACAGAAGTGATACAACTTTTAACTCAAAAGGTTAAAGAAGTTGAAGAAGATTATTTTAGAATTTTAAACAAGAATAACATTATATGTAATCATGGCTTAATGCCTACTAACGTAACATGTAACAGTTGAATTTGTTATACAAATATGGTTCTAGCGTTTGTTTTTATTAAGTTTTATTGTTTTTGCTTTTTAAAATTTGGTCTTTTGTTTTAATTATAAAAGTAACGGAAATTTGAATAATACCTTGGCGGTGCTACGACAATTTGGCGGATGCAATTTGCGCGTCGACACTCGCGCGGCGGCTTTTCCACGGCGACACTTGCGAACGAAGTTTGCGGGGCGACAGTTGCGCCGTCGACAATTGCGCTGAGAAACGACATTTGAGCCGAAGCTGAAATTTATTAAAACGACATGTAACTAACTATATGTGCTTTTTATGTATTTTTATTATCATCCGCGCAATCGTCGTGTGCAAATGTCGCCGCGCAAATTTGTCCGCGCAAATTGCATCCGCGCAAAAATTGCAGTGCCACCTTGGCAACTTGAAAAATAACTGAACTTAAAAACAATAACTACATACGTTCGAGACTAAAATTTTGTTTGCCGATGACACATATATAAAACAGAACAACTCATAGTGTATTTGTTCTTCAGATTCTGTCAGCAGTTTTCTTATTCTTGTTTTCAGTACATTTTGATATAACTTTTGAAGTATTTATCACAAGCTTAATGCAGATGAAGCTTCGATAATTGAAATTGCATAAATGTGAAAAAAAAATATAAGAATAATCGTAAGTGTTTTTTGTGAATAAATGGGTTAAAAAGATTTAATGGTAGCTTTCTCAAAACAAAAATGTCAAAGACGGTAAAAAAATTTCATAATTGGGTCAAAAGTGTTGAAGATTTAGAAGACTATTAGAAGGCAGGTCTAGAAAGTTTTTCCAATAAAGAGTGCCGATAAAGTTTCACGTGTTATAATTTATAAAATGTTTATAACAGCGCTAATCAAATTAGAGAAAAATTAATTGTAATATTTTTTATCTAAAACACATAACTAGCTTTTTCATTTATATTTACATAGTCAATGAAATGACTTTTCTTGTTTTTAAACTTTTAAAAAGAATAAAACTTATTTTTCTTTCAATATTTTTTTTCTTTTTTACTGTAGTTATATGATACTTACAATAATATTTTTACTGTATTATTACAGCATAGTTGATTTTCCATTTACATATCATAAGATTGCACGAAACATAATTTAGAGTTTTCTTTAAAAATGCCATGAAAAGATAACTTCAATACGGATAAAAAAATCGTTTAAATGACTAAACGGATTTGATTCGTTCTCTGCTAGAATGGAAAAATATTACTTTTCGCTCAAATTTTTAATTGCCTAAAAACGTATTACTTTTTACTTCAAATTTACACGTAGATACACAAATTTTAGGCAAAAAGTAATACGTTTCTAGCCAATTAAAAAATTTGAGGTAAAACATAACACTATGCCTGCTAGAATGGATAAATATTACTTTCTACCTAAAAAAAGATTACTTTTTACCTAAAAATTAATAATCGCCTAAAAAATGACTACATTTTACCTAAAAATTTTTACCTGTGAATTTTAGATAAAAAGTAATACGTTTTTAGACGATTAATAATATTCAGGCAAAAAGAAATTTTTTTTTAGGTAGAACTTAATACTATGCCTGCTAGAATGACATAATTTTTCTTTTTCTACAAACGCTGCTTAGACTTCGAGAGTAGTCAAACATTCCTTTAACTGAAAGCTTTTTGGCTTTATAATTTCACCCTTAATGAATCTGAATCTTCAGCAACAAACTATTAATCTCGTTCAATCAAAAACAAATGTTTATGGATCAACAATTTAAAAAAAGTGATATCAATAGTCAGCTGTTTTCCGAAACTAGAATCAATACATACTTCACATGTGTTCCAGAACTGAAGGAAGGATACATGACATGATCAAATTCGGTTCTGGGTTATCCCAGTTATATGATTTTTTACACAATTTTTTTTGAAGAGATTGCAAAGTAACGAATATAAGACGGTAAAATATAAAAGCTTTCAGAAATGGGCCATTTTAACCGAAAAACCTTTCAAATTGTAAATTTTTCCTTACATTTATATCAAAAACTTTAAAAAGACATGGAAAAATTGACGCTTAAAAAAATTGTGACAATCCTTTTAATAAATGTCGAGGTTTTGACTAAAAAAGATTTTTCCAGTTCATTATTTGACCAGCCATTGATGTTTTCATATAACCATGGATATTGTTATGAAAGAAAAAAATTTTATTCAAAAGACAATAGAAACAGTGTATCCTCTGTTTTCCAACTTAATATATTTATTTATTTAAGAAATTAACATGCACATTCTATGGGAAGATCTTGTCGCTTCTGTCAACATATAATCCAGGGTATTGCCACTGAAAATAATGAGATTTAAATTCAGCTGCTTCAAAAAGGATTAAATTAATTGCAGATTGATCAAAACGATGACATCCAGAAAATTTGTCGTATAGTGCAGCGACGCCAGTTGTATTACATGTAACAGTTGCACCAAATGGAGCCATACATTCTTTTTTTAGAGCGCAAAGAATAAAATTTTTCATTATTTTCCATCCATTTTTAGTATTTATCCACAAAATTAGACCGCTTTGAAATTCAATCAGTTCAATTGTCTGCAAAACATATTTTCTTTGAATATATTTATAAAAAATACTAACTTTTTCTGGTTGAATATTTGGAAAGCATTTAAACATCATAGGATGTGTACTTGCGAACACATTATGATATGCGCTTGAAAGTAGCGTTACATCTGTTGGATTCCGACTTATTGCATTTTTTATCAAGCTCTAAAAAACTATAAAAATTAATTGTAACACAAATTTAAATGGAAACCTCAAAATTTGCATCTTTTAGAAATCTAACAGAAGCATCAATATTTAGTACAACTTTGTATTTCTGCAAAGCTAAAGCTTGATATATTGCTTTAAATCGGTATTGACTTAAATCTTTTACGTATTCTGGATATTTTTTCAAATTTAAATTAATTATTTTTGCAACTGGACATAATTTAGCAAAAAGTGTTCGAACTTCACTTGTGACGTCATCGTGCAAATACATCAAAAAAGTTACATTTTTTAGTTGTGGATGTTGTTGGAAAGTGTCACAGCTTCGACTATATGAATAAAAGATTATATTTTCGAAAAAAAAATACTCTCAACGGAGGTCTTGTATAATTGCCATATAAAACAAAATTTTTTTCAAAGTGGTAATTTGCATAAAAAACTACAAGCAGAAAGTGTAATTCGGACGATTGTTTTTTTCCGCTTGAAAATAAAAAAAATTCGTTGCTTTTTTTGCGAATTACGAGGGAAACTATAATCATCAACATTAACTTGTAAATTTCGTAATGTTGTGATAATTTTAGTAGAAACTGAAACATATGTTTGAAACGTACATTGCTTCTCCCATATGATTCAAAGATGCTGAAGAGACAATAGCAAGATCTTTTAATCCAAGTGCGCCTTTTTCTTTTTTGGTTACCAGTGGAGGTGAGATTAAATGCTTAAACAATATTTCTTCATATTCAGGCAATTTTCCACACATCTCATCTGTTTTTGACGCATTTTCAGTTACCATTAAATAAAAAGCAATAAGCGTTAAAAAGCAAATTAAAAGGATTTTAATCTGGAGTTGCATATATTATATCCTTATCTGAAACAGTGTCTACTTTAAATAATTTTTGAACTAAAACTTTCTGCTTTTAAAAAGTGATAAATGAAAGAAATGACCCCTTTAAATCAGTGACACACAACAATGCCTTTCCTTTATTGTAAAGAAAATTATAGCACGAAAACTTTAGCAAACTATTTCGCGTTTTTAGTCGAGTACACAAACTATTTCTTTAAAATTCACGTCTGAATCAAGCGGAACTTTTTTTTTCTTTTTTCCAAACCATTTTTGGCCGACTCGATAGCGCAGTTGAATGCGCGCCAGGCCACGTATGAATCAAAAAGGGAAAGAGGCGAACTTTTTTTTTTCCTTTCTCCAATCTCTTTTTCGCGGATTCGTTAGCGCAGTTGAACGCGCGCCAGGCCATGACGCAAAATCAACGAAAAGGTTCGATGCCGATGGAGCTCATGTCAACACAAAACTTATTTTCTTTCACAAATTTTTAACACTTTTTTTGGTTATTTATAATTTTTTAAATTGCAATCAATTATCTGACAAATTGAACTTTTTTTTCTACTCGACAGGCATCGAACCTTTTCGTTCATTTTGTGTCTTACAAGGGACCCTTTTCAGATGTCCACCTCAGATTTTCTCGGGACCTGGGGGGATTGATAGGTCTCTCCGAGTTATGAAACAGGTTTCACGGGATTCCGTTGATTTTTTGGGCACTGTTTTGATCCCTTTTAAATCTTTGCTTACCGGTAAAGGTAAAGCTTTTTTGGAATAGCGTCAAAGATTTGCATTATGGATACATTTACATGCATCCGTTATGCAAAAGAAAGAAGACAGAAACGACAGCAATGTGAAATTGCTTTAAAAAAATTATATATTGAAAAATTAAAAATATTTTAAAGTTTTTCAAAGATAGAGAAATATACATTTAAGAAAGAATTCCAGACAAAAAAAAAATTGGCGAACCAGCTATAAAAAGATAAACGTTTTAATTGATTCAGATTAAATAAATATAATCCCTTTGTGCGAAAACAAATGAAAAATTAATAACAATGACATTAAATGAGTTTGCAAATAATGTTAAAAAATTAAATTTTTGTTTCTTTGTCTTTACATTTTTTTCTAAATTTAAAGACTTACAAAAAAAAACCCGCTGGCATTCAATGTTTAAATTTAATTTTTAAAAAGACTTTTTCGTTTATATCGTTACGCATTACTAACTTTTTTATTCACAGATTATTTTAATTTGATGCATTACCGTTATTCCCCATAGTCAAAAACCTATGACCCCGAGAAATTAGCATTAATAAAAAAGCAGATTAAAAAAATTAAACGGAATGCGTTTTAATAAACCCCAGATTTCTAAGGTCATATGTGGAATCGATAGTACCCCTATAGGTATGAAAAACCCCCAAGTACTAGCTGCCCTTTCGGGGTTTTACAGAAGTTACAGGATTCTAAAGTCAAAAGTCCACGACCCGGGGGTCGTGAGTTAAGGAAAAAAACGCAGGTGTCAACTGAAAAGGTTCCCTTGTAAGAGGAAGAATATGTGATAAGGGTTTGTTAAAGTAATGACTAGCTTATTTTTAAATTAAATATGATTACATACTTGTAATTCTTCAAAAACGATCAGATGGACATTGATGATGATTTTGAAGAAATCGTTTGTGATGAAGAAATTGATCCAGTTAAAAAAGATTAAAAAAGTTCTACAAACCTTTTTTCAATTACACATTAAAATGTGTTGATGGAAAGAAAAAGTTTAAAAAAAAACAAAAAAGCTAGTTTTCTTAAGCTTTGAACATATGATTTAATGCTCATTACCTTTTAAACCTTTATCACCTATTCTTCATGCTTCTCTAATTTTGAAAAGTCAACATTTTCTGCTCTGCAACGTCAATAGTGATTTTTTAAAATCAAAAAATTAAGAAATAACTGTCGATATAATCAGAATGCATGTTGTATCAAATTTGAAAAAACCAGCAATCAAATTTGATACAACATTTTATTTAAATTTTAAAGGTTTTTTTGGACTTTTGGCGTTGTAAATAGTCCCGAATGATTTAAAATGCTTAATGGAATGTTTTCCAGACCAAAAAAGAGATTTGCCTTCAAAAAATTAAATATTAAGTTTTAAGTAGCAGGCGATCAACTCTGTATGTAGTATATGTGAAAAATAGAAATGTGCTCCAGGCAGGGTCTCCACCGTCCCGTCCCGAGACGTCCGTTCTTCCGTCCCGTCCCCGTCCCGGGACGGACGGGGACGTGTTTTTTTAAATTTAGGGACGGGACGGACGGACGGGTAATGCTAAAAATAGGGACGGAACGGACGCGTTCTTTTTCAGGTATTGAACGTCCCGTCCCGTTTTTCTTTAAATTTTTTCTTCTGCAAAATTAAATTATGATTGAAACTTAAACGTTAAAATAGTATGTGCTGCGGATAAGGAATTAACAATTCTGGTGTGCTAAAATAAAAGAGTATTCTGATAATTTTTTGTGATGCATATTACTTCTAAGTATTTTCTTTAAAAGTTTTACTTGGTTCTACGTTGTCTGCAAATATTAGTGCACTAAAAAGGAAATGACATAACAGCTGCAAAGCGGAAAAGCAGTTTTAGTCGGCAATGCATTTGTACTACCACTTTGTTTGGCTTTTTTTTCTGTATGGTCATTAATCGAAGACAAAAAAGATGAAAAAAGAGACATCTTCTCTTTCATTTTATCCGATCAAATATTGGGCAAATGCAGATCCAAGTTTTGTATGTTGAACGCTTTAAATTTTAAATTTTAATTAAACATTTATATTATAAGGAATGTCTCCGTCAATAAGCTTTAAATTAATTAATTGTACCAGCAACAACTGGGCCCCTTGAAAGATGCTTTAATCATGCTGGAATTGCAACAAAAGGCTGCAAGAGTCAAACAAGTGCAAAAGTGTTGGATGAAAAGCTCGTCGTTCATTTAAATAAAAAATTTATGTAAAAATTTTTTATGCCTATTATACCTTTTTCATATTTTGGATAAGTTTATTGTAATTTTTTATCCTTATCATATTTATTTTTCATCAAATTGATTTTTTGTGAGTTTGCTTTTATAATAAATATGTATACAATAAAGAACACATTGAATCCAAAATTTTTTGTTATTGTTTGACTTATTTTCAAATAACGGGGACGGACGGGACGGGATACCCGTCCCTGACGTTAAGAACGGGACGGACGGGGACGTATCTTTTTAAATTTAGGGACGGGACGGACGGACGGGTAGTGCTAAAAATAGGGACGGGACGGACGCGTCCCAAAAAAAAGTGGGACTTTGGAGACACTGGCTCCAGGGCCGCTGAAAATTTGCAGAAATAGGTTTTAATATATGAGGAATACGATGTTATACCTATTTTTCAAAAATGCCATAATCATGTCTGACGGTTTCCTTGTAAATAAAAATAGTGAAGGTTCTCGTAAGCTTTCTTTATTAACTATAATTTTCCTTTTTTGATTACTAACAAATGTAAATAGAAAATTTTATTAAAAGTAACAGTATCTGAAAAAACGTCACAGCGTTTTGATTATATATATAGTCTTTCGACCATTTTTATGTTTATTTTATTGGCCATAGTTGTAAAAAAAATTAGAATCAAAAAAGTGGTGGAATTCCATCCTTTGGCCAAGAAAATCTTTCATAATGCCATCTGTTGTCGATTTCAACTGTTTTTGTAGTGTGATTTAATTCTAGCATATTCCATTCAGGAAGAAAAAAATCAAAATCATAATAATCTCTTTGATAGTTTCGTTTTTTACCTATTTGTGCATTATAAAAAACATTTTTTCGTTTTTGCAAAAAATATCCAATCCACCATGCAAATGTTGATCCTGAAGCAGTAATCAAAAGAGTATCACAAATCTTCATTCCAAAATACATATCTTCTGCACGATTTTTTAAATTTGAATAGTGAATTGAATTGTATTCACTTTGATTTAGATCTAAGGATTTCGCAAATCCCATATCATCTCCAATAAAAATTAATGAAATATTTCGTTTAAGATATGAACAAAGAAAAGAAATCGAAGGTTCAATAAATTCTGCTCGAGACTCCAATTGTTGATGGCCAAGAAAATCACCACGCCTAATATGAACACATAATTTGTGTGAGCTATTATTTCTAAATAATCAAGTTACACGTTATAAACTTTCGGTACATACAACACTTACTGAAATTTAAAATTTATGTACTCACCAACAGAAGTTTTAATACCCGAAGCAAAGTCAAACAAATGTTTTACTTCGTTTTCTTTATTTGTAAAATACTTGTACGAATGAAAAAATCTACCGTTAAGCAAAAGGTATTTCTGTGGGACAACATGCAGGCTATAATAATTCTAGGTCTGCTTTGAGTCGGTTGTCAGTAAGAAAAAAAGATAACAAATCTAGAAAAAGAACTCATTTACTTACGTGGTTGGATCTTGAAATTTACAGCAATCTAATGCAAAATCACTTTGTATAATTTCATCAGATTTTGGTTGAAGAATTTGCAAAACATTATATAAATTTGGAAACGTCGTTTTTATTTCCAATAAAGCATTTTTATAACACCTGCTATCAGCGGGAATGTAAATACTGCGATTGAAAATGCTTCCTACTGCATAAAGAGAAGCAAATCGGAACATCTTAACAATACAAAAGCATAGTTATTGCATAAATGAATTAAGCAAAATCTCAAAAAAAAACAAATAACTTGAAATTTTCAGTTTAGAAGTTGATAGAAATTTTATAAATTATAAATGGCATAGTATTAAGTTCTACCTAAAAAAATATTACTTTTTACCTAAAAATTATTAATCGCCTAAAAAAAGATTACTTTTTACCTAAAAATTTTTAATCGCCTAAAAATGGATTACTTTTTACCTAAAAAATTTTAATCGCCTAAAAATGGATTACTTTTCACCTAAAAATTATATTCAATGAGAAAATGTGAAAAACTTAAAGAATTTGTTAAAAAACGGCAAACATTTATCCTTATCACAAAGGGTACTAAAAAGTAAAGGGTTAAGTAATGTTTTTTTTTTGAAAAACGATGGCTACTGCTGCTGAAATTGCACGTGAATTGTCGGCCATAATTTCAGTTGGAGACTAAGATCCTTCAAGATAACGATTTTGTTTAAAAAATTCAAAAAGCCATTTAAAAACATTGGTGGATTCAGAACTGGCAATTGCAACTCCTACAAAAAAGAATGAACTGATGTTTGTGCTTGCTGCAACGAAAAAAGGATCTTGGTCTCCAACTGAAATTATGGCCGACAATTCACGTGCAATTTCAGCAGCAGTAGCCATCGTTTTTCAAAAAAAAAAAAACATTACTTAACCCTTTACTTTTTAGTACCCTTTGTGATAAGGATAAATGTTTGCCGTTTTTTAACAAATTCTTTAAGTTTTTCACATTTTCTCATTGAATGTAATTTTTAGGTGAAAAGTAATCCATTTTTAGGCGATTAAAATTTTTTAGGTAAAAAGTAATCCATTTTTAGGCGATTAAAAATTTTTAGGTAAAAAGTAATCTTTTTTTAGGTAGAACTTAATACTATGCCTTTGGGAAAGCTAACCACTTTTATGTTAACATTAACGTCGTTTTAAGCAATGTTTTATTTGTTTAAGTTTTTATGAAACACGTAATTATTAGACTTACTTGATTTCCTATTCCGTCACAAGCGACATCTTTTGAAGAGATGTATTTTTCTGATTTCAATACAAAAAGACTCGGGAAAACTGTTGGAACTAAAAATTAATAAAATAAAAACAAAATTTTGAAAAATTAGGTGCTTCATTGCAAAGAAACATTTTTTTATTGTGAGCTATCGACAGTAAGGAGTTTACGGGACTGACACTTGCAGCAGAAATCAAAATAAACTGTAGCTTTTAGTTGTAAAATATATAAGCTCTTGCGCAATTTTTGTTTGCATATTAGTTTACACTAATTTACTTACTGCTTAAGCAATTTTCTTTGTCTCTCATTGGCGTTTTAAAATAACTTTGTTTCATATTAAAAACCACCATAGCTGTTGCTGTTATAAAAGTAAAAACAATAATATTTTTCTTTGGCTGGAGAATTTTGGACACCGGAGTTTGTAAAATAAATTTCATCTTTGTGCCTGAAAACTTATAGCAAAAATTAGATTAATTGCGTTTTATGTCATTTTTGTTTTAGAAGGAAAAAAATATATGTAAAACAGAATCCTTATAAGCCGCTTTGAACATTCGCAGCGCAGCAAATAAAGGGAAATTCCGGTTGGACAAATTGATTATTCAGCTGTTGCATATAAGTTTTCCCCTTCGTTTTTTAAATACTTAAATTGTAAATCATTAAAGAAGGCGGAAAATTTTTTAATACAAGCATTGAAAGTGCGTTGTTATTTCAAAACGCCCATGACAAAGTGTTTACAAACTTAGCAAAACGTATCTTAAATCGTCCGCCCTTTTGGAGCGTCAATACTAAATGTTTCTCCGATTCATCATATCTTTAATATATTAAAATTTATATATTTTTAGTTTATGTCTAACAAGTTGGTGGAAATGTTTAAAAGAAGAGCATTCAATGTGCTCATTTTATTTATTTTTTTGACATTTTTTTTCATAAAATCAAATAATAACACTTTTCCGAATAACTTAAAAAATTGTATTAAAGATGCTTCTGAGGTACATTTTTATAATACAACGTTATTTTTCCAAGAATTCTCAAATTGTATAAAACAAAACATTAAAATCGACGAATCGAATATGGAAATAATTTATAATGACGTTGTTGGAGAAAGAAAAGTATTTTTACCTTTGAAAGCCCATGCTTTTCATTCAGAATGTATATGGTTAACAATTGGCATTGGTGGTGATGCAACAACTGAGGTTCAGTTCAATAAAAGATATCCAAATTGTAAAATTTATGGAGTAGATCCAGGTGCTTTTGGAAATTTTTCTGATGTTGGGCATGTAATTCCATTTGGAGTGGGTAAGTATAACTGGATACTGTTCTGTTAATTTTTTTTTGCTACAGGATTAGAAAATTCCGTTCAAAATGTTATTGTTCCTATTAATACTGTGTGGCAACCTAAAAAGTCAAAAGTCCTATCATTGCCTTTTATACTGGACACTTACGTGCGTTCTCGTTTCATTCATTTCGCCACCATCGATATTGAAGGATATGAATACGAGATTCTTGAATCACTTGTTGGTGACGGAAAATTTGCAAACGAGGAGATAACATTTTGTCAAATAGATGCTGAACTACATAATATTGAAATGGAAACAATACATCCAGATGTAAAAAATCTGAACCCTGTCGAATTTATTATTAATTTTCTCCAAAATTCGTCACCTTACATTCCAATCTTTAATGAACCATATACGCATCATCCACATCAAAAAATAACATTTGTTAACATTGTAGATCCCAAATGTGAGCAAGCTTTTGAATTTATCACATCTTTAGATAAATAAAGATTTCATTTAAATGTAACATCCATGATTTGCGATGGATTACAATTTTTTGCACAATTTTTTTGATATCTTATTAGGAAAAATTATAAATTTTCGAAAAATTTTTTTTTCTTAAAATGGTTTAAAAATGTTTGACAACTCATAAAAACATCATTATTTTTATTATTGTTGATAAAAAGCTGTTAAAATGCCATACAATCAAACTAACAGTATGATCAGTCATGAAACATTAAAATAGAGTAAATATCAGCTTTTTATCAACCAACATTTTTAAAGCATTCTAAGAAAAAAAAATTTTTCTTGGTCCAATGCAAAAAACGTGAAATTTTGCACAAATGACGTAAAATTTTAGTAAAAAAAAGGTAAAAGTAAATATGAAATGGGTCTACATTCTCTTGAGGGTCATATAAATGTAATAAATATAACAAATAGTTATAATTTATGTTCAAAAAAAGTAGATAGCAAAATAAAATATCAAAAAAAATGTGCAAAAAATTGTAATCCATCGCAAATCACGGCTATTGTATTTAAATGCATACCGTAACTTAAAATATCTTCCTTATATCCTTTTTGTAATTAAGAAATAAAAAGACATATTTTATAATTAAATTTATTAATAATAGTCAGTGTTAAACATTATCGATTCAAGATGTTCACAGGGGTGTGCGTTGGTTAGTTTTGCAGTAACGTTAACGTAAGAATGAAATTCAATGCATTAATGCAAATTTTTTGTTACGGTTTAAAAATTAACATAAGTGGTTTTGTTAGCATTTAACATGGGACCAGGGGTGTGCGTTCGGTCAGTCTTGACTGACTTTGACACAAGTTCGTCGGTCAAACATTGACTCAGTCACCACAGCGAAATTTTTTGAAAATAGCAATAAAAAAAGGGGCGGAGTCTTGATTTTTTTGAAATACGCATGCGCTTATTCACAAAACGCCAAAACATTTATTTTCAAAAAAGATTAGAGAAAATTTAAAAAAAACTAGTTTCTGCTCAAATCAGTAAATGCTATGTGTTTATTTAAATATGGTTTTAAACATTGTTTATTTCAAAAATAGATAACAAAACAACAAGAATAATAGCTAAACGAGACCAATTAAAAGCATTTATTAAAATATCGAATATAACAATATAGTCTTATCAGCAGAAGGATATAAAAGCTGATTAAGAATTCTGAATGTCGATTTTCTTTGAAAATAAGTAGAAAATTCTTCTGCAGAAATATCACCAATGATTCACGAGTCGACAAACCAAAAAAAACGGCCATCAAAGAAAAATTTAGAAAGTCGATTTCGTTGTGGGACCACATATTTTTCTTCTTCAAATTTTTTTTGCAAAAAACTGTTTTTTTGATGAAAAAGTAGCTCGACTTCTGGAGTTTTTATCTGGACATCTGTATGAAAAAATATTATTTTTTTTTATCTCTATGTGTTCCTTACATGCTAAAGTACATATTCCGGTAGACTCAAGTCTTCAAGTTAATTTTAACTTATTTTTTATTCTGGATGAAGTATACAAGAAAATCATTAGATTTTTTTGACAGGGGGCACCAAGGCAAAAAAATTTAAAAAAAATTTTTTTTTGTTTTTTTTTAAATATTAGAATATGTCCAAAATGTATAAAAAATACTAAAAAAATCATTTTCAGCGCTACAATATCTCAAATATTGGTGATATACTTTCAAAATGATGTTAGGGGTACTGTAAAAATCTCTTTTATTAAAAAAAAATTTCACTGCTTTCCTTTGACTTTAATTTGATTGAATATTACTAAATCAAGGTCGGGGAGTTAAAATAAAGCATTAACAGGCGTTTAAACTCAATGTAAATAGCATTTTTTGGTAATTTTCTTCTATACTTCAACGAGAATAAAAAATATGTTAAGATTTACTTGAAGACTTGAGTCTACCGGAATATGTACTTTAGCATGTAAGGAACACATAGAGATAAAAAAAAATAATATTTTTTCATACAGATGTCCAGATAAAAACTCCAGAAGTCGAGCTACTTTTTCATCAAAAAAACAGTTTTTTGCAAAAAAAATTTGAAGAAGAAAAATATGTGGTCCCACAACGAAATCGACTTTCTAAATTTTTCTTTGATGGCCGTTTTTTTTGGTTTGTCGACTCGTGGATTGTATGCTTCGCTAATGTTTATCATATGATTTTTTCTTTTATCCTTCAAGTAGTTGTGCATAATCATATTCATCAATCGGATCCTAAAAGAAATTAAAAAGGTTACGGTAACTATAAAAAAAACTTACAGAAAAATCATCAAGAGCATCAGCCCCACGAGACTTTTTACGATTTTCTGCAGCAACAATTGTTTGTGATCCATTAATTAAAAGATTTTGAAGTTCAATTAAATCTGAATTCCATACAAGTCCCCGATCAGATACTTTGAGATGATGTTGTTGTTTATATAAATCTGAACGTTATTTAACGCCTTCTTGTAAAATATATCCACGACGAAATACTGCTGCATGCTTTAGCATAATTCTTAATTTGCATTTCTAATCAAAGATCGTATATCACTATTTGCATGACGAAGCTTATCAACATTTGCAATAGATTCTTCTCCATCATCTTTTGGTAAATCTGATACAGAATCACCAGGCTTTGCATTACCAAAATTTTAATTAAATATATTAAAAACTACAGTAATTGACTTACTTAATAACACAAGCACGGTCTATTGCTCCAAAACTGTTTGCACCAGGTGTAGCACATTCCCCAACCGCCCATAACCCAGGAACAACTTGATCACCTTTTTCTTTTGAATACTTAAGGACATGTCCTTTATCAGCATAGTAATAAATGGCGTTTTTTTGGGAATTGAAAAGTTGATTGGATGCAGGGTGGTGATACATTTTTTATATTTCTCGGTACAAATCTAAAAATAAATATAAAATAAAAGCTATAACGAAAAAATCTTACATTTGTATACAATTTCTTGGTTATCACATCATCTGATATATATGTGATACTTGAACAAAAAGCAGGCTTCCTTCATACAGAACATTTTTGAGATTGATTCCTATATCCCAAACTCTTTTTTAGCAATTTGTGATCGCTGAAAAACATTAATGGTTAATCACTATAACTTATATTGAATAAAAACATACCAGACATATGATGCTAAACTTTCATGTTGGAATCGAATACAAACAGCTTTAAAAGTTGAATTTGTTGAAGAATGACATCGAGCAGAGGAAGATGATCCAATAACATTAAAAGAACAATTGCCAAGTTGAAAAACAGACAAAATATTTGATACTAAAAAATTGGAGAAAAAATAAAGTAAAGAGATTATGAGCACGCAAATCTTTAGAGAAATATGTTGTAAGAAAAAAAAGAAAAAAAGGAAATTCGAATGCCAACTTTGCTAGCATTTTGTCAAATCTTCATATTTTTGCATATAAGGTTGTTCCATAAGTTTTGGCCGCGCTTTCAACAGCTGGCATTTTCGACTGTGTTTACCAAAAAATCTGAAATTTGGCATGAAGGTGGCCCAATATGTTATATAAAAGGTGTGATATTGGTTTTTGTGATATCTGGAATTTTCATGGAATTCTGAGGAATTTTCGTGTCGGGACCCGGATTTTTTGGAAACTTTTATGAATTATGGTCTGGGAAAAATAGAAAACGCAAGTTTCTGGAGTGAATATCGTTTGTATGGATAGCCAAGATGTAGATCTAACAGATTTTTGAGGATTTGGAATTTTCTGGAATTTTCTGGAATTTTCAGGGATTTTCAAATTCGACGTGTCGAAAATCAAACAAATTTCATTCTTTTGGAAGAATTCTTCTCCCAAAATTCATATAAGACAGGTTGCCATAAAACGAGAATCATGTTTGTAGAATTTTCATGGAATTTTCAGGAATTTTAGTGGTATTTCCTGGAATTTTCAGGCGTTTTTCACTTAAATCTAGTTGAAAATAATGAGCTAAACGTAAGAATACCATTTTCCAGATAGGTTACAACAGAAAAAAATTTATTTGAGGATTTTTGTGGAATTTTTGTGGAATTTTTATGGAATTTTCAGGGATTTTTTGTAGTTTTTTTACAGTTTTTCGACAATATTAGGTTCTTAGAATATCGTTAATGCCTCATGATGCTTTGTACGGAATTTTGATGGAATTGAGGGGAATTTTATAAAATTTTATGGAATTTTTGTCCATTCTTTTACTGTTTTTTACAAAACAAGATTCATGAAACACAGAAAATGGTTATTTAATGTTAAAACGAAATTTTGACAAAACTAGGAATTTTGGTGGAATTTTTATGGAATTTTCTTAAATTTCTGTTAATTTTTGCATATTTGTTTGCCTTAACTTTTTTTGTCGTCTGTAAGCACAAGTTTGCTGGACGCATTTTGCTGAAAAAGTAATGATGATTTTTATTATTCTTTTATTTTGTTGCAAATGTAGGCTACATAAGCATTTAAAGTTCTCTTTTTTTTAAATGTACTGCGGACATTTTTTTTTCGCAAAAAGTGTCGAAATATCAACGACTGAAATGCCGTAAAACTTTTTTCTTTGAATTTTTTTGTCCGGTGTTTGGTTTTTGAAAGTTTGAATTTTTTGATCTGTGATCGGAACACGAGTGTTCAAGAATATTCTGGTTTTTACAGCTATAGGATATAAAAGCAGGATAAAAAATTTTTTACAATCAATGTCTATAAATATTTTTTAAAATAATTTTGTGTGTTCGAAATGTTAAGTGTCAAGCGCTGTGATAAAAGTTACAAGTTATTACTCCCTGGCGAAAATTTTAAGAATGTTAATTTAACCAATAGAAAAATTTATGATCTTCCATCAGATGAATTTCATCAACGTGTTCGTTATAAATGTTATGACAGCTTTTATGAAAATGATAACTCTTTCCGTAATCAAAAGTTCAGTACTTTTCGTGATAATGAGCTGGCAAAACTAAAAAATGATTTTGATAATTATGAAGAAAATTTTCGAAAACGATCAGATGAAAGCAGTAAATTGAAACATGCAGGTTCGACGCTTTCTTTGCACATTGCATCTTGTGAAAGTGGAGAAATTTCAAAGGATTTAAATTTGGAAATTGTTGGGCGTCCATCTACGGTAAGTTATTCCTACCATCTTTCTAGCCTGTAGTATTTATTGTTTAGGATTATTTTGAATTCCCTCGAGGGCGTACTCCAAAAGCTACAAAACCAGAAGTTATGCAATTCAGAACTAGTCAAAAACTTCTGAATCCAAATTCATCAAACAGAAGTAATGGCAAAGTTAGCAAGGCTGTTTCTCTTGATCCGAATGCACCATCAACAAAAACCCATTTTCGTCATGCAATGCTTTTAATGTTTCATCAAAATTCAGAAATTACGGGCAAACAAATGGCAAAGCAAATTTGTGAAATTTATGGAAAAGGTGCTATTTCTCACAGAACATGTCGAAGATGGATTAATTGTTTTAAAAATGGTGAAAAAGATGTAACAGATTTGGAAGATAAGAAGCGGGTTGGCCATCCAGTCGTTTGTTTAACACATGCTAAAATAATAAAATTAATCATTAAGAATAATATTTATGGTATTTTCGATTTTTTTACGATTTTTCAATATTAGTGTCAAGTTTAGCCCATTTTCAAGATGAAAAAATTAACGAATTATAGGAAGATACGACAAATTTTTGATTTTCATGATAAAATTTAACGTGTATAAGATTTTTAAACAAACTTTTTCAAAACTAATCTGTCAATGGTATTTTTGACAGATTTATTTTAAAAAAACCAATATTTTGCTTTAGTAACATAGGTGAATATGTCTTTTAAACGTTTGCAATTGCAAATTTTATCGTTTTCGACAAAAAAAGCTTAAAATACAAACATTTGACTACTTTTGAAAAAATCATTTTTTTCAAATTTTGGCACTTTTTTCCAAAATCGTAAAAAAATCAAAAATACCATAAATATTATGTTTAATGATTAATTTTATTATTTCAGCATGTGTTAAACATTTTGAAAATGCAAGCATATTTATTTCGCTCGAAAAACTTGAGTTTTCAAATGTCTTTCTTATTAAACCCAATGTTGCTTATTTTCGGAATTTTATCTTGACGCGAAATTGCGAAATATGATCCGGGAGTTCTGAAACTTTCCAGGATAACTCTTATAGCATAGATATACATGATAAAAGTTACAAATAGTCAATATCTTTCAAATTCACTGAGTTATGCCCCCAACATGGTGCTGGAGGTGCACTTTTTGCCTTCAATACAGTAAAAAACATCGCACATCCCGTTTTTTGTTTTTATTTTGTTCCATATAGATGTAAAATTATGTGAGGAAAAAAGTGAGATCAAAAAAAACTGGTCCCTGCCAACAAATTTTGGCCATTTTTGTCCAATTACCGTATATGAAAATTGATCAAATATTGATGAAATTTTAAAAATCCATAACAAGTCAAAATTGCCCAAAATCCAATTTGCAATCATTTATATCATTAGTATTCAACATTATTAAACCATATCGGTGCTTATAATTAACAAAAAACCCGATTTTTTGGATGCCGTACATGTTGCTAAAATTGTAAAACTCAAATTGATGGCAAATGGTCTGATTTGATGTTGGAGGTCTGAAACTTACCGAAAATGTTCCAACAACATTATATTTGATAATAAAAGTCACCAAAAGTGTTTTGGTGATCTATTTCATAACTTATGAATTTTTAATGATGTTGGGATATTGATGGACAAACTTTAAATTGATGGCTCCAAAAAAGGGGTCGTTTTTTTCGCTGATACTTTCCACAAATAAAGTACACATTCTGGGCTATCATTTGGTACATTTCTTTGCTTTCCCCAGCGCGATTTTCAAAAAAAAATTTTAATTCAAAAATTTCAAATTAATTTTTCGGACCAATTCCGTCATCATAAAAATTCATGCTATACACCATTCGATAGCCCTTACTCAAATGTACAATCATGGAATATAACTTTTTTGATATCTTTACTTCCTGATTTTTGGCGATTTTTTGAAATTTTGACCCTATAGTAACTTCAAAAAATCATAAAATCGGATTTTCAATACAAAATGCAAAAAATGGCGATTTAAATAATTTTTTTTCATCTATTTTTATCGATTGTATATTGCAGAATATTTATCTAAAAAATTTTGTTCCGCTCTGATAAAAATGATGGTTCTCACAGATTCTCTCTTAATGTTTAACAAAAATTCTCGCAACGAAAATGTCCGTCGCCTTGGGCAAAAAAAGGCTTTTATTGAACTTCGAGAAATCAAAAAGAAAAAGATATGCACAGCTGTCTTTCCTTTTTTTGGCTTTTATTGAATTTCGAGAATTCGAGAATTCGAGAAATTGTTTTTCGTGTCGAGAATTTAGTTCGAGAAAATATAAAGTTCGAGAAAATCGTAAAGATGGATTTTTCAACTTTTTTAAATTTTAATGATAATTAATTATTTTTCACACAAAATTGTTTAATTTTTACTTTCTTAGCAAAAAATAAGTATATAAGCATAAAAAAGTTGATCGAAAGGTTTTTTAAAAAAAATATTATAAAAATATCAATTAAATTAATTGTTTTATTTTTATTTGATGAAAGTTATTGCTTAATAACTTGTTTTTTGTTAATAATTAATAATTGTTAAAATGTCGCAAACTTTTAAAATTAATTTCAAGAATTTTATTAAAGTCATAAATGGGAAAAAAAAGTGTAGCAAAATAAAACAGTATTTAAATTGAAAGAACACATTTAGTTTAAAAAGGGGAATTAACACCAAGAAATAATAAAAAAAACAATTTCATTTGATTAAATTAAATTAAAGACATAAAAGATAAAAAACTTATTTTCTAAGAATATTTTCTAATATTTTTTCAGTGTCTTCTGCATTTAATTCACTAATAAAGCATTCTTTTGTAATAAAGGGGTAACGTCTGTTCATACATAGCATTGTGGGGCAAATGGCACGTGCTCCAAGAGTTTTCTTTGGAGTTCCCTTTTCGGGGTCGATATAATTATATGATTCAACGTGAGTGATTACGATACTTTCTGAATTGTCACCAAGAGGGGCTTTACATTCATTATGCGCACAGCGCCGATTTTTCCATCCACTTAATTTACCAACTTTTGTGATGATGAATGGATGATATGATAAATAATCAGGTAAAAGTAAGTTTGAATTTGTGCGATAATAGTTGCTGTAAATTGTTTAAGTAAGATCTCTGGTCAACAGCAATGTATGAAACTTACTCAATAATATGTTTAACATTTTGATTTTGTAAAAGGGGCAAAGGTTGAACTACATTAAAATTACCAAGGGGAAGTCTTTGTGGACGAACATTACGAATAACAGAAGCAGATTGACGAGGCATGACAATTCTTGGTGGATTTATATGTCTTAAATGAATTGGTCGAAATATTGTTGGATCAGGATTATTATGAGCAACACGTATAATTTGAGGATTCATTTGGGGAAGTCGAAAAGGTACTTGTGGAAGACGGCTTTTATTCGATGAAGATGATGAAGATGATAAACAAATAACTTCTGGTTCTATTCTTTGCTTTTTACATGGGGGATCTGGAAAAGCAGTGTCTTTCTGTGATTGAAGTTTTGCAGCTGCTCGTTTTGTCCCTTTTGCAATTGTTGCTGTATGAATTGCTGATCCAGGAAAATCATTTTGTAAATCAATGTATTCAATAATTTTTTCATTTTTACCATTCCTTGAATTAGCATTGCCTCTTCTACGACGATGCGTTCCAGGCTTTGCACCATCTGAAGGATCATTTAAACTTTTATTCCTTTGATTAATAGTTTCGTTTTGCAAATAATTTTTCATCTTTTTCAAAATTTCAGATGAAGGGAATTTTTGATCCACAGCGAGGATATGATGACAAACAACTTGCTTTGAATTTGCCATTTTGCATTTACATACTATTGGTACTGTATTTGTATCGATGCATTTCAAAAAAGTGTAGCAAAATAAAACAGTATTTAAATTTAAAAAACACATTTAGTTTAAAAAAGGGAATTAACACCAAGAAATAATAAAAAAAACAATTTCATTTGATTAAATTAAATTAAAGGCATAAAAGATAAAAAATGGTGAATGTTTGTATTTTTAAAAAACCTATCGATCAACTTTTTTATGCTTATATACTTATTTTTTGCTAAGAAAGTAAAAATTAAACATTTTTGTGTGAAAAAAAATTAATTATCATTAAAATTTTAAAAAGTTAAAAAAAAAGCAAAAAACCATCTTTACGATTTTCTCGAACTTTATATTTTCTCGAACTAAATTCTCGACACGAAAAACAATTTCTCGAATTCTCGAATTCTCGAAATTCAATAAAAGCCAAAAAAAGGAAAGACAGCTGTGCACACAGAAAATTCAACTTCACATATGAATCACATTTCACTCACATGTTCGTGGGACAATATTTAGATGTGAGTTTTAATGTGATTCATATGTGATCCATATATGAATCATATATGAATTTTAATATAATTCACATATGAATCGGACTTAGAAAATTTTTTATCAAAAATTTTAAAAAAAATTTTTGATATGAATCACATGTGAATTTTAATATAATTCACATGTGAACAGGACTTAGAAATTTTTTTATCAAAAATTTTTTTTAAAATTTTTGATATGAATCACATGGGAATTTCGATATAATTCACATGTGAACCTCACATCAAAAAAAATTTCTTTTTAAAGTAGATCTAATTCATATGTGAATTTTTTGATCACATATGAAAGTAGATTTATTTTCACATATGAATTTTTTCTTCACATGTGAAATTAGATATGATCATATGTGAAAGTGAGGAATATGTGAGTAAGACATGATTCACATGTGAAGTCGATTTTTCTGTGCATATCTTTTTCTTTTGATTTCATTTCTTTTTTCAATTTGTAGGGTGTCGATTCCGCTGTGTCACGCTTTGACCAGACATGAGAAGCTTCCACTGTTTGGCGGCCTGACGTAGAACGCTACATTTTTATCCTTCTTCTGAATTTTATTTTTTTCTTGTTTTTCCTTTAAAAAAGGGTTTCAAAAAAAGGATATCAGCATTTAAATAAAAAATAATGAAATAAAAATCCTTATCAGTTTTGGCGAAGTGCGTCAGGCCGCTATTCTCATGCATGGCTATGACGAAAAAAATTTCAGTTAATGATTAACCGAGTCAAATATTGACCGAGTCAAAGATTGACTGAAAAAAGTTCGGTCAATCATTGACCGAGACAAACAAACGAAAAAAAAGTAAATGCATTGTTTTACATGCGGACACACACGTACTTTTTCATTCTTTATCATTGTGACGGACAGCATTTTTTTTCTCGGTCAATGTTTGACTCGGTTAATCATTGACCAAGAATTTTTCAGTCAGTTATTGACTGACCGAAAAATTTTATTATTTTTTTCGGTTAAGTCATAACCAAACCAAAGAAGAAAAAATGCGTTTGGTTTATGACTAACAGCTTTTTGACTAACCTAACGCACAGGCCTGCATGGGACGGTTAATCATTAACGGGTTTGTTAAACATTTAAATAAGGTAACATTTTTTACGAAGTTAAACGTTTAACTTTTTGTGTTAAAAATTTGCATGTTAACGTTTAACTTTTGGAGAATGAAAATGTTAAGTTATTGACTAACCGCTTTTTGACTAACCGAACGCACAGCCCTGGATGTTCAACATTAAAATTAACAATTTTGGCAAAACGTGTCTAAATATGTGAATACGCTGTGAAATGGTTTATTTTATTTTAATCGCAATCCAGGGGAGCTACAAAAGCAAAGCAGGGGAATTTGGGTTAAGTCAATAAATGTAGGGAAATCATGATCATAAGTCAATAAAAGCAGAGAAATCCAAAAAATTAAGCTTTTTCAAAACCCAAATTTTTGCGGCTTTTTTGACGATGACATTACTTATATCGTTTATACTGGATAATGCCTAAGAAAGCTGAGAAAGCCTGAGAAATCTTAAAAACACTGAAAAGGGACCGTTTTCAGATGTAAACCCCAGATTTCTTAGGTCATATGTGGAATCGATAGTACCCCCGTAGATATGAGAAACCCCAAAATACTAGCTGCCCTTTCGGGGGTTTACAGAAGTTACGTGATTCTGAAGTTTGCTTAAAAACGCACGACCCCCTGCTATTTTGACCAAAAAATCGAAAAAAGTGTTTTTCTGTTTTATTTGCTATAAAAATGTTCAAAATACTTATTTAATTAATAAAAGTGATGTTTTTGAGGTTTTCAAGCTTCTGGAGTCATTTTTTTCGCTTCTTGATTCTGAAGCCTCCAACATAGTAAAATCGATTTTTTGCTCGTTTTTTCTAATTTTCAGTATTTATAGGGTTTCAACTATAAGGAATTTAATGGTAAAGTCTATTTTTATTCAAAATCAGGTTTTCGTGTCGGGATTTTACTTCTGACGGAATCTGAAGCCATAGACTTTCAGCCAACGAAAAAATCAATTTCTGTCCATTCGTTTTTTATTTTATATTTTATTTAATATATTTTCGACCATAAATAATCATAATAATTAATATTAATATGGATGTTTGATAAAAAGTGTTGCTTGTGAATTGGTAAGAGAGCTACAATACAGAGAGAAAATAAGTTAAAACGCTTTTTATTAACTTTCAATTATTATTTTGACAAGAATGCATTTTAACAATAAAATGATTAAAGCAGAGATACTTTTCGCACCATGAGCATCTAATGAATGCTAATTTTCCACAATCCGTAGCTCCACACCTTGCACCTACTTTCGAAAAGTTAAAACAGTAATGATCAGGGGTAGAATATTCTTCATATCACTGAAAAAACGATTCTTTATCATTATATCCAGGTTTAATAAAAGCATGTTGAATTAAAGAAGAGTATCTTGGTGCACAAAATTGTTCAATAGTTTGATTTAATAAACATGCAATATGAGCTCGTGTGGAAATCTTGAAATCCGGGAACATACGACGAATTTTATCTTCCATTGTACGAATAAAAGCTTTAACATAGCGAAAAAATCCAACATCACACGGCTGAACGATACCGGTTGTTTTTGGAGGAATCGTAATAATATTTATTTCTTTAGATTTTACTTCCTGAATTTCTTTAGCTTGATTGAAACCTGACCATGAATCGAGGAGCAAAATTGATCGACGAGGTGCCGTTTTTAAAAAATCTTCTTTCATCCAATCTACCATAATTTTGCTGAAAACTTTGCCCGATTTTGTCCAGCAACAACGAAGATTTGTGAATCGAAGAAGATCCCGTTCAAAACAAGCAGGCGCACCATTGGGTTCATAAAAGCAAGTTAAAACAGGAACACCTAACTTTCCAGAGGCGCTTATTGTTGGTTGAAGAGTTAGGGGATGAGTTGTGGCATTTTTATTTTGTACAACAGCTTCTACTGTTTTTTGCCCTTTGAAAGTCAAAGTTCTACCAGATGTCATTTCTAACTGTAACCCCATCTGGTCTGAATTGAAAAGCTTAAAAATGAAGGATAATTTTAAATTTATGGCTTCTTAAAGTTTTATACCTTTTCAGGAGGAGTATGCCGATCTTCTATTGTGACCTTTACACGACCAACAAAATCTTTTGCCAATTTAGCTTTATCGGCTTCAACATTTGGCTTTTTGGCGCTAACAACTTGAGTAATTTTTCGTTCAACAATATTATACCGTTTTTTGAATCCTAATAACCAACTTTCACTTGCCTTAAAGAAAATGCTGTACTAATATAAATGTTGAAAAAAGTTACTTTGAAAGTTAATTAATTCATATCCTTTTGCACATTGGGAAAACAGCGAAATTGACACGAAAGATTTTTGTGTCACACAACGCCAAAACAGATTTTCATTTGATTAATTTAATTTAAAATGCAGAAAAAATGTTTCTGATAAAAACTTATTTAAAATCAGTGAAAAAAATGCTTTCTAACGGTATATAAAACATGTTAGAGCAACATTCATTTTCACATCATAATGATTACACCAAAATCTAAAATAGATGGGAATTTGCCGCATGTTTACAGTTTTGGATGAAACTTTCAGGGAATGTTCTTAGGGATATGTAGAAGATATTTACGAGAGGAATTTAAAAATGATGCGGAAAAAAAATGTGGCAGTGAAAATAGTGTCATAAATATCTACAACATTTTAGTTGACCCTATTGAAACTTTTTTTAAGCATTACTGGTGTCTTTATGGAACATTGCATATTGTTCCCCATTTAATTCTACATCATATATGTCAATTTCATGAATTCATATAGCGCAGAACATTTTCAAAAATCACTCTAAATCCAAAAAAGTACATCTATAGCATCATCTCGGGAGTAAAACTCAATGGTAATAGCAGATATTGACATGTGGTGAGTTTTATCATGTATATCTATGCTATAAGAGTTATTCTAGCAAGTTTCAACACACCCCGATGAGATTTCGTAATTTTGCGCCAAGATATAGTTTCAAGAATTAGCAACATTGGGTATATAAAGAAAATGGTCTGAAAACTCGGGTTTTTCAAGTGAAAAAAATAAGTTTGCGTTATTAAAATTTTTAACACATGCTAAAATAATAAAATATGCCATCAAACAAGATATTTGTGGTAATTTCCATATTTTAGGATTTTTTGAAAAAAGTGTGAAATTTAGTCCATTTTCAAGATGACATAATTAACGAAATATGGGAAGATACGTCAGGTTTTTGATTTTCATGACAAAAACAAACATATTAAAGATTTTTGGGAGATGTTTCAGACATATGGAGTCAATATCTCCTATAGGGCAAATTTTTAAAAATAATGGTATTTTTGAGAGATTTATTTTAAAAAACTTCTTTTTTGCTTGAGTAACATAGGTGAATATGTTTTTAAAAAATTTGTCATGGCTAATTTTATCGTATTCGACAAAAAAAGCTTAAAATACAAAAATTTGATTAATTTTGAGAAAATCAGTTTTTTCGAATTTAAGCACTTTTTTTCAAAAAATCCTTAAAAATTGAAATTTCCATAAATATCAAGTTTGATGGTTAATTTTTTTATTTTAGCATGTGTTAAACATTTTTATAATGCAAACTTATTTATTTTACTTGAAAAACCCAAATTTTAGGGCCATTTCCTTCTATACCCCATGTTGCTAATGTTCGAAACTATATCTTGACGCGAAATTGCGAAATCTGATCTGGGAGTTCTGAAACTTTCCAGGATAACTCTTATAGCATAGATATACACGATAAAACTCACCGCATGTCAATATCAACTATTACCATTGAGTTTTACCCCCGAGATGATGATATAGATGTACTGTTTTGGATTTAGAGTGATTTTTGAAAATGTTCTGCGCTATATGAATTCATGAAATTGACATATATGATGTAGAATTAAAGGGAGAATAATATACAATGTTCAAAACATCCACCCGTTATATTTTTTTAATTTATTTTTTTAGACATGTATAAAGTTGTCCTAGACATATAAACCCTTATTAAAAAAGTTGTATCTCCTCAAGACGCGTCGAATGATATATGACTCGTAGCAAAAAAAGTTTTTTTCGACTTTTGTTGATTTTAGGGATACATTTCACTGCCAAATTTTTTTTTCCGCATCATTTTTAAATTCCTCTCGTAAATATCTTCTACATATCCCTAAGAACATTCCCTGAAAGTTTCGTCCAAAACTGTAAACATGCGACAAATTCCCATCTATTTTTCGGTGCTGGAGTAGTTTAAAATTAAAAAATTTCCAAGTTACATTTGGAATAAAAAAATCTTTTTTAGTCCATTTTATAGCTCTTTTCTCATAGATTTTTGTAAAAACAGTAGTTTTTAAAAATACTTAAATGTGCGACCGCATGGATCGTTTGTCCATCATTTTCCCAATGTGCTTTTGTAGAACTGCAATCAGATTCCAAAAAACTTGACGGTAATTGTTTATTGAATCTGCTCCATAAATTTTCTTCTGTTGGTGAATCATTTTTTTTATCAAAATTTAATAGTTTTAACACGGCTGCAATCCTTTTTTTCCAGAAACAAAAAAAAAAAATTTTTGTCACATTTTATTTTAAAAAAATATTAATTAGTTAACTTTAATTCTCAATTTTTCAAATTTTTTATCAAAAAAATTTAAAAAAAAAAGAATGCAGCATTGTTGTTTACCGTTGTTTTGAAAATATCTACTATCATTTGAGATGCTTTTTGAATGAAAAGTTTCTTTAAATTTAGTACTCTGCGTTGATACCACTGCTT
>CAWUHW010000031.1:303847-604483 GCA_963922195.1 Panagrolaimus sp. PS1159
CAACGCAGAGTAGAACTTTTGCAAGATGTTGATTCTATTTTGCCGAATATCTAAAAAAAGCATCAAATTTTTTTAAACACTTATTTAATTAAATAATATTGCTTTTGCTTTGAGAATAAATAGAGAACAAATATAGGTGCTCATATTTGTCAATCCACGACAAAAATTGCGAATTTTTTTATGATTTGTGCAAAATTTCACGTTTTTTGCTTTTCTGACAGGGGGGACCATGGAAAATATAAAATTTTCAAAAATATTTTTTTATCTTTAAAATGCTTTTAAAATGTTTGTAAACACCTAAGAACATATTTTTGATAGTTTATTGTTGATAAAAAGTTATTTTTTAAATGTCTTCAGTCAAACTTACAGTATTCTCAATCTTGAATCACTAAAATACATTAAATAACGACTTTTATCAACAATAAACTATCAAAAATATGTTCTTAGGTGTTTACAAACATTTTAAAAGAAGCAGTGGTATCAACGCAGAGTACTTTTGAAAATTTTATGATTTTCCCTTGGTCCCCCCTGTCAGAATAGCAAAAAACGTGAAATTTTGCACAAATCATAAAAAAATTCGCATTTTTGTCGTGGATTGACAAATATGAGCACCTATATTTGTTCTCTATCTTATTCTCAAAGCAAAAAGCAATATTATTCAAATAAATAAGTGTTTAAAAAAAAGTTGATGCTTTTTTAGATATTCGGCAAAATAGATCAACATCTTGCAAACGTTAGAACTTTGCAACCAGACATCCTTATCCTGTCAGGAGTGTCTCTAAAGCTGCCTAAGAGGCATTAAAAAGTCAAGCAAAAATAAAAAGTCATAAAAAAATTAAATAACTTACGAAATTTTAACAAAAATTTGTATTCACAATATCTACAACATCATTAAGCAGCCATAATATTTCGAGTACTGGTCCATTTTGAACGTATAGTGCAGCACATATGTTTTAAATTTGGGTCTTTGATCTTTATCACACTTTTCCTGAGTGTTGTTTTCTTTGTAGATTGATACTTACTTCTTTCCTCTAAAAAAATCAGAGGAATCACGCGAGTTTCTTTCATAAAAAAGGCGGCATAAAAAGATTTATAAAACTTTTGTAAGTTTTTCGAGGTCATAAACCTTCCTCCGCCAAGGACGCGCTTCGTGTGCCTTACCCCGTTTTTTCAGCTAAACGCAAAACACATTGCCTTTGGAGAAAGATATTGTTGGATGCGAGACGGAGAAGCAATATCGTATGATGAAAGCTTTTCAATTGGTTTCTGGTGAATTTTCACACTATTTGTTTTCCAAATTTGCTCCGCCTCATTTAAATTTACAATTATCCTCCAATAAATGCTTGTTATAATTTTGAAAGCAGTCATTTTAAAATTTTATCATTTTTTATTTTGCTTGAAATACTTTTTTTTATGTCAGGTTGTAAATGCAAAGTTTGTGGAAGATTTATCCGTGGAGTTTGCATTCATTATGGTGGCCAATCTTGTGCAGCTTGTGCTGCATTTTTTATCCGGGCTCCAAATGCAAAAAAAGCATACGTTTGTGACAATGATGATATGTGTTTGGCAAGTAAGTTTTGTGTTTTCGTTTTTAATTAAAAAAAGAAATAGTTTAAACTAAAAAACCCTAACAAAGATATATTTTTAGTTCCATCACCAAAAGGTGCCGAATGTCGTAAATGTCGGTTAAATAAATGTTTTGAAATTGGTATGAAATCACCTGATGTTGAACAAACAGGGATATTTGAAACAGAAATTTCTGAAGAATATTTGGATCAAGCAAAACGCCTTAATGCTTTACTAACAGTAATAACAAACAATCCACATTTATTGCTTAATTATTACATTTATGATGATCATAAACTTTTACATGATGCAAATTTTTTTCTCATGTCCAATAGCTCCCAAGTCCCTCCATATATTCAAAAATGGGCTACAGTGTTCCAAAGCAATCAAATTCAAATATCAGAAATGCATGTTTTATTTTATTTTATTTCTGCATATATTCACTTTCCATGGCTACCATTGCAAAATCAACAATTAATTGGTTTCAATCAACAAAAGGCTATCAACCAATTCATCTTACCATACAGTAATGAAGAAGTTAAAAAAAGGTTCCTTAAGCTGACTTCTTATTTTCAAAAACAATATGATAAATATTTTGTTATCCGCAAAATGGATGTTAATTTAACAACAAAAAATTTTAAAAAAAACGGTAGCTTTTAACTTCCCTCTTTTTTAAATGAATAACAAGAAACATTGTCTTCTTTCTTTTAACAAAGTAATAATATGGTTATGATTGGTGTTAAATAAAAATTCTTTTATATACTAACTTCTAAACAATCGTTTAAAAAACCAGTAATTTATGTAGATGGGAAAAAATCATTTATTTTCTTTTTTCAATTTTTATCTGAATCTTTTTTATTATAACAATAAGCAATATAAAAGTAAAAAATATTTATTATGCTTGCCAAAGACATTAATATATAATTGTGTCAATATTACTAGCGATTAATACCTTATTAATATTAACCCAAATATGTTAAATACTTTTAAACGTTCTTAAATTTTATATAACATTTTCGTATAAATTTCTTTATTATATTTTTAAGATTTGCACAATATAAACCTAATAATTTGTTATAATGCCTTTTTTTGTTTCAGATTATTTTTATAATTTTTCTTTATTAAAATAATAAAAAATACTTAACAAGAGAAAAAAAAACAAGAATAAAAAAAGTGAGACAGAATGAAAAAGAGAGAGAAAAAAGCGGGAAGGATCAAAGGGCTGATACCGAAATGTTGACAAACAATAATGCATTGATCACGTGTAATTTCTATTTTTTAATATTTGGGACAACAAAACAACTTTTTTGAGTTTATTCCAAACTCTGAAAAACAAAGCATTTTAAATTTTATATACAGTATTCAGATGACACATTGAAAAATTAAAAATCTGTTAAAAACTCGAGCAGTAAACATAAAAATTTTTTTACAGTATCTCCATTTATAAAGTTATTCATCACTTTTTTTATCCACGATTTTACGTCTTTTTTGGTTGAGATATTTGTGTCAAGATAAATGTCATTATTAAAAGTTGTTTTAAGTTTAAGCGAAAGATGATGTCATTAAAATTTGTATTTGAAAAAAAATTTTAAATGACTTTTTTCTAGACATGTTTGATTAAGCATGAAAATCAAACAATTATTAAAGCATTATATGCTTTTTGAAACAAAAACATAATTTACAAAAAATCTCATCAATGCATCCCTGATTATAATTTACAAGCTGCCCTCTTAAAAATGCGGCAGATTGCAAAAACTCTTGCATTTATCAAATAATCAAAAAAACAAAAATATTTTGCAAACAAAATTTCAAAGAAAATATGTTATCATATTTATTGTAACATGAACCTTTGAATAATAATACTGCACAAGGACGTTCAAAAGAAGGAGAAAAAAAAGTGGGAGCGGCACGTGTCCCTTCAGAGGATTGTGGCCTTTGATTTTTTTTCAATCCTTTTTCTTAACAAAAAACAGAATTTTGTATGATGCCGCAATGCCCTTTTTTATACGTGTTGAGAGATAATCAAAAAAAATTCAGCAAAAGTTGTTTGAGGTGCACGTTCCCCTTTAATATAAAATATGCCTTGTTTTTATTTTTGCATTAAATGGCAATCACAAAATTTTTCATTATTTTTTCAGATTTTTCTCCAGTATCTCTGATTACAACAATAAAAAATATTCGTCACTTTTTTTTAATCCGTTTTTTTCCAACATCTTTTTTTGATTGAGTTCTTTGTCCTTTTGTTTAGGTCTTGTGCCGAAATAAATGCTTTTATTTTTATTTTTTAAGTAAAATTTTCTTTTAACCAAAATGATGATATCACTGAAATTTGTCTTATGAAAAATAAAACATAAAACTTAAAATGATTATTTTTTCTATATATGTCTAAAAATTGACAAATTTTTTTCGTTGTTGTAAAAAATAAGAGTTTTATTGATTATGGTTTAAAAAAGTTTTAGCATGATCATAAAAAAGGCATGATATCAATAAGCTGATTTCGAAAAAATTGTAGCAAAAATTTTTCATATTAAATGGCAAACAAAAAAGTTTCTTTCTATCTGTGCATTATTAAGAAAAAAAATTCTTAAAGATAACTTCAACAAACTAACTAATATTAAACGTCTCAATATGATATACAAAAAGTCAAAATTTTAAAATTTGTATTACTTTCTTTTTTAATCATTTATGAATGACTTTTTTTTATATTTCTATGTTTATATTTTCCCGCTTTATTTTTTCGCTCATTTTTTATGTCCATCGATAACGCAAAATTTATTTTGCGCATGTTTTCTTTTTTGAGACACTCGGAAAATATTTTTTGTTTTTGTCCTTTTTTTGGCCTAATCAATAATGCAAACATTGATTTTTTTTCTCTCTTTGATTAATAAGACATTTGATTTAATTTAGCAGTGGTAACCTTTTTTGGTTAAATCTTTTTAATTGTGTTTCTTCAGTAAACATTTTGATAAAAATTGGTAACTTTTTTCCTTATTTTTTTTGGAACTGTAAAAAGATATTGTGTCGCAACGAAAAAACTAGTTAGATTTCTTTCTAAAAAATTATTATTTTTTTACCAATATTAAAGATTAAAATTGTACAAAAATGGCGTTCAATAAAATTTTAACAAACAAACAATTTTGCAATGGAAAAAAACGCAAAATTAAAAAAGGAAGACAGGAAAAATGAGAAAGAATAAGTATAAACCAAACAAAAATTGGCAAAATCCTTTGAAGTTTCTTCCGCCATCGCCAAAAGATCAAAAACCACCCTAAAATTGAAACTGCCCACCTGAAAATTCAATCCTGTCTACTTCCTTTGGTTATGGGAAATGCAACAAAAATTATTGCAGGTTTTTTTTCACATTTGTTGCAGCAAAGTAAAATATTTTTTGTATTTATTTTTTTAATCATCTGGATACAAGAAAAAAAAGTTTTCCAAAATCAAGTTTAGTATATGCATTATAGTATTCAAATGACTCTTTTTGTTAAGTTTAATGCAAACTATGTAGATATAAGCATGAATTTTTTCCATAGTGTTAAAAAATTTTTCTTTTTAATTGAGGTATTTGAGTCAAAATAAATGCCTTTTTTCGGGTTTTTTTATAAAAGATTTCTTTTGACCAAAATATTATAATGACATCGAAATTTGACTTCAACATTTAATATAAAATTTAAAATCAATTTTTTCTAATGGTCACAAATATATTTTAAACTGAAAAATCAGACATTTATTATTATTGTGCTAAAAAAAATGTTACAAAAATCGACCCTTTGCATTTCTGATTTTTAATCAATCAAGGCATGATTTTTTCTTACGATAAAAGTAAGAAAAAAATTGACGAAATTTTTTTTTTGCAGCACTGCATTAAACGAACAAATAAACATTTTGCTAAAACATAATTTAGAAGAAAGTATGATGTCTTTTATGTGATCAGAAGAACGAACCTTATCTATTATATAATACTGATAAGACACTAAAAAAGATAAATAATTGTTAAAACGTTAAAAATGTGTGTTTAATCGTTTCAATACTTTTTATCTTCATTTATTTCTCGCTCATTTTTTATGTTTGTCAGTAATTCAAGGTCAGTTTTGCGCATGAAAATTTTGAGTTCGAGAGTTGATTATATTTTTTTGTCGCTTTTCTTTTCTTTTGCCAGAGCAGACATTGATTTTTTTCTATGCCTTAAATTTAAAATGCATGTATTTTTCTTTAATTTATTTTTAAAAATATCAAACGGCAACCAAAAAATTTCTTTTTTTGCTATTTTCTAGTTTTTCTACAATATTTTTTTTCCATTGTAACAACATAAAATTCGTCACTTTTTAAATCCATTATTTTTAAACGCCTTTTGTTTGAGTTTTCTTTGTGTTTTTGATGATGAGGTATTTGTGTCATGAAAAATTTCTTTATTCAAATTTTTAAAAGATAATTTTATTTTTACTGAAATGATGTCATTGCAATTAGTCTTTAACATTTAATTTTAAATCATTTTTTCTTCAAAAGAAAAAAGACGGAAAGCTGATAAACTTTTTTAATCGCATAATGGAAAAATGGTTACTAGCAAAAACGTTTAAACGAAACAATTATTTCCATTGCTTTACAGTCCAAAAAAATTTTGAGTAACTAAAAAAACAAACAATTTCAATTGGAATCTAGATACAAAAAGCGACAAAGAAATTAAATTTTAAACGGCTCAAAAACTATTTTTAACGTTTTAATGTGCATTATCGAGAAAAGAAATAACCTCAAAAAAAAAAAACCTGAACCGCATAATTGCTATTATCTGGCATACAAAAAGTCAAAATTTTTTTACTATCGTTTTAATCACTTTTTCAACAGCTTTTTTTCATCTTTCATTATCTTCTTTTTCTCTTCAGCGTTATTTTTCACCTTCGCACGTTTCTAAAAAAAGCAATTATTTTGCAAATGAATTTTTTGGAGTCGGGTGAAATTATTTTATTCATATTTGCCAAATCAACAACATTTCTGCCTTTAAAAAAATTGTCTCTTTTTATTTAGCACTGGCAACCTTTCTTTCTTTATTTAATTTATTGTTTTTGTACCGTTTCTATTAAAAAACTAAAAAACGAAACGTTTTGCTTCAAGAAAATCAATCACTAAATTTATCCGTTTTTTTCTTGGAAACTGTAAAAAGATCACACGTTGGAGAAAAAATGATGCTTAAAACATTTTTTTTTAAAAAACAATATTTTCTTGCGTTTTACAAGTATTACTTAAAAGAGGTATATCACTTAGCAGAAAATTTGTCTCGGGAGAGGGGTGAATGCATGCTCATACCATTTTTGACCTACTTTGCCCTTTTTTTGTGGTACCGCCTTTTTTTTATTAATCCTTCTTAAAAGCCTAAAAATTTCATTTTATATAATTTTAATTTTATTTACATTGCTTTTAAAAACTTCATCTTTTTTTTTTCAATGCCAGGTTGTAAATGCAAAATTTGTGGAAAATCTCTTCAAGGGATTTATAATCGTTATGGTGGTCAAGCATGTGCAGCATGTGCAGCATTTTTTATTCGAGCATATAATAAAAAAGATGAATATGTATGCAAGAATGAAAATTTATGTCTTGCAAGTAAGTTTTCTTTTTAAAACGTTTCATTTAAAAATTTATATCTTAAATTTTTTTAGTTCCATCACAGATTGGAGCAAAATGCCAAAAATGCCGCTTAAGTAAATGTTTAGAAAGTGGAATGCAATTTTCTGCTTTTAAAGGTCGAAATTATTCTGATGAAGGAATATTTAAAGAATATTTAATCATTGCAAAAAAGCTTTTTTCTTTACTTACAATTATTAAAAATGATCCACAATTATTACTTAATTATTACATAAGAAATGATTTAAAGCTTTTACATGAAGCAAATTCATTTGAATTATTAATTAATTCAACTGCTTCAACTCCAACATATGTTAATAAATGGGCAACACTCTTTCAAAGTAATCAAATTCCAATAACAGAAGTTCATATCTTATTTTGTACAATTATATCTAACCTTAAATTTCCATGGTTTTCTATTCAAGATCAACAAATGATGGCATTTTTTCAACGTCAAGCTTGTCTTGATATTTATCAACAACACACTTATAGCACAAACGAAATTAAAGAAGGCTTTGAAAAATTAGCAACATATTTTAATGAACAATTTGCTAAATATTTTGTTACTCAACAAATTAATACTAATAATTCAGTTTAATTTTACTTTTTTTTACAGTTTTATAATTATTTTTTAAATGTAATTTTCCTTAATAATAACAATAAACAATATCAAAAGCTCTTTTTTGGTTTTTTCGTGGAGAAGCTTGGTAAAAGAAGAGAGAGGACGGACAATAAACGGAGAACCACTCCAAACTGTCTGTTGAATAAGATTAAAAATTAATATGTTAAAAAAAATTTTTCTTTGTGGAACGTCGAAATACCTTCATATGTTAAGCTGCATTAATGACGCAGGCAGTCAAAAATTTTAGTATTTGTTTCTGTTTGCTATTTCTTTTGTAATACGAATTAATATTGGTGAAAACCGCTTTCGAGCATTTCTTGCTTTAGTTCAAATGGTTTTTTAGCATCATTATATGTTACGATAGAGAATGTCAATGCTGAATTTCACAGATTTAATTTTTGCCCCAGAAAACCAAAAGCTTTAAAAATGCTTATCTCCGAAATTTCCTTTTTGAATCTTCCAGCGATTTCTCTTCTCTCCGTTTATATTTTCTTTTTCTTTTTAAAAATGCTGTCAAGGGCGTCAGTAGGAATTTTTTTTCGGCGTGGGCACGCTTTTTATCTGTTTTTGCCATGTGTCGGCAAATGATCAAAGGATTTTGTCCATTTCAGAGGGCACGTGCCGTTGTGCCCCCCCCTTCCCTCTGCTGAGGTCCTTAAATTTTAAGGACATCAGGACTTTTTCTTATTCTTTATTCCTTTCATTGCAGATCTTTCTTTGCTATCTGTTGAATTTCCACCATCTGTTGATATTGTTTTTCCTGCCATTCTTTGTAGAGATTTGTCGACGTCACACAAAACTAAAAAAAGGTTGATTGAGTGTCGTTCAAATATTTTTACGCAAACAAAAATAAAAATAAAAACATATTAATAACAGACATATCAATAACAACATATTTTTTTACTTTTATTTTTATCACTCTTTGGTTGTTTATAAAAATTAAATGCTTTAATTAATAATAAATAATTTTTTTAATACTTTTTAAATGTCATCTAAATTATTAAAAATTAAAATTAATTATTTTACTGACTCAAATTAATTTTTTCGCTTCGAAGAGGGGTCGAACTTTTGAGTTCGTCGTGCAAGCCATGCGCCGTCTGCCACACGGACAACCGGCCGCGCAGAAAGTCCTCTCTCGATTTTCGAGGCCGCCTCTTTTTTCTTTTTTTGCAAAAAAATGACATGGCTGCGCCCCCTACCTTAAAAGCAGGAAAAAAAGCAAACATAAACAGATCTTTATTTTTTGCAAATTTTTGTCCATTCTTTTGGATCTCAAATTGTTTAAACTTTTTAAATAGGAAACATTGATATAAATTGTAAAAAAGTGTTTTGTTTAAATACAGTTTGCATTGATGCTGAATTTTTTTTTCTTTTTGGCATTTTTTCTTTTCCATTAATTAAATGTACAAAAGAACTGATCAAAAGATCACTTCAAATATTAGAGATGTATCAATTTAGAATAAATGAATTAATAAAAATTAGAAACAGGTTTACGGTGGTTTCAGAGGCGCTGCAGGAATTTTTTTAGATGGCTATTTTTATTTAAATTGAGAAATGTGACCATACAGTTCTTTGTTGTTGACGTTCCAAAGGGGTGTCCCACCTCTTTATTGAACCTTTCAGAAATTAAAAGTGTAAAAAATGATAATCGATTGCTGGAAGTTTTTATCATTCAAACGTTTAACTTTGTAATACTTGTAGAATGAAAAATGAAGAATATGGAATGGTTTTAATTAAATATCATTTTCTGCTGCCATTTATTAAAGTTTATTTTTACTGAGAAATGAATAAATAAATTATCACCACATTTACCCTCAATTTACTTAATTTATACTTCAGCTTTATTTGTATCAAGCATAATTATTTTAAATTTTATTGATTTTTATCAAAAAAGAATAATATCTGTTAACTGACACAATTTTACTGTTGCGATTTTAAGATTTGTAAAAAGCTTCTTTTTTCGAGGGTATCGATTTACTTTTTTTGCTGTTACTTCTTTTAATTTCTCTCTCTCAATTTTTTTTACTTTGTTAAAAAAATTAAAGTTATTTTTTTTTACTGAAAATGAATAAACATTTATTTTATTGTATTTGCATTACAGCCGTATTTATTTTAATCGCATATTTCTGTTTTACCAATTTTAGTGGATATTTGTCCATGGTTAATGAAGTAATCAATAATTCAACATTTGAAAGAAATGTAATACATGAACAGGGCCATTTTGTTATTCTTTCAACATTTTATTACAAAACGTCAAAATTGTTAGTTTTATTTTTTGAGGGTTTGCAAAGATTTAGTAATCATAAAAATTTTTCTTATAACAAAATTTAAAATCCAGCAAAAAAAATATGTTGGGTTTTTTCCACGTCGATTAAAAATAGCAATAAAAGAGAAAATATTTTGGGTTTTTCCACTTTGATTAAATTTAAAAAAAAGAAGCAATTTTTTCTGATTTTCAGATTCAGTTGTTTTTGTTGAGCTGGAGTCCCTTCTTTTATCAGCCACATTCGGTTATATTTTTTACACCATTTTTGCGTTAAAACATTTATCTTTTATCTTTTAAGTGAATTTCTAGAGTTAATTTGGTTATTCGGTTTTAGCTATTCCCCAAATTCTATGGTTATTTTATTCAATGGCAGAAGAGGAGCTGAAACAATAAACATTGAATGCCATTCAAAAAACAAAACTTCAAGAAGTTTAATTTCAAAAGCTCAAATTCGAGAAGCAGAACCTGGACCACATTGTAAATGGATTTCATATATCATTAATTGTACTACCGTAACTGATCCAAAATATTATGGGTTGTCAATGGTCAACAACAAAAATATAATCGAAATAAAATTTGAATATCCTGAACGAAAACACTATCCTGTAATAATGTGTTATCCCCCAATGGTATATGAATCTCGATGGCAACAAATAATTTTTGCAACAGAAATTTATCATCATTTCGGTGCTGATTTGCAAATACAATATATTAATTCTGCAATGAAAGAAATTGGTGATATTTTAGAGGGAAAACATAAAATTAAATTAGGTTGATAATTTTAATAATTTTAGATTTATGAAAAGAAAAATTGGATAAAAATCGAAAAATTTGTTTATGTTGATTTTAATGCAACAATCCTGTCTGAAATTGGATATAAACCAATGTGGGAATTAGATTCCAGAAATCAGCCTATAGCCTATACTGATTGTATGATGAGATATAGGGTAAGCTTCAGATTTTCCCATGTTCACTCAAGATCAGGAGTTGGAACAACTAATTTAAAGGCATAAGCCTATCTCACAGAATATTTTTTATTAAATAGACTTGTAAAACAGAGATGTAAATCAGGGACCGGCCGGCCGCAATATTTTAACAGAAAAAAACAGCAAATGGGGGACCCTTTGAAAAAACAAAAAAAAGAACCAAAAAAAATCGCAAAGGAATTTAAGGGAGAAAAACGGAGAAAATTTAGTTATAATTTCCTTAATAAATTACTATAACATAGAAAAACCCTATATTTCGAATGTTAGAAAAAAAATTTTAGTGTAGAAAATTTTTTTTTAATTTAACGAGGCCGGCCGCAATTTTTCTGCCGCGGCGGGCCGACATTTCCGGCCGCTTTTTGCACCTCTGCTGGAAATCAGGCAAAAGTTTATTGGTGCTTTCTAGTATTTTTCCTTGTAGCCCATAAAGAATTTTTGTGATCAAATTTTTGTTTCGAAAAACGGCACCTACTAAAATGCGGTAGCGGTAGGCAAAAAAAATGTAGGCGGTAGCGATATTAAAAAAAGGATTCAGAATCCACTTTAAAAAAATTTGGCGTCAATTTCATAATCAGCATAAAATTCTGGACAGAATTGACATTTACAGTAAAAAAAAATTTTTACTACCGCTACCGCCTTTTAGTACACTTTTGCCTACCGCTACCGTATTTTAGTAGGTGCCTCGGAAAACTTTATTTAACTTTTTAGGAATCATCAGAATTTATAATTGTTGCGGATGTTGATGACGTTTTAATTCCAAAAGAACCAAACTACTATCAAGAATTTTTGCATTGGGCAAAAATTTATCCATTTGCAACTGCATTTATGTATTTTCGAAACGGTGGAGTAATAAATGCATGTATGTTTTTGGTTAACATTTATAGCCATTGAAATTTAATATTTCAGCAAATTCATTTAGGAACTTTTCACTTTTTAACGCAATAAATTCTTTAAGTATCAGCCAGGGGAATTTCGTAGGAAAATCTGTGTATCGAATGGAAAAAGCAGAATCAGCCTGGGTTCATTGGCCATTTTTTAAGAATGAAACTGTTGCAACAATTGTCCCAAAAAGTGGTGGAAAAATGTTACACGTTGGAATTGGAAATTCTGTTGATGAAAAGGTTTGTTATTTTTGTTAAAGCCAAATTTGCATAAACATAGCTTTGGCTAGTGAACGTCGTGGACAAAATCGGATTGGAGCTTATAAGAAATTTTTAACATTAGTTTTCCAATTTTTTTATACAAACTCAAGATACTACTAATACCTGCGATATTGTAAAAAAAGTTTTGCGATATTTTATCATAGTCAGAAGTTATAGGCTTCAACCCGGTTTTTTCAATCCGACCCGGTCTCGGGTTGGAAAAACCGGGTTAACTCCCTTTAAAAAATTTCTACGATCACTAAAGGAAAGAATTAAATGCTAAATTTAACATTTTTAAAAGAAATTAACAAATTAAAAACACAAAAAGTTCAGGAAAAACAAACAAAAAACGACTCGGTTCTGGTTGACGTTCACAACTTTTGGCACAAAACTCATTGGGCATTTTTAAAATTTTTTATAAAATTGCATTAAAAATGTAATGCAAGAAATCTTAAAACTCAGGGTAATTTTTAAAAACAAAAAAAATTGCGGTAAACAACATTCGAAGCGAGAATGTCAGCGCTGAAATTCAAATTTTATTTTTTTTGAAAAATTCTTCTGAGCATCAAAAAAATGTTTCTTATCTCCGAATCTTTAATTAAAAACTCAAAATTTTGCCTCTCTCTTTCCATTTTTTTCCCTTAAAGGAAAGCACTGCCGACATAAACGACTTCTTACTTTTTGCAAATCTTTATCCGTTTTCGGGTTTAGAAAACCACTTTTTTACCATCAATCTTTAGGTCCTGCTTTGAGACAACTGTTTAAAACTTTGAACTTAAAAAAAAGAAGTTTTAGTCAAAAACAAAAATAGGAGATAAAAAAGTGTCACTTCTTTTTTCATAAAAACATTTTTAATCAAATTCCGCAGTTTCAAATAAGTGGGGGGATTGTTAAAGCTTTTTTTAATTAAAAAAAAGAAATTTTAATCAAATGCAAAAAAATGAGAGAGGAAAATTGTTTGACCTTGAATGAAAAAAGAGTGACACTTCCCAGAAAAAACATTTTCAATCAAATGCCGCGATTTTTTACTGATTTTGCCAGATTTTTTGTTTTTGACATTTTAATTTTTTTCCTTTCCATTTAAATTTAATTTGCCAAAGCTAGTTGATGCCAAATGCCAACTTTTGAAATAACTGATTTGAGACTTTATCAATGGCAGAAAAAATTAATTGTTTATAATTATATTATTTTTTCAGTTTACCATAATGCCACAAAAAGAAATGGAAGAAATATCTACAAAATTTTTGGATACATTTAAAAATTTTCCATCCTTTAATTCCAATTTCGCGTATGCTGGAGCAATTTCAAAATGTTATGGAGAAAGTATTTCATGGAATCCAATAACTCGGCCATGCTTATCTCCGCTTCAATGTCCAAAACCAAAAAATGTAAAAGAATTTAAATGCAAAGTTGCAAAAAGAAAATTTACTGCAGCTTTTTTTAATGAAAGTATTGCATTTTTTATTCCAAATTTGGATCATTTTTGGGATATATCCGATAATGGCTGTAATTTATTTGCTTATTAAATTTTTTTTATTTGAATTAATAAACTTTTAACAATATTAAATTAGACGATTTAAAAACATTTAAATAAAAGTAATGAGATGCCAAATGTTTCATAAAATTACTTTTTTCTTTGTTTTTAAAAGTAATCCGAATTAATTCTTACTTAAATTTGGTAAAGCATCAAAACTGTAAGAATAAACACCAGCTGCAAAAAGAAAATCAAGCATGTATTAAAAAATTGCTTTTTTTCTCCGAACTAATTTTGCATTTTCACATTTTTTACCTTTTTCAAGTGGGTGTCAGGGATTGAAAATGAGGCCGGCCGGCCTCGGCCCGGCCCGGCCCCGGGCCGGGCGGGCCTTAGTAATTCTGGCCCGCGGGCCGGCCGGGCCGCGTTAAGAAGCCCGCGGGCCGGCCCGGCATATTTTTCAAATTTTGTTTTTTGGTAGTTTTTATGTTTGTGGCGTGCGCAGTACGCACTTTTTCTTTTCTCATCACTATGAATAATTGTTATATTAATTCATATTGATGAGAAAAGATGCAAAAAACTATTTTTTGCAAGCTGCAGGTTTCGAAAAATATTCTAAAAAACTTTTAAAAAAACTTGAAATATTTTAGGGCCGGCCCGGGCCGGGCCGAGAAAATTCCGACGACGGGCCGGGCCGGCCGTCAATTTTTAGGCCCCGGGCCGGGCCGGCCGACTTTTTCGGCCCTATTTTCAATCCCTGGTGGGTGTATTTTTACAAAAAAAATATAACCTTTGACAAAAAAATGTTTATTATTTTTCAAGAAAAAAAAACACCTGTAAAAAAATGGTACAAAATAATTACTTTCAATTCTCGAAGAAAAACAATTTTTTAATACATGCTTAATTTTCTTTTTGCAGCTGTTGTATTAATATTTATTGTATGTTTATTATTATTATTGCCAGAGATATTTTGGAAACCAAAACCAGAAATTCTGCGACTCTTTTTTCCAATAAAAATATTAATAATTTTTTTTAAAGTATTTCGATATCCTTTTACAACTGTAATAACAATTAAAACATCTGCAATCGGATAACACATCATAATTCCAACTGAAAGAAAAAATGCCAATTTTATTCCAGGATTATTTTCTCCAATAAAAAATGAAAGTATCCAAATTCCTGCAAAACCTGCAAAAAATAAAGATGCAAAAAATTGAATCATTGTTGATTGAAACATTAGTGTAAATTGTTTTCGAGTTCTTTCAGAAATGTGTTGATTATTGGATTTTTTAACAAATTTATAATTTTCTTTTAAAATGAATCCAATAATAAAAATTCGAACACTAGCATAAATAATGCCGTTTGCAAAAAGTATCCATAAAGTTATATTGAGATCATGGGAAATTGAAAACAGTGATGGCTGTAAATCCAATATTTCTTCAACATTTAAAACTTCTGATTTCACCAAATTTGTAACTTTTGCATCATCCAAATTTTGAAAGATAAATACAAAAGTTGTTATAACCGCAGAAAGAAAAGTTCCTGCCAAAATAAAATAAACCCAAAATCTCGTTTTTTGAATTTTTGTTGCATTTCCCAGAATTCGAAAATGCCTTTCAACGATTATTATTGCCAAAGTTTCAACGAAGCATCCATGTACAATAAAATAAAATGCCGTCAATAAAGCCGACAAAGTTGAAGACATTGGTGCCAAAATCCCAGTTGGATAAAATATTGTATATGGAAATAATCGAAATGGTTTCCAACAAAGCATTAAAAATTCTGCCAAAATACATTCAAAAATATAAATAAATGTTAAAATTCGAAAAAATTGCATTGTTTTTGTTGTTGTTAAATAAACAATTATTCCATAAAAAATTTCTAATATTACAGTTAAAATAAATGTAATTAAACTGAATTGTTGGAATATCGAAATTATTTCAAAATCTATTATTTCAGAAACGTTGTATTTCATTTTTTGCAGAAAATATGCAAAAGCAAAAAATATTAGTAAGTAATATATTGAAAAAATAAAGTGTTTTTTAAAAAAGTATAAAACAATTCCAGGTGCAATTTTTTCTTCAAATTGAAGACAGTAAAATGCCAACAAATATTTGTAACCATAAAAATGCACTCGAATGAAAACTTGTATTAAAAAAGTAAAACACAACTTCCACGTGGAACTTAAATAATTATAGATTTTTAAAAAATGTTTTTCAGTTTTTATCTTTTCGTAAATAATTTTTGTGGCAAAATATATAATTAAAACTAATGTTTTATCGGAAACGGTGAAATTATTTTTTAAAAACTATACACTTAAAAATTTAAATGTCATAGTTTTATAATGATAGAGTTTAATCCTATTTCACTTATTGCAATTATCACTTATAAAAAAATGTTTTTTAATTTAATCTAATTTTAATATTTAATTTTTTGTTTTTACTACAAAGAAATTAAAAAAAACTTTGGTTCTTCAATTTTTTATGTATTGAAGACAAAAGCACATAAGAATTTTCAACACAGAGATTGAAGCATTTCGAAAATTAATTTGTTACAGTAGACCAATAACTCAGATTCTGACAAGAAATCAAAATTGGTCTCGAACAGAAAGGGAATCAAAACTGATACCAAAAAATAACTTTGATACAATTTGTATTTTAATGTTGAACTAAATAAATTTATTGATACTTTTTTTACGTATGTTTTCTGCTTTTTAAAACCACAACATTTTTTAAGGGAAGCACAATAAGCTTTAAAAAAGTTTTTGTGCTGTTTCTGTGCTACATTTTTTGATCGAGGTTCTTATCTTATATTTTTTCTTTTTGACGTTGCTTTAAAACTTCCTGTGTGATTGACTGACTGCTTTGAAAAAAAAGTTGTAGTTTTTTTGATTACATTAAAAAAATTTTTAAAAATGGCTATTGAAGAATGTGAAGAAAGTAGACAATTTGAAAGAGATTTGAAACTTTTGGATAAACTTAATAATGTAAGTATGCGTTTTTTAATTGTTTTTTAATGGAAATTTTTTGTTAGACAAAACAAGTGATACCTAAAAATTATTTATGCCGAATTGGACATGACTTACATGGGCATTTTGATCCACAACATTTTGATTTTGAAATTCTATGCGGAATTGTACATACAGAGGTTTGTTTTCTTTATATTAAAATGGGATATAGCAGATTAGTCATTTTTGGCATTGTTATTTTTACTAAAAATAACTTTTTCATTTGAAAATTTCGTCATCTCTTGTCACTTTCCTATATTACTGAACCCAAAAATATTAACAAAATTTTAGAAAGCTGCAATATTACTTCCATATATTTCCGGATTATTTATGGCATTATCATCAATATTTTTTATTGTATCAGAATTATATTATTGTTTACCATTAATGGCCATAAACATTCCATTTTTGATATTGCTTAGATATGCAATTATTAAAAGACAGCATACAAAAATGGTCCCGTTTTTAATTTTTGTTGTAAGTTTTTATTTTCATAAAAATCCAACAAAAAAATTTGTTGTATTTTTTTACAAATTAATTTAAAACTTTTTAATTGAAATATGTAATTTTTAGTTAATAGAACAAATTTTTTGGTTAATAACAATTATTGGATGTTGTATAACAGTTTTTATGCCTCATAGTCCCTCATACGCTTTTCTCAGAAATATGTTACATAGTAATATTGATGGTAAACAACATTTTCTAGTAAATATAATCCAACATTAAAAATGTTTTTTAGATTTTCAACTTGTAATTTTATTAGTTATTTTGCTATTTTCAATTGATTTTTTTGCAATGACTTACATTAATTGGAATATTTTATTTCATTATGTTTATTTAAAACATTGTAATACAAATATTTGTTCTCATACACATGAATGTCCTGGAAGAGCAGATGTGGATCCAAGATTTCATCGAAAAACTGTTAAAAATGATAATACGATAAATATTGTTTAATAAACTTTAAACTATTTAATACTATAGACTTTATTGGACGTAAAACATCGAAAACCGGCAAAACTTTTACAATAAAATGAGTACATTCAAAAAGAAGTAATTAGAAAAAAGCATAACAAAAATATTCATATTCTGACATAAAGTATAAAAGACAACGTTGTCCAACATCACTTGAAATTTCTTTATCCAAATTTTTGACATCTTCAATTTTAGTATTTTTTCCAATATATTTCATTAAAAAAGAAACGCAAACATCACGAAGTTCTTCAGCATTTGTTTTGATAGATAAATTTGCAAAATTGACAACATTTGATTCAGATAATTTATCAATAAAATAAATTTGAAGTAATTTCTAAAACAGTTATTCAATCAAATGTTAACAATGTAGTTGAGACAGATTTGTTTCTATGAACATTTTGCTAAAGCATGTTCATAGAAACAAAATTCTGAACGATAAGAAGCAAAGTGTATAAACAACTTACATGTAATGGTTGAATGTTATATTTATCAGCAAAATGAAGTAATTCAGAAGCATTTTTATCATTGATTAAATCATCAACTTCACGTTCATAACAATGTTCAATGGCAATTTTAACAGTTTCATAAGAGAAATCAGTGATAGTAATTTTCTTTTCAATTGCTTCCTTCATCCCAGATTCTAATGCAGCTTTAAAAACAGAAGAACAAGATGAAATAATCCATTTATGAGCCTAAAAAGCTTATATTTATCTATTTTTAGACAATTAAAAGCCTTACCTTAAGTTCTTGACCATCTGCAACAAATGTAATATCTTTATCTTCTTCTTTTTCCCAAAGTAATTCACCAAGTGATAATGGTTTAGCTGCTTTTCGTTTAATTCCATGAGTTTTTACAGTTATTTCAAGGTCAATTTCCATAATTCCACCAACAAAGAATTTATTTTCAGGATCAAAAAGCTTTTCTTTATAACCACAAATAACATTTCCACATCCAAATTCAAATCCTCCATAATTCATTTCATCATTAAATGAAGCAGATTTGATAGAAATTTTGTAGCTTGCAGCAACTTTTCGATTTGTACCAAAACAAGATTTTAAAAAAATCAAAACATTTTCATCATTGGAATCATCCCGTGTACGGGGTGATTCCAAAGCAAGAAAATATTTTGCACCAGGAATATTTGAAGCTTTGAAAGTATCCACATCGAATTGAAAGTATATAAATTGTTCTTTTTTTTGATCTAATGTCTGGCAAAATGTCATTTTTGTAAACGCCCATTGCGGGAAATTTAAAAATTTTCAACTAAGAAAAATTTGTTTTTTTCTTCGAAAAAGAAACTATTTTTCATTTCTTTTTTAATAAAACATTAAATTTTTATGTTTTTTTAATATAATTATGGCATATATTATATAGTTACAGGTTTGTAAAAAGTTTTATGTTAAAATATTTTGTTTATATGGCATTTTATATGATAAAAAAATTATATAAACGTTGTTTTAGTTATTTTTCAAATTCTTAAAAAATCCTTATGCAGTTTTGGCTGTAGGTTGTGCCGAATATGAGAGAAGAAAATATATTCAAACATCATTTGAATCAACCAATAATTCTAAATACACCAATTTCAGTTCAATTCCAAGTTCTATATATGTAGACAACAACGGCGAGATTGCAGAAAATACATATATCCCAAAACCAATAATCCCACACTACCGTTTTCCATAAACCAAAACCCCAACAACCCCTTAAAAGACTACAAAACCAAATATAAATGTCTTTACTAGTCAATTTAAATTAAAATAATGTAAATATGATACATATAATTAGAAAAGAACAATTTCAGTTCATTAATAATAATATTTTTAATCATATATTTATTCCTTTTCTTGTTCATCAGCTTCTTTTGCAGGTGCAGCAGGTGGTGGATTTTTTGATTCTGGATCTTTTGCAGGAGCATCTTTTTTATCTGCAGCAGCTGCAGGAGTATCTTCGTTAACAAAATCAGCTACAACTCGACGTATACCTTTAGGTGTTGCAGATGGAGTCTATACAGATCTTGTCTTCTTATCATCATCTTTACATGGAATATGATAAAATACAACATAATGACCTTTTGGTGGAATGTCTTTTGCCAAAAAAATAATACTAATTGTAACAGTTTCATTTGGAGCAACAAATCCATGTGGTGGACGAAGACGAAACATATGCATATCATTTGATGATGCTTTAACCTAAAAAAGACAATTAAAGAAGTTATCCCATATATAAAGATAGAACACATACCTTGAAACATTGTCGAGTTTTTGTGGTATTTGTTATTTTGACAGAGACAAAAGTTCACATATCATAACTAAAACAACGTTTATATAATTTTTTTATCATATAAAATGCCATATAAACAAAATATTTTAACATAAAACTTTTTACAAACCTGTAACTATATAATATATGCCATAATTATATTAAAAAAACATAAAAATTTAATGTTTTATTAAAAAACAAATGAAAAATGGTTTCCTTTTCGAAGAAAAAAACAAATTTTTCTTAGTTTAAAATTTTTAAATTTCCCGCAATGGGCGTTTACAAAAATGACATTTTGCCAGACATTAGATCAAAAAAAAGAACGTTCGTTTCGATGTGTATCACTTTTAAAATCAACACCAAGTTTAAAAGCATGTTTTAAATCATCTTCTTTTATTGTCCATTTTACTCCAGTTCGATTTTCCTATAAATTTAACAGAAGTTAAAAACTACAAACAAAAAAGAAAGAACTTACATATTCAATTACTTCAGTTGAAGATTCAGTCATTTTTTGAGACAAAAACAGTCTTCAGCAATAAAGAAAAAATATGACAACTGAAATGAAGAATAAAAATGATTCTCTTTTGAAGGGCAAAATTGGAGAATAAAATAAATAAAAAATGAGTTCGATGCAAATTTTTCTGTGCAATTTTGATAAAAATGGTTCTTGAATAGGGTTTTACGGGGTTAATTAACCTAGGCCGAGGCAAAGTTTACCTGTAAATTATAAAATTTTATGGGTAGAACAAACAAAAAAATTTTGGATTTTTTTTTTCAACTTCTGATGCATTTTTTACTCTATATTTTGTTTTTTTTTCTTTGGATTTGTATACCTTTTTTTATACATTTTAAAATGTTTACTGTTCATTTTTTTTAGAATCTATTTCTATAGAATTCTTCAAACCGGATGCTTCATTTTTTTTCTTTCACACTTCTCAATAACCATCCTTCTATTTTTTTGTTGTTATACCTCCAAAAAAAGAAGTGAACACAAAAAAAGTAAAAAATGATTATTTAAAAGATTTTTTAGAAAGTCTGGAAGAAGCTGCCATTTTTTATTTTTTTAACATATTTTTCTATATTTGTATAAAACTGCCATCTATTTTTGTTCTTTCATTAATGTCGTCGATTGAATGTCGATAAATTATCATTCTGTAAGTTTTTTAATGAATATAAATAAAATTAATCGTAAGCTTTTTGAGAGATACTTTTGAGAAACGCTTTAAATGGAAAATGATAAAATTATATTGTAAGGAATTGCGTAAACAATAAAAAAATTTTTAATCACAATCCCAAAAAAATGTTTACTTATTTTAATTTGTTTCTTTTAAACGTAAGTACTAACAAGGGAACCTTTTCAGTTGACACCTGCGTTTTTTTCCTTAACTCACGACCCCCGGGTCGTGGATTTTTGATTTCAGAATCCTGTAACTTCTGTAAAACCCTGAAAGGGCACAAAAGCCTTTGGGGTTTTTCATACCTCGGCAGGTACTATCGAATGCACATATGCCTACAAAAATTCCCGGGTGTCATCTAAAAATGGTCCCTTGTAAATTTGTTGCAAGAATTTTTTTTCTATTTTTGATTAATCACAGTTTTGTGTTTTAAAGGAATCTAAAAAAGGAGAATCCGATTTTCAGACAAATAACGATAAAGCAATCCAATAATAATTTTAAAACTGTAAAAACATTTTTTCTGGTATCATCTATCATCAACAAAAAAAAAGTAAAGCAACTCAATTTCCACGTTGCAACCTCCTTTATTTCTTTTTTTCTTGTAATTTTCGTGTCTCATTTTTTTACTTTGGCTGCTGCGACAGAAAAAAAAATATGAACCAAAAACGGGAAAAATAGAAAATAAAAGACTTCCGAAAATTGCAAAGATTTGTTTAAACTTGAACGGCACTTTTTCTGGGATACCTTTTGAGAAAAGTTTCAAAGCAAAAAAAGAGTTTTATATCCACTTTTTTCGTGGCATGTCAAATGTTGATGATGGAACGGATACATTTTACATTTCCCAAAAAAAGGTTTTTAAAAAGATTGTTTAAAAAACAAAAAGAAGTAATAAAAAATAGTTTTTCTGCGCTTTTAAAAAGTTGATAAACTTTTGAAACATAAAATTTATCAATAATTTATTTTATAAAACGTGTAGAAGGGATTATAATATGATAATATTTTAGGGCCTATTTTTTATGACGGAATCTGAAAATCAGGCAAAAAAGCGTTATTCTGGTTTCATTCTCCGTCTACAAAAAATTGATTGAAAAGAATAATGCTTTTTTGCCTGATTTTCAGGTATGGTAATAATGAAAAATTATACACCCCTAATTTTAAATCAGCATTATTTTTGTTATTTAATTGATTAATTTTTATCAGCTCATTAAAATTCGCTTTAAATTAATTTTTAGCAGCAACCAGTCCGTCGACGAGTTGTAACATTTGTTGACGAAGTTATTGTACCATCCCCAATTTCATCAGCTCGAAGTACAAGAGGTACATCACCTTATCGTCCATCAACTGCTTATCCATCCATTCAATCCACTTCACATCCTTCTCAATCATCCCCACAAAAATCAATCAAACGACAATTCATTTTTAAAGATCCTGACGAGCCTTCTGTAACTTCCTCGAGAATTGCCGACGAAGAAATTAAAGAGTTAAATAACGAACTTGGAAAAGCTGGAGTTGTAATTGAAGTTTCACAACTTGGAGAAATTAAAGATTCCAAAGGAAAAGGCAAAAGAGAATTGGAATATTTTAAAATGAGTTTTGATGATGTAAGTTTTTTTCTTTATTGGAAGATATATGAAATCCGAAATTTGATAAATTTTTAGTTTGATGTAGATTTTTCTGATCGTGTAAGTTATTTAAATTTGGCAAAAGAACCTGATGTAAGGCTATCAGCAAGATTAAAAAAACCAGATGATCGTCGACGAATGTATGATAGGTATGTTTTTTACTGTAAATTTTTCCTAAAATTTTGTTGTCCTTTTTAGTTTAGTTCAAAATCCTTTTCTTTTTCTGTTACATTTTATTTTTGAAGGAATTCTAGGCTACGTTTTGGTTCATTAAAAAATTTTTTTGCACAAAAAAACGCCTATTTTATAAATTTCGATGAACCGTAAATTTTAAAAAGTTTAAAGTGTTTGGTGAACCGTAAAAATTTCATTTTGAACTGTTTTACATAAAACATTTTCATTAAGTTTTCTCAAAAGATTCTTTTCGCTTCTTAAAAAACGTGAAAACATTTTTCATTAGTATTTTTTTATTTTCTTATTTAACATACTGTAGTTTTAATGTACTCTAAGACCCTTTTAGCTTTTCATTAGTTAGAATCTGTGTTTCTACTTTCATTTATCAAAAACTGCAAACTTCTTCCATTTTTTTACTTTGTAACGCTTGAATAATTTATTTTCTAACATTTTTACTTTTTTTGGAAGCTATCATTTTTTGCTTACTTCTATTTTTATAGTTTTTTTAAAGGAAAATCATTCTTCTTTTTTCTTCTTCTTCCCGAACAACAATATTTTTTTAAACAACTTCCGGCACCCCTTTCTTTTTCTTTTCCATTCTTTCAGATTTTTCTTGGATTCCCATTCTTTAGAAAATGGCTGCCTTCTTTTTTGCAAACGGTGTATTTTTTTGATGAAGGAATGAAAAAAAAGTGAACAGCAGCAAAATTTTTGCTCCCCTTGAAAAAAGACGACGGCCAATTATTCCAGCAACTTGACTTTACGACTTTCCATAAAAAATACCACCACAAAAAATAAATATTTACATTCAAAAATAAGGTAGAAAAGCTTGAAAAAAGTGGCCAAAGTTTAATTTTTTCAAAAAAAATTCCATTGTTCAAATTTGTCAATAACAAAGTTTTTCAAAAAGAAGTTTTTTTAAAGTTTGTAAAAAAAGGTGTAAAGTTGTTTTTTGTCTGGACATTCGAAGTCAATTTCATACTTGTTGCTGCTCCTTATAAAAACGCCTTCATTTTTTACCGGAAAACAGGACGTTTGCTGAAGCTTTTTTATTGCTCCATTTTTTACCGCTGAAACCAAACAAAGAAAGGAAGGAATGATGCTGTTCAAATCGGTTGTTGTTGTGAAAATTCGTAGCAAAAACTTTGGGAATGCCTTTCCCAAACCGGCAAATATCTTCTTCTAAAAGTTCAAAAAAGCGTGTTACTGTTGTTTTAGAAGCAGGTAAAAGTTTTTATCAGTTGAAGATATTTTCGTGATAAGACATGTATTACAGGTTTATCATCTCCTCGCGTTGTCCCAACTCGATCTTCTTCTGTTTCTGTCTCTGACAACGAAAGTTCAGGGAGCGAAAGTATTGCAACAACAATAACATATTCTGCTAGTGTTGAAATTGCACCATCTTTATCTCCAAAAAAACCAATAGCAGCAAAAACGTCGGAATTTTGGGATCGAAATTATCAGGGGAGACCCCCAATTTGGTCAAAAAAGACCATTTCATCATCTGCAAAAACTCGATCAAAATCTTTTGGACCTTCAGAATATCGGCGAAGATATTATCCACCACTTCCATTATATTCTCGAGCTTCAAGTTCATCATCAATTGATTATAATCGAATGGATTCTGGTCGATTTACTTCAAGAAGTTTAGCGCGAGAAGAACGAGCTCGTCGAAGGAGAATAAAATCATTGTTTCATGCTGGCGAAGAAAATGAAAGTAATAATTCACCTGGAACATCTCAAATTGAAGATGAAGAAGAGGAAGAAGTTTATCGTGGAATCAATAGTGATGATGATGATGAAGATGATGAGTAAGTTAATGTGATGCCGTTCATCGATGGCATTTTTCACTTGACTGTTGTTGAATTTTACAATACTATATCATTGTGAAATACTTTTTTCAAATGGCACTTTTTACTCTTATGCCAACAGTTAAAAATTGCACAAAAATGCCAAATTTGCAAAAAATATTTATCAGCCAAACATTCTATTGATTTTTGCAAAATTGTGCGATTTTACTTCCAGAAAACTTTTTCACTATCAAAATAATGCCACCTGCTGCCCTTTCATCGATGGCACTTTTTTGTGTTATGTTTTCTTTCTATTTTCTCTGTACTTTTATTCTTCCGCGTCTGTTTTAAAATATACCAAAAAATTGGTCGTTTTCTAAAAATCTATTTTCTTTGAAACTTTTTGCAATTTTTGACTTCTTTTTTCCGGTCTACTTTTTTTCTTCCGTCTTTCTTTTTTTTAACTTTTCAGTTTTGAAATCTCTCTTCATTTTTCTTGAATCTGAAGGAAGTCATTTTCTTGTCTCTTTCGCCTCCACAAAAAAATATGTATTTGAAACCTTTCATTTTTGTCTTTGTTTTTAACGTTTAAAGGGTTATAAAACAATTTTTAGTGGTCCATAAAAAAGCTTTTGACTTTTAATTTTAAAGATTAAACTTTGTTTTTTTAGTGCTGAAAGACTTTCGGCTCGTGGTGGTGGAGTTAACGGTGTTAGCGAAAGAGGATCCGGAAGAGAAATGGTTGAAAATGATGATTCTGGTGATAGTGTTATTGTTCCATCAAGTAATAATGGAGTTGGTCGGCATTCATATCACCATCAACCTCCTGATCCAAATATCCGTTTAATTTGGCAAGACGCAATTGATTTAGGTGAAATTCGAAATGTTCAAGATCAATCAGATTTTCGATCACTTCGAATTCAACTTGGAATTGATGTACGTAAACATTTTTGGGAGTTAAATTTGCCTTATGGAGATCCACATAAGGCAAATTTTAGCTGACCTTGAAAATCAGGGAATAACTTTTTTCATACTTTTTTGGCAAAAATTAAATGAAAAAGCAACAATAATTTTTACCTGATTTTCAGGTTCAGCTATAAGAAGTTGTATTGAGTTTAACCACCCCTTTAAGCTTTAAAAGTATTTTCAACTTCTAATTTTAGAGAATTCCATCTGAGACCCTATCCCGCTACCATTTAAAAGGCCACATGGACAGCTATGAACAACCAGCAATTTGTTATCCCCGATATTTTGGTCCATCTGGTCGAACCCGAACCCCTGGTGGGCTAAAACTTATTCGAAGAATTGGCGATAAACTTGAAAAAGAGAATTACCCAGAATCTGAAGATTATGGAAAGCCAAGATTTTCTGGAATTTTTGGATATCATATGGTTACCCCATCTGATCGTCGAGTAATTATTACAACAAATGAAAGAGATGCTTTGGCTGTTTATGCTGCAACGGGCGGACTTCTTTGTTTGGCACTTCCAAATGCTGAAAAACTTGATCATTCAGTTATTCCATTTTTGGAAGATTTTGAAACAATACATTTTTGGTTTCCTGCAATTCATGAAAAATATGCAAGAGATTATGCTTCATATCTTTCTGGAGCTCGTTGCTATATTATTACGTATGTAATTAAAATAAGGGTATTAGAAATTTAAAGGGTTTTTATTTTAGAAAAAAGGAAAGACCAATTGAATTAATTCGTGAGGAACGAATAAAAGAGATTAAGCGTGCAATTCATGAAGAAGCAGTAAGAGTCCGAAATCCGGGTTTTCGATGTATGAATGATGTTCGAGAAGATGTTAAAAATGAAATTATTCAAAGTAAAACGAAAATGGCCGGTTTTGCACAGGTAAAAAATATGTTTTAAAAGCAGTGTTATAAATGAAAAAAAATTTCTTTTATTTTTTTTCTCGTACCAGCAGTTCAAAAAATGAGACACAAAAAATGAAAGAGAAAAGAAAAAAAAGATTCTACGTGGAAAAAATCGTTATTTTAGTGTTTTTTTTTTTCGCTGAATAGAGCTAGAATAAAATGTTTTTGAAGTTTTAAGATTCTTTCTAATTTAACTTAGCCCTTTTTGCTATTAATTTTGTTAGTAAAATGAGCTTTTAAAAAATGGATAAGCAGGATATTTGTGAGCACGAATTAAAAAATTTCAAATCGTTTCTTCATAAATTGCCAAAAAATAATAACCATTTTGAATTTTTTAAAGAATTTGTTTTAAAACATTAAAACAGTTTTATAATTTTATACAAAGGCGTTTCTATGAATGATTTAATATTTTAACGATTCTTAAACCATAAAACTTCAAACTACAAAAATCCAATAAAAACTAAAACCTCAAATTTTAGTGGAAACGTTTTGATGTGCTTAATCATTATCTCAAAGGTTTTCGGCCATCTGAACTTACGGTTCTCACTGGCGGCACTGGAACTGGCAAAACGACATTCGTTTGTGAATATTCCTTAGATCTTTATGCTCAAGGAGTACGTTTTAATCCCAACAAAAAACATTTTTTTTATCAAATTTTTTAAGGTTCGAACATTATTTTGTTCTTTCGAAATTCCAGAGGAAAAAATTCTTAAATGGATGTTGGTACAATATGCAGCGTAAGTTTTCGAAAACCGAAATTTCGTTTTTTAAAAAAGAGTGTTGTTCCTTCTTTCTTTTTTTCGAGTGAAATTTTTTTAAACACAAAAATTTGTTTCTTTTGCTTTTTTGCTTGCTTTCTTTTTTTGATTTTTGGAACAGCACTCTTTTGTTTTCTATTCTTTCATTTCTATCCCTTTTTTTTCTGCAGGCCAACACATCTTCGAAGTTTATCCCGAACAAGAACGTATCACAATGGAGTTCGGTTAGTTTTTACTTTTTTCTTCCTTCTTGTTTTTAATTTTTTTGTTGTTGCTTTCACTTTTTCTAATTGTGGATTACTATCGTTTTGAAATTAGTGATAAAATATGCAAATTTTTTATAGGCTTCCATTGCATCGAGTTGAAAATCATCCATCAGTTGAAATGTGGCTTGATCGATTTGAACGAACAAAAGGCGATTTAATTGTAATGAAAACGGATGAATTTCGGGATAAAACTGTTACAGAAATTTCTAATGTATGTTTTGGGTCTAGCCACGAAAATTTCGATTTCGTGGCAAGGCGTTTTGTTAACAATTTCGAAACTGCCAAACTTTCAGGCAATTAGAGAACAAGTGATCGCAGGTGGAATCCAACATGTTGTAATTGATAATTTGCAATTTCTTGTTAATTTAGCTACTTTACACAATGATAAAACTTCTGCCATTGAAAGATATCATCAACAAGTAAATTATTCCTTATTAGTGATAACAAAATTGGAAACTTTCGTTTTAGGACCGTTTTGTTGGATTACTTCGTTCATTGGCAACTGATTACCGAATTCATATTACATTAGTTGTACATCCACGAAAAGTTGAAGTTTGTTTTAAACTTTAAATGATAAAGTTTTAAAAAAATTAATAAAAATTTAAGGGTGAAGAAATTGATATCCACCATATTGGTGGATCTTCTCGAGTCATTCAAGAAGCTGACAATGTTTTAGCAATTCAAAGACATCGAGATGAAGTTGATAAACGAAAATTCCGGAAATTTTTATATGTATGTATTTTTGAAAAATTTTCAAATTTTTATCATTTAAATTTATAGATTCTTAAAAATCGTTATGGAATGCGTCGAATTGAATCAGATCAAATTGAAATGGTCTTTCAACCTTCAACTTATACCCATACTTTGATTGATTATGCACAAGCAAAGTAGTTATTTCAAGTACAAAAAATGAAAAAATTAGTGCCAAATGTCTTTCAACAAAAACTATGCTTTTTAGGTTTCTTTCTTTTGTTTATAATTTTTGCTTTAAATGTCACATTTTTAAACGTTTAACTGCCTATAATAATTATTTTTTATATTTTTTGAAATGATGAAAGATTCTTGAAGTTTTAAATGTTTTAATTCCTTTGCTTTTTCTAAAATTAAACAAAAATTTTAAGTAACCCCTAAACTTTAAAAACAATTCTTCAAAAATCTTGCATCAGTAAAAACTAAAACATGTAATAATTTTAATGAACAAAAATTAACCTTATATATTTTTTCAATTGTATATTTTATGTCTGCTAAAATTTTAAAAAAAAGATTTTTTTAAAGTCACATGAACATGTTCTTGCATAATTAATTGTTAAGCATTTATATATCAAAGTCCAATTTTCATAATTACGGTTGCAATTAAAAATAGTATTCACATTTTTATGTTGCCGATACCTTTTCTAAAATAAGCAGAAAAAAATAATGTTGGAAAAAGAATACTTTCTTGTACAAATTTAACAAACTGACCTTTAAAAAAGATGCTTGCATTTTTGAAAACAAGACAAAAAAAGTTCTCAGGGGGGCTTAAACTACAGACCTTCTGTTAGACACACGTGATAACCGCTACACCACGAAACGAACATTGAAGGGCCAATATTTTGGCAATTTTTCACAGCAAATTTTGTTTTTTTTGCTTTCATTTTTGTAAAAACAAGTTCAATCGTTAATCCAAATTTGTGGGGGAACATAGTGGCTAAAAAAATATTTTTTGATAAATAAATAACAAAGCTTTAAAGCCCCATAAAAACTTCCTTTAATTCCAAATCAACAAAATTATTTTTTTACAAAAAACATCCTTGTTTTCCCCCGCTTTTTTATTCTCCGGTGAAAAAACACATTTCCATACCTATCAAAAAAATAGGTTACCGATTCTTGGATAAAATAAGATGCTAAAGTTAAAAAAAAATTGATGGTGGCAAAGTTATGTCATCTGATGAATGATGATTTACTTTCTTTGTTTTTTATGAACTTCACACATCCTCTTGTGCCACATTTTTTTTCTTTCATCGTCACATTTCTTATGTAGTTTATGTTCCTTAATAATTGTTTATTGTTTTTTCGAAAAATATAATTATTTAATTTACAGTAACAAAACGTTTTTTAAAGAATCTTCTTTCCATTTAAAAAAGTTTTTTGGTCTATAAATTGTTGCCTTTCTTTTTTTTCTTGTGATAAAGATGACAATTATTTAAGCTTTTGACTCTTTTGGCCCATATATCTCATCATTATCAACTTTAACATTTTTTTAGTTTATAGCAGATTTAAATTTAAATATCATGGCTGCCACTTTCAGACACAACCGGAAATTTTGCGTTGCTTCTTTCTTTTTTTAAGTCTCGTGTGCTTTTTTTATAATATTTCCTAAAGACAATTAAATGACCGTTTATCTCTTTTTTAAGGAAAGCTGCTAAAAAACTTTTTAAATACTTTCATTTTTTTGTAAAAAAATTTTTATTCTTCGTTATACTTTCATTTTTATACGCGTTTATTCGGGAGCAGAAAATAAGCAAGAAAAATGAGTGCCAGAAGTCTTAAAATTGCCAATGAAGGTATTGGAATGTATTCCGGATATATTGTAAGTTTTTTTTAAATTTAAATTTCTTGGAAGAACAAATTCGCAAGATTTTTATCTCTTTTGATCGTATGCTACATTTTCCATTTTAACTTTTTTTTTGAAATGGTATGAACCTGATGATCAGCGTCTTTTTCTATTATTCTTTTGCCTGATTGTCAGGTTTATGCCATTTGGAAAAAAGCGTTAAAATGAAAAATATATCAAACTATCCCTTTAAAAAATTTTCCAAATTCTTAAAATTTGTCTGATAACCTTTTTTACTGATTTTTTCCGCCTTTGATTTTTTACCGCCTGCTGCAAAAGATCAATGGAATTCAAGAATTTTGGAGGCGGCACAAATCCTATTTCTTATCACCTAAATACGGCCTTGTTTTTATCATATACAAATTATTCCAAAATGACTTTCGCAAACAATATTCCTGTTTTTTTGCACTTTTAAAAGTTTAAAATCACAAATGTACTTAAAGCTTTTTTTTGTTGTAATAAAATACTATTTATTATTACAACCCCCGAACTTTGTTTTCTTGTCTTGTCTCATGCTTTTTGGAAAGAGGGATCATTGACATTAGTATCGATAACTAGAAAAATTACTTCTCCTCTAAAACAACTACTTCCGCCTCCACGAAACATTTTTTTGTTATTTATCCACTTGAACTGGTTATCTTCTAACTCTCAATAAGCTAAAAGAAACGATACTTCACAAATCCTTACTTTTTTGAGTGTTCCTTAATTTTGACCTTTTTCGTACCGGTCACCATTCAAAATTAATTATTTCCTTAATTTTTCGGTCTATTTTGGGTTTTTAAAATAATTAAGAAAAACGCAAAAAATTTTTTTCACGCATTTTCGCTTTGTTTTTTGCAAGAAAAAGCTTTGCAAAAAATGGTTTAATTTTAGCAAGAAAAAAAGAAAAAGAGAAAGCTCAAGTGGGACATCCTGAATTTTAAACAAAAAAAATGTGTCTAAAATTTGGTTTTTGAAGTGGGCTTTAGTTTTTTCTTCTTTGTTTTTTATGATTTTTGAAAACTTTTGTATTACAGCCAAAAATCATCTCTCTCCGCCTCTCAAAAAAAAAGTAGCTGGATACTTCATAGCCAATGTTTTTTGGGGCGAGAAAAAAACGTGGAAGCAAAGAAAACGTTTTCCTAAAATTTTTTTGATGATTTTGGACAAACAAGGGGGGCCACTTTAAAGACAGTTTACTTCCTTCCTTTGCATCTTCCACCTACATAAAAGATAAAGGGAGATAAGATCGGGGTACAAATGTTGTTGACACATACACGTGATTTGAAAAAAGAGTTAGTAAAAAATCTGTATTTAAACGAGTGCTTTACAAACTGATTTTTTCATTCATTTTTTGTCTTTTTACAATTTGTTTTGGGAATAGAATTTGAGTCTACTGTAATTTTTTAAAATCGTTAAAAGAGAAATATTGTTATTGCTTCAACTTTGTAAAACTCCTGCCATAATTGTGTATTAAAAAAATGAGTAATAATAATCGTAAAATTAGTACTGAACCAATTTTTGATAATGTTTCATTTAATTCAAATAAAAAAAAGATTTCTACTGATTCCAGTATAGAAATGAATGATTTGGTTAGTTTTTTTTTTCTTTGCTAAAAACATAAAAATACATTTTGTTTCAAAAAATCAAAAAAGCTTATAGATTTTGCATAAATAAAGGCAGAAAAGTGTACCAAAACTAATGTTTGATAAAAAAAGATTAGTCAAATTAGAAAAAAAATTCCAACAAAAATATTTTTTTATTCTTTTTTGCAAATGTGAAACATCAAGTTTTGATTTTTTGGTACTTTAATAGTTTTGGGCTTTAGTTCTTAGTACAATTATTAAAAATTTGTAAAAAATCGTAAATTTTTCTTTGTCGAACTTTTAATTTTTATGTAGGCAAAAACATAAGTCCAAAAATTGATAAACGATATACTTACATGACTAATCTAGATAGCTTTTCAAAAAACCATGTGATAGATTTTGTCATTCACATTTGTCATTATCTAAAAACAATTAATCATTTCCTTTCACGTAACTCTGTTTTTTAATCAAATAAAATTACTGTAACATTTTTTTTTTGTTTATTTAATACTTTTAAAAATCATTTTCTTACATTTTTTTCTTTCATTTATTGTAACCACTTAAAACTCTTTTTTTTCTTAACTTTGTTTACTCTTCTCTCCCATTAACCCTAAGATTAACCATTCTTTTCTCGTGTGTTTAAGCTCTTATCTTTTGTTTTTTGCAAAGATTAATCATGAAATCACATTAAATTTTTTGCAAAAAATTTGTAAACGAAATAGTTCAAATGTTTAAATATGCATTACAGTAATCACAAATATTTTTTAGCGTGAAGTAACAAAAGAAAAACCAATGATAGAAAAGATACGGCTTTGGTTGCATAAAAATGTTGTTGACCGAATGAGAATACAAAATGAAATGGCACGGCAATTTTTGGCAGAATTTATTGGAACGGCTTTTCTTTTGGTATGTTTAATGTTGAAGGTTTTTTGGGGAGGGTTATATTTACGGCCCGACCCGGATAGAAGCAATGATAAAAGTTATTGAACAACTTGAGAGTGAGCGACATACCTTTAAACAATTTGTCTCAAAAATCTTTATTTACAAAATTTTTTGAAGCAATCATTCTTGTTGAACAGTTGTAACTATTCTAAAATGACATAAACAAATTTGTTGAAAGAAAGATTGTTAGCAAATATATTATATGTAAAAGTCATAAGGTTAATCTTAAGTACACTTAAAGAATATTTTTTGCAACTGTTGTAGCTATAATATATCCCCCACTTCAAACATCACATATCCCACATTACAGAAAAATATTATTTTTAGTTAATTGGTACAGCTGCAAATGTTCAAGCCAAGACTGCAGTTACCGGAAATTCCACTTCAGAACATTTAGCATGGGGTTTTGGTTTTATGTTTGCTGTTTATCTTTCTGCAAATATTTCTGGTAAGCACTTATAAAATTTTTTAGATACTGTAATAGAAGATAAAATATATCTGGTTTTTAGGTGCACATTTAAATCCAGCAATTAGTTTAATGTTTTGGATTCAAGGTGATATGGGCTTTATTCGAATGTTAGTTTATTGGGTTGCACAATATCTTGGAGGGATTTTTGGGTCACTCGTTTCATTCCTTGGACATTATGGTAAGTATTTGGGCAATAATTGAAAATATTCGAAATGTTAATTTTAATTTTGGAATATTTTTGTTTACAAAAAGTGTTTAATAATTTAAAGATTATTGGAACTTTAATCACTCTGATTTTAGATGATGTAAGAAATTATGGTAAAGGACATTGGGATGTCGCAGGGCCGAATGCAACAGCGGGATTATTTGCTCCATATCCCACAGAACATTTAACTCATGTTGGGGCTTTTTTTGATCAATTGATCGGAACTGCAATCTTATCAGCTATGATCCTTCTTATTACTGATAAACGGAATTCAATTCCTCCAACACAAATTCCAATGCTTGCTGGTGTTACAATGGTAAGTTATTGGAGAAAATACTGTAGCTTTTTAATCGAAATTGTTCCATAAATTTCGAAATCTAAATAAATTTTAACGCATAAATCTTTTTAGATGATGATTGCTATGACATTCGGAGACAATGGATTTTCAATTAATCCTGCAAGAGATATTGGACCCCGAGTTTGGCAAGTTATTATGTATGGTGGAGAAGTCTTCAGCTCTCATGATTGGTACTTTTGGATTCCTGTTGTAAGTTTTTATCTTTATTAAATTGCTGAAGCAAAAAAATGTATTACCGTACATTTCGAGTTCAATGCAGTCTACAAAATTGCTTTAACATTTGATTACAAAAAATTAATTTAAGATTGGTCCACATGTTGGTGCTCCAATTGGTGCATGGATATACAAACTTTTCATTGGCTTACATGGTGAACAAATGACAACATCTGGTGATAATGATAAACGTGGATATAAGGTGATGTTAACAGATCAAAATTTATTGTCACAAATGCAAGAACTTGTTGCATCACAAAAAAAATCTATTGAAGAATTGGAAAGAAGAAAAGATTCTGTTATTTCGCAGCCAATTTCCTAATTTTATACACTTTCGCTTTTTATTTTACACACATACTTTCACTCCTTTTTTTTGCTTTTATTCTTTTTTTTTGCATTTTTTACGGGCAAAAATTTTATTTTTGATTTTAAAATTTATGTTATTTTTTGTGTTTCTCTTATTTTTTACAGTAATTTTAGTTAGTTTTACTTTTTGTATTTGTGTTGTCCAATTTGTAAATATATTTTTTTAAAACTACGGATAAATGTTTTTATTTTTGTGCTTGTTTTTTGTTGATTTTCAGTTTTTATTTCCAAGTTTTGCAAAACAATAATGCTTTTTTTTATTTTAAAATCAATAATTTAACCTTGAATCTCCTTTTTTCAGTTTTCGACGCGATGGGACAGTGTAATCTCAAAATTTTAATTTTATATTTATTTTTGCTTTTATATTTTATTCATTTTGTTTAAATTTATTTTATGGTTTTTGATTATCAAAGTAAGGGATTAAAAAATGTAACGAAAACGAAATTGTGGAAGAAATTTGTGGAACAACAACTCATTGCTCCTTTTTTTTTGCCCACTCCTTTGCTTTTGTGCAAGTCACAAACTATTACAGTAACCGTTGATTTCGAAAATGTGCTGACAAACATGTTTTTTGAAAAAACATTTAAGGAAAAATTTATGCATTATTCATTTTTGAAAAAGGGTAGGAAGAAAATAAACAATACAAAAAACACTATAAATATTTTGTTCCTAAAAACAAAATTCTGTATTTCTTCCCACTCGCTTCAATTTTTATGTTTGCATTTATTCTTTTGTTCTAAATTTAAAGCCAAATCAATATTTAAACTACTATAATAAGGCTACAGTATCTTTTAAAAAATGTTGAAAAAAACATTTACTTCAGTAATTAGATTTTGATTTCATCATCCACCACTCTAACCTTAAATTTTTTAGATTGATTATGACGATGAATTTGATTTTCCAGTAAATCCTTCAAGTGGTCTTGAAAATCTTGTTGCTTTTCGAAAATTGCATTCCACCCGATAACTCTTACAAATCCATTTAAATTATTATTTAACATAAACAACCGCATTCCATTTTTCTTATATTCCTTAAATATTTATTAATTTTCATTTAATACTGCAGTAGTAGTAACGTCCAAGCTCTTCTTTTTCTTCACTCTTTTTTAACGTTTCCAAAAAACAATTTAGTGAAGAAAAAAGAAGAAATATTGCGAGATTACTGCGACTGTAGTAACCTCATACATTTACCTTATTTCCTTTCATTATTGTTGTGTACATTTATATATTACTTTTTGTTTTGTTTTTTATTACTACCGTATTCTATATCAATATTGTACATATTAATTTATGCTTCAAAAACTATTATTATTATTCTTGCCTTAAAAATTTTCTAATATTTTTTGTATTTCTGCTGCATTATTACTAATCTTCTTTCAAATTGCTTTTTTGATACATATAAAAATTTATTCAATGCTTTTAAAAAAAGTTATATAAATTTTAACCGATATTTTTTGATAAAAAAGAAAGTAAAACTAAACAAAACTAATAAAAGAAAAACAATAAAACATTGCAGCGATTAAAAAAAAGAAATGCAAGCCCGTAATAAAAAAAACTGAACATTTGGCAAAATAATTTCAATTCATATTCATCCATTCAAACACACATCAATGAAGAATTAATCAGATGTAAGATATTGTGCAATATCGGAACCAGGTTCAAAATCACACCATGTATAATCAAGTTGCTGATGAACATAATGCATTGGAGTATACCTTAAAGTATATTGTGATTAATATATAAACGGTACAAAAATGTACTTACATAACACCAAAACCAAGTGCAAATAAAATTGCTAACCACATCCAAAATTTACAAATTCCCATTCGGCAACAAAGTTGACATTGTCGATAATATGTAAGAATCATTGTTAACCAAAAGAAGAAAACATCCAAAGAAATAGTAATTGTAAAAAGCATTAATAAATCTGGATTATTGAATGCATCCATATTATCAGATAACCATGGACGTGGCAAAAAATGTTTTCGAACATTTCCAACCAAAATTGCAAAAGATGTAAATGATCGAAGGCATTGAAGCATTAGGTCAATTGAATCAGCAACAAGTCGACGACGGCGTTCAATTGCAGCTAATCGACGCAATTCAATTTGTCGTTCAGCACGAATTTGCTTTTTTCGAGCCTTTTCTTCTTTTCTTTGTTGCTTTGCACGCTTCTTTGCTTCTTCTTCTTCAGCTAAAAAAACAAAACTTTTAAAATGCAAAAGAGCAAAAGGAGATACGGTAGAAAAAGTTACTTACGATCATTACTTGCAGAACGTTGAAATTTATTTGGAATAAGTTTTTGTAGCTTAATTTTTCCTTGCCATGATGAACCTTTTTCTTCATCATCTGGTGAACTTTGTTCCTTTTCTCCAAGATTAAGTCTAAAATATATATACTGTAATTTGAGACTAAATGAAGCATAAACATACTTTCTTTTCAAAATATTTGGAACAACTTTTGCAAGTAAACCACTGGTTCTTGAAGTTTGTGACTTTTTATCGTCGTCAGGTTTTCCAGATTCAATAAAAGCTGAAACATGAACTTCTTTTAGATGCTATATAAAAGTCAGAGAGCATACCTTGATCATCTGATGAATCTTTTTCTAATCGAATAGGTCTTGGTGGAACAACTTTTGGTGGACCAGGTTTATCAATAGCAGGATATAAAGCTTTTGGAGCATTTGGATTTTCTTCAATAACACTATAAATATTTAAATTAGCAAAGTATAAAATGTTTTTAATCAAACCTTAAACCATTATCACCATTTTCACTATCAGAATCTTGTTCATCATCATCTTCCTTTTCAAGTTGTTTCAATCGTCGTTCAGATTTTGTAAATCTTGTTAATTTACGATTATATTTGCTATCATAGATCTCCTAAAAATCATTTAATTAGTTCTATCGTCAAAAGCAAAGTAAAAACAAACCTTGAAAGTTCGATTAGGAGTTCGATATTTTCCAACAACCAAATTAATCCAAACAAGTAAAAAATTTTCTGGTCGTAACGGCGGAAAACATATACATAAAATTATATGCATCCAAAACCACAGTAAATCATACGACTTCCACATAGTAAAATAAACACATTTTAATTGAAAAAATGCCGTAAACCAATTAAAATGTGCTAAACATGCCAACATTAAACGAATACCAAACCAAAACTGAAACCATCGATATCCCATAATTATTGAAGATAGTAAATATTTTTTTGTAAGTGATGATGAATAAGTAAAAACAGCTTTTTTGATAAAGAAAGAATGCAAAAATATCGATGATTCAGGAAAATAAAATGCAACGATAAAATAGCATATTTTTTTCACTTTAAACAAAAAAATGAACGGCAAAAAGCTGCTGCTGCTTGTCTGTTTGTTGTTGTTGTTTTTGTTGATGTCGTTGTCCGGCTGCTAATGTTAAGAACAGCAAGCAAAAGAAAGAAGAAGAAGTGTCCTTTCACTTTGAATAAAAATAAGCAAAAGATGAAAGTGAAAGAATTTCAGCTATAATTACCTAGAAAAACGCATGTTTAACATTAAAACGGGATACAAAAAAGTATACAAAAAAGAGCAATAAAAAACGCAATAAAAAATTAATAGAAACTTCTGTGTTGCAAAAAAAAGAGACAATTTTTGGCTCAAAAACTTCAATCGATGCGTCATTCTTCTTCTTCCAATTGCGCGAGAAAAACACATTTGCAAAAAAGTGTAAAAGAGAAAAAAAAGAACCTTATTTACATCAATAAAGACCAAGTTTAAATTAAAATTATTTTAAAAAAACATGTTCTTTGAACTTTAGCGGTAAAATTGTAGTGGGAGGTAATTTGTGTGTGTCTGAGTAATGTATGTTTTAAAGGGTTTACTCATCAATGTTTAAGCATGTAATGCATTTGTCACTGATTATAGATAAATATCAATAATGATAAAAAAAAGTATAAACAAAAAGTTATAGTAAATGCTTGATAAAATATTGTATTTGTTTTTCTCGACTTAAAGTTACATTAATTTTGCTTCTCATATACTTCATACAAGCATGTAACACTAATAGGCTTTGTTTAGTAACCAAATCTGATAATAACTTTATAAAAAGCAAATCAAAAAATAGCAAGAAAAACGAAAAAAAAGAAACTTTTTTCAATTTTTTTCATAGCAAAAAAATCAAATCAAAAAGTTCCTTTCAACTCTTGACTGGAATGTTTTCTTCTGTAGCATTTGAACACTTGAATCTTCTCCTTCTTGCAACGAAAAGTTATAATTCAACGTCGCATTTTTGGCGGATTTCTTTTATAAAATTTAGCAATCACAAATTCATTGACTGTGTTTCTTACATTTTTTCTCAAAAGTATTTTTTTGTTAAACTTTTATCTAAAATTCTTATAGTCTTTAAGTTATAGATGATGAATGATGATAATTTTGATCAGCATCTTGCTGTATTGAATAAATTGCGAAATGATCCTGAATATGCCATATATTGGAAAAATTGGAATATTTGCCAAAACTGGATAAATAAATGTGATGAAACTTATCTTGAATATCAGAAGAATGTTGCATGGCAAAGAGCACAAGAAGATTTAACTTCTTTGTTAGATTCGATTGAAACAACCGAAGAAAGAGATGAAAGTAAAGATACTGATCCTTTATCAGCTGTTGCAGAAGCTGAAGGTGATATTGTAATGGAAGAAACTGAACAACTTAGCGAATTTTATCGTATTAGTATGGAACATAAGCAACAAAGTAAGCTTTTTACTTTCCTGGATCTACAGTAACATGATACATCTTTTTCAGGAGAAGCTGAACGTGATCGACAAAAAGAAGAAGAAGAAAAGCTGCCAAAAGTTGAATATGTTGATGCTAAAGATGTTGGAATTCATGGAATCTCTTCCTTCAATATTGAAAAGAAAACTTTTCGTGAAAGAGCTAAAGAGCATTTAGCTGAAACTGAAGAAAAGTATGGTCCACATGCCGAAAAAATTATAACCCTTGAATCAACAATGAATTATAAATTTGATGAATTGATCTCTAAATTTGCACCACCATTATGGCCCAATATCCCTTTTCGCTTGTAAAATTATTTTACTTTTTATATTAGTACATGATTTTTTTTAGAATAAAATATCTTTGATCTCATTGTTTTGCAGCTTTTATGTTTGTTGTACAAAGGTTTATATACCTTTTGATTTCTTTGCTTTGCTTCTATATTTATTTTATATCTCTTTGTTACAGGTATATCTGCAGTATAATATGGGTAAAAATATCCCTGATATTTCCGCTTCATCTATTACAGAAACTGATGCTGGAGATGAATCATTTGAAGATGATGAAATGGAACATGTACCACCAATTGTTTTAGCAGAATGTTCGGGAATTGAAGAATCTCCAAAAATTAATGGGAAAAAAGCTAAACCTAAGACTCCTGTAACGCCTGCTTCAGATCCCAGTGCTGTTCGAACTTCAAAGGTTTTACTTTTTATATTTTTCGATTTCTTTAATACAGTAATTTTAGCGTGCTCGTAAACCTACAGTACATTATGGTGATATTGAATATGATGATTTTTTTAAAGAATTTCAAGCAAAAAATAAACGACGTCGTACAAAAGAAGAAAATGCTGATCCTGAAAATGATTATGATGAAGAAGAAGAAATAGAACGAAAATCTCTATATCCAGCTTCTGATGAAGGAGAGGATGATGAACCTCCAACAACTTCTACAAGAAAATCAACTGTTGCTGCTGCTGCTGTAAAAGATACTCCAAATCCAAAGATAAATAAAAATGCTACAGTAAATGTAAAGCTTGAATTTGAAGAGCCTGATGTTATCCCTATTGGACATTTACCAAAAAAGATTCATCTAAAACCAAATTCACAAGAAGTTGATTTTAATTCTTTGTATGCTTCTGTAAGTAGTCAAGAAAAGTTTCGAAATGCAATAGCTTCATCAAATAATCATCATCTTGGTGCTCCATCATTTAATAATCTACCAAATTCATATCGACAGCATCCAGTACAATCTGAATATCATCGACAACCAGAAGCACAGCAAGCTCAAGCACAGTATCAACAAGTTAAAGCACGGCAAATACAAGCATCGCATCAAAGGCTACCTCAGCAACGGCAATCAGATACACAACGTCCTCCAAGAGTTATTGTACCTTGTAGTGTACGATCTCCAATAGAACCTTTTTATCAACCACAAACATATAAACAGCAACAGTCTCCACAATTACCTTCAACATCTCGAACAACTTATGGACAAACTGGTGGATCTTTTCAACTTTCATCATCTTCTCCTTCACTTCCACAATATCGTGATAAACGGATACGTGGACAACGTGAAAATGAAAATGAAGCTGTTCAATGTCCAGATTGTAATCTTTTTTTAAAGAATATGATCTCATATACAACTCATCGAAATTATGTTCATGGTTCAGTTGTAAGAGTAAATTTGTACAGTTTTTTTAAACTTTTATTAATTTTTATTTTTACAGGCAAAAATTCCATGTCCTGAATATGGTTGTTCTATTATGTCAACAAGTATGGTTGCATTAATTCGACACATGAACACATGTCATCGTTATTCTTTACGACATGAACAACATATCTTTAAAGATGAAGATGAATACTTGGATTGGTTCAGAAAGTTGGTTGAAGATGGATCTGTTAGCTTTATACGATCTTCTGCAGTAAAAGCTAATGAACATGCAAATGGAACTGTTTCTCTTATGTTTTATTGCAATCATACTGGCCGTAAACATTTGTAAGTTACTGTATTTCTGAAGAGAGTGTTGGAGATAAAACTTTTTTAACAAAAGTCCTACCCCGAAAATTTACTAACTCTTTTAAAATTAAATTTTACTAACTGTTTTTACATTTTTTTTAGGAATAATCGAGCTAATACTCTTAAATCAAATGCAATATGTCCAGCCTATTTCCGGATGACGAAACATCAATCAGGTCACGTAAGTGTTTACGCTCAATTGCGGCATGTTGGACATGAGTGTATTCCAAAGTGTAAGTTTGTTTTCATCTTACGTTATAAATATTTTAATATATACACATTTTAGTTAAAACTATTGAATCATATCCACTTATCCGGCAATCTATGGCAGAAATTGAATATGCTTTTGCCACATTTAAAGCTTTAGCAAAGACAGCAATCCCTGTTGATTATCCTATGGAACAGAATAGTCTTATCACATCTTGCTTAGAAACTGTAAGTTTTTTCTTCTTTGAATAAGAAATAAGTTTTAATCTTGACTCTTTTTAGTTAAACAATATTAAAGTTGATTTTGAACGTGCTAAAACTTTAATTGATGGTGTTATTCCTGGTAAAAAGTCTGATGATGAAGTATATCCACCTTTTCTCGACTTGGAATTTTGATTTTTTGTTTTTTGCTTTAATTGTTTTTTATATTGGCTTTTTTGTAGAAATACATTTGTTTTAAAATTTAATTACTTGTACCTTTGACTTTTATTATACGTTACATAACGTGTTTATACCTGATTACATTCTTTTACTTTATTTATTAAACTTTAAATTATATAGGGTAGTTAAAATGGCTCCCACTCAAGCAACCCCGATTGTTGCAAAAACAAAACCAGGATATAAATCAACAGAAGTAAATAAGGTTGTTGAACCATTTGTTGATGAATTTAATCTTTTGCTGATTGATCGAGATCCAAATGATGCATCAGCTAAAGCTGATAAGTATGTTTTGGCTTTGAAAGTTGTTGAATTTAATAATCTTTTTTAGGTTACCATCAAATGAAGCATTATTACAACGTGCTCGTGATAATACTCAATATCTTTTTAATAAAATTTGGCAATTAAAACGAAAGATTATTAAAGATGCTGTATGTGCAGAACTCCCGGCAAAAGAACTTTATCGATTACCACGTGAAAAACCTGTATGTTTCTATGCTAATAATTTCTTTTATTATTTTTATCTTATTTCAGATACCTCCACCAAAAGAAGCAACAAAATGGGAAAGATTTGCTAAAGAAAAAGGTATTAAGAAGCAACCAAAATCTAAAAAGGTTTATGATGAATCAACTGAAACATGGAAGCCAGCATTTGGATATCGTCGTGGAAATGATGATACAAAAGATTGGATGATTGAAATTCCACGTCAAAAAGATCCATATCGTGATTATTTTGGTGAAAGAATTGAAGATAAAAAAGAACGAACCAAACGGAATGAATATCAACAAATGAAGAATCAAATGCATGCAATTAAATCTAATCATCGTGGTGGTGGTGATAATGTTAATGATATTCCACTTGGTGTTGGAGGACGTGCAGATTTTAGTAATAAAAAAGAATTGACTGAAAAAATTCATAAAGCAAAACTTTCAACTGCTTCAGCTGGTAAATTTCAACCTGATATTAAAGGTGAACTTAAACCTAAACTTGGAGTTAAAAGAAAGGTTTGTAATTAATTTTTTGAACATTTGTATACTGTATATTTTTTTTAGTTTGAACCAAATGAACATAGTATCAAAGATGAAAAGGATCGACAATTGAATATTCTTAAAAATCTTTCAACTAAAAAGCCAAAACTTGATGAAAATCGTTTTGGTGCTGCTGAACATGCAATTAGTAAAGCCTCTGCTGCCGAAGAAAATAATGATGATGGTGATGGCGATGGAAAATTTGCTGCAAAAGGAAAAGGAAAACGTAATGATATGGGAAAGAAAAGACCAATGGGTGCACGTGGAAAATCAAATGTTCATCGGCAACAACATTATCAAAAAGCTTTAAAGAGTGGTAAACCTGGAAAACGTGATGGTGGAGCCAAAAGAGGAAAGCCTGGAAAACGTTAATATCATCTAGATTTTATTGTTGTTGGTTTTTTGTTGAATTTATTTTATGTTTTGTTGATTTGAAAAATGTCTAATAAAAATATGTTAATCACGATTTCCATTGTCTAAAATTTGCGTAAAATATGAAAGCCTTCAATTGACTCAAATACTCGAAAGAACAACCATTTCAAGCTTATTTATCACTTTTATCGTGAACGAAAGCTGCGGCTGAAAACTGACTTCTCCAAAAAATAATTAATTTCGAACAACAATGAAAGCTGCTGTTTACTTTCTTTTACGTAAGTTCTTTTTTTGGATACTGTAATCTTGGATCGCTTTGCAAATGATTTATTTTTTAGTAACATTTTTTCCTTTGATTTCTGTTGTAAATTCAACATGTTATTGTTCAAGCAAAACATCATCAGCTGATATTCCATCAATTTTTGGTAAGTCTTTTTTATATTTATTAGATTTGTTTTAACTCTTATCCTTCTTTTAGCACATCAACAACCATCAACTTTTCCAGTATCTTTACCGCTTTTATCTATTGATGAAATTCTTCATCATATTCCTCCTTCTACAGCGGCATCAAACGTTCATCCATTTGAAGATCTCTTTGTATATATCTTTTTTGAAGATGGTTCATGTGTATATTATATGATTGAAGATTTCGATGTTAGATCAGCTGTTGAATCTACCGTCTCTGACATCAAAGAAGCTCTTCCATCTGTTTCTGAACTTAAACAAAGTGCTGCTCCATTCTTTGATGCTGTCGAAGAAAAAGTTTCTCCACTTTTTTCTTCTTTCAAGGATACAATTGCTCCAGTTCTTTCTGCTCCAATCGTTTTAAAGGCTAAAGAAGAAATTTCTCCAATCATTATTGAATCATACAAATATGGACTTGAATATACTAAAAATCTTCAAGAACGTGTTGCTCCAATCATTTCTGGTATTGAAGACAAAGCTGCTTCTGTTGTTGAAGATGTTATCAGCAACGTTAAAGAAACAATTGCTCCATATATCTCTTCTCAATCTGTTGAAGCTGAAGATAATGCTTGTGAAAGCTTTTCATTATCCAAGTTTTTACCAAATGTTGAAGTGATGACCAACTCAAACAATGGTAACATGGAAAATGAAGTTGATTTGACAATTCCAGATGAAGAAGATTTTATTTTGGTTACTGAATTGATTGGTGATGATGACGTTGCACATGGTTCTCCTTCTGAAGTTTATGATGTTGCTCCTCATGAAGATGCACCTTTTCTTCAAACGTAAGCTTTACAGTTTTTATTTGCAATTCGTAATTCTTTGCTTTTTAAGTCTCTTTAAGCTTCTTTGCATTTTGGCTGTTGGTCTTACTTCATTACTGTCGCTGCTTTATTTATTTGTTCTTTCAATTGTTATCTATGTTTTTATCAAAGATTATTTTGCTGAAAAATATGATGCAGATGCAAATGAACATTTTCGTGAATTATTAAATCAAATTCGTAATGAACATTGTCGACGTCGGCCAGCAGTAGCATTACCAGCACCTCCTCCACGAAAGATAAATCAAGAACAACAAACTGATGATGAAGAAGAAGAAGAAGGGAATGATGGTGGTGATGAGTATTATGTTATTGAACCAGCTGATGATGTCTTTGAAGCACCTGCAGCAGCAGCAAATGATGAAGAATGCAGCAGTGAAGTTGATGTTTCAATGGATGATACAACTTCTCATAGCTGTGCATAAAGAAACAATAATATTTTGAATCTAATTTTACTGATTTATGTGATTTGTAAAGGATAAATAAAAATTAAATGACTTCATTTTTCTTTTCTTCTGGGGTTGTTTTACCAATATTTGTTTTCGGACTCCGAATTTCGGAGCTTTACCGTAAACCAATGTCAAGCAATTCGTCTAACTCAAAGGAAAATTCACTGCCGTAATCTTCAAAACCCATTTCTCAAAAACAGGTACTTCCGATAATCGAAAAAATCTTTAAGAACTTTATTAATTAAAAAACGAACGGAAAAAATTGAATAAGAACAATATTATTTTGAAACTGAAAGAAAAGAACGACGACCAAGTTCGCATGCAATTTCATCTTTAAGATCATCAATATCATCAACAGGAGTTTGATTTTTGATAGCATTCAATAAAAAGCATACACAATCTTCTTGAAGTTCATGAGCATTGGAAGTGACTGACATATTTGCAAACTTTACAACATTTGCTGTACCAATACCAATTTTACGAAACAATGCAATTTGAATCGTGTGCTGAAAAACAATGATAAATGCTTTAAAACAAAAAAAAACCAGCATACATGTAAAAGTTCAATATTATATTTATCAGCAAAATGAAGTAATTCTGAAGCATTTTCTTCTGTAATAAGATTGTAGAAATCCCGTTCGTAGCAATAATGAAGAACAATTTCAACAGTTTCAAAGGAAAAATCAATGATAGTAATTTTGTTTTCAAGAGCTTCTTTCATTCCAGAATTTAATTCAGCTTTAAAAACAGAAGATTTAACACAAAGAATCCATTTATGAACCTAAAACTTTTCAGAGATTAAACGAAGGCGATAAGATGGTTTTTGAAAATATTACCTTGAGTTATTGTTCCCCAACAACAATTGTAACGTCCTTGTCATCGGCTTCCCAAAGCGCTTGTGCAAGTGATAAAGATTCAGGAGCTTTTCGTTTGATTCCACAAGCTTTTAAAGTTCCTTCAAGTTGAATTTCCATAATTCCATTAACAAAAAACTTCTTTTCAAGACTGAACAATTCATCTCGAGTACAAATCGAAGCACCTTGTGATCCATTTGCGACCATAAAAAAATTTACATCCGTAAACTTTAACAACCATGAAGCAGATTTAATAGCAACAGAAAATGAAGCAGTTATGTTGATAACTTTTGGAAAATCAAGATGTACATCAAGTTTAACACTATTTGCTTCACTATTATTTCTACCATTTGGATATAATGAAACAAAATATTTGACACTTGGGGCATTTGCTCTAAAGGTTTTACTTTTTAAACTTTGTCCTTGAATATTTCGTACATCATCTTCTTTGATTCTCCATTTCATTCGAATTTGGCATTCAGTTGTCTAAAAACAAAAAGCAATGGAAAAAATAAGACTACAAACAAAAAATAAACTTACAGGTATAACACGATAAGAAACTTGTTTTCTGTGCATATTTCGTATATACGAGTTTGTGTAAAAAAGTAGTTTATAATAATTGGTTAGAAAAAAGCTAAAATATGTAAAAAATTGGCAGTGCCGCTTTTCCGGCCTCAATTTTGCGACCCTAATTTTGCGTCTTAAAATTTTGCAGCAGAAATTTTAGCGGCTTCAATTCTTCCGATCTCAGTTTTGCAGCTTCAATTTTGCGGATTCAACATTTGCGGCTAATCTTTTTGCGGCTTCAATTTTTGCGGTCTCAATTTTGCGGCTGCAAGATTTGCGGCCAATCATTTTTCCGCTTCGTTTTTTGAGATTTTTCATTTTTTTTCAGTCATGTGTTTTTTGGAATAAGGATGGACGGGGGCCCAAATTTCAGGCCCCGGGCCCCGCTTTTTTTTCAGGCCCCGGGGCCTTAAAAAAGCCCCGAAATTTTTTTTTCCAGATTTGATTATAAAAATTTTTTCCAGACTCCATTAAAAATTTTTTCAAGACATTAAAAGCGTTAGCACTCTTCATTTCTTTGTTTAAAATAACTTTAACGAAGAACAGCTTTGATAAAAATCACCTCTATGGAGGTCATTTTTTTCATTTTTATGATAGATCATGCTTAAAACCCGTTACAACAGCCGTTTTGCTAAAGCCCCGGGCCCCCATATCGGGGCCCGGGGCCTTCTCAGAGGCCCCAGGCTCCGTAAGGCCCCGAAGGCTCACAAGGGACGCGTCAGGGTGTGTTCCGGAGTTATGAGATAAAAAGTATTTCATGATATTCCCCGACCATAAAGAAGTATTCCTGCAAAATATTAGCTGCCCATACGCACTTTTGTATTTTTCATATATACTACATATATATAGAATCGCCTGCTACTTAATACTACAACTTAAGATTTGTCCTTATCAACAACTTTTTTGTATTAAAAAACATATTTCTTTGCATTAGAAAACATACGAAAAAGCATTTTAAATTGTTTGCGACTATTTTCTTGCCCAAATAAGTATAAATTTCTTAAGTTGTAGTATTAAGTAGCAGGCGATCCTATATATATGTAGTATATATGAAAAATACAAAAGTGCGTATGGGCAGCTAATTTTTTGCAGAAATACTTCTTTATGGACGGGGAATATCATGAAATACTTTTTTTCTCATAACTCCGCAACACACCCTGACGCGTCCCTTGTCAGGGCCCAAGCCCCGTAAGGCCCCGGGGCCTTCAAAAAAGCCACGGGCCCCCGTCCATCCTTATTTTGGAATGTGTAGTTTCATCCTGTATGTGTTTTTGATGTTGGAAACTAAAATTTAAAAGTTTTTCAATGTAGTAATGAAAAAGATTGGCCGCAAATATTGCATCCGCAAAATTTAAGCCGCAAAATTGAAACCGCAAAAATGGGACTGCAAACATCTCAGACGCAAAATTGAAGCCGCAAAATTGAAGCCGCAAAATTGAGGCCGGAAAAGCGGCACTGCCAAAAAATTTTTTATAAAACATATTATATGTTTTATAAAAAAAAAAATGAAACATTCGCTTTGAGACAACTTTAAGCACTATTATATTGTAATAAATTATTTATTATAATTACAGTAAACTTTTATGGTGCAAAAGCTTTATTTTTTCCCGAAACACTTAAAACTCTGCAATATCGAAAAAAAGACGACATTAATTTTTTGGCATGGCATGTTTTTAAATTATGTTAACATTATAAATTTTAAAAACTTATTTTATTTCAAAAAAATTACGAATTCTGTAAAAATTAACAAATATATGAATGAAAGACTTTTGATTAAATGAAAGTTTAAAAGAAAGTTTTTTGCAATTTTATTTTTTGATAATTGGTCCACCAGCTCCAGAATCCATTTCACAAAGTGCAACACCGCGTTTAAATCGAATGTATCCTAAAAAAAGTTGTTTAAAACATTTTATCCCAATGTTCAAGCTTTACCTGCTTCTCCCCATTTAGCACCCCATGAATTTTTGATAATCCATGAATCAGGTGTATATCCAACAATGGCCAAAGCATGCCATCCGAGCATTGTTGCTTTACAATCAGGAACATCAAAAATTCCAGATTTATAATGCATCATTTCTTTTGGGCACATAATTGCTGAAGAAAATCTCTTAAATAATTTTTCATTAGCTTTAATAAAACTTACAAAAAGAAACTGGACCATTTTGTGCAACAAAATTTGCAATATCATCTTCACCTCCAACAATATCATAGAAGCCATCAATTTTAGTATGATTTACACCATTTGGTACAGCACAATCTTGTTTGCTTGCAACATATTCATATTGATCTTCAAGGACTTGTCCATACCATCCCATATATCGATATGCTGTATCAAGATATCCTCCAGTACATCCATAATTATCTGTTACACAATCAAGAAGTTGTTGCTCAGAAAAAAGTTTATATTCTTTATGATGAATTGCAATTTGTGATTCTAAGGCTGCCGTTGTTGCAAATGCCCAACATGAACCACATTGTCCTAAATTAGATTTTAGTGGATAGAAGAAAAAGTTTTATAGTGAAAAAGTAGATTTTAAACCCTAATTTATTTTCTGGAAAATCAACTTTTTTTCGAGATTAGTGGAAAAAATTGATTTTTTCGAAACAAAAAAGTTCAAGAACTTCTATTTTTGGAAAAAACAGTGATTTCTTGAAACTTTTTTTTTCATATCAAAAAAAATACACGCGTGCAACAGAAATCCTTGTAAAAAAATCTAACCTTGATTTTTGATATGACTAACAACTTTTTGTGTTCTCCAATCTACGGCATCTGGAGTTGTACCAGAATGTTGGAATGCAATTCCTTCTTTGGATCGATATGGTTGATCCATTAACATCTAAAAAATCGATAACAACCTTTTTAATTTTCCCGGAAAAAATAATGTATAAAAGCTTACAACTTTTCCAAATTCTTCATATGTCATTGCAGAAAATTGTGTAATTCCAAATTCTGCTGTTTTATGTTCGGCATTTAATCGATCAATTTCTTTTAAATTTTCTTTAAAATTTAAAAATCGTTGCTTATGTTCTTCTGGATCAGAATATTTTATATCAAAACTAAAAAATATTTGAAATGTTTTAACTCCTTAATTTTCAACAAAGAAAACTTACTCTTTTTGAAACTTTTTAAAAGCTTCATATTCATTTCTTGGAAGGAAGGCAGATACGGTAGCGACAAAGACAAAAAATAAAAGCAAAGTTAAACGAGTCATATTTTTTGAGACTCGTTGAATGGCAATTTTAAGCTATTTGTGATCAGATATTTATATTCATTGGATTTTTTGTTTGAACATGATTTTTATCAGTAAAAGAAAAACTGTACGAAAATTCCTAAAAATAGCTACAAAAAAAAGAACCGTTTGCTATAGCTCTTTTTTTGAAATTTTATCAGTAGCTGTTTATTGCAGAAGTAATTTTAGAAAGTTGGTAAACATTGAAAATACAACAGTGATAAAAATAGTAGTTTTTAAGCAAATAAGATAAAAACAGTCAGCAGATGATTATTTTTTACACATTTTAATGATTTATGCAGTCATCAAATTAGAAGATAAATATCTTAATTATTGTTGAAAACAAGCTCATGAAATTTTCTGATTTAAAGTTAATTTTAGCTGGTGATGGTTGTTGTGGTAAATCAAGTATCGTGCAAATACTTCTTGATGGTAAACAAGATGATGAATATGTTCTAAAAGTGTGACGGATAATTATGTTCATACCATTGAAATTAATGTAAAACATATGTATAACAATAGATATACAGGATAATACTGGATTAAACGACTACGAAAAACTTCGACCACTAACTTATCCAAATACCAATGCTTTGGGGCTGCCCAGATATGACGTCATGCAAATTGAGGGGGGGGGGGGGAGGGGTCCAAAAAACCCGATTTTTGTATGACGTCATATCTGGACAGCCCCTTTTATAATGTGTTTTAGTATTATTTCACCAGGATCATTGAAAAATGTTCCAAAATATTAGATACCTGAAGTTCGAAATGTTTGTCCAAATACTCCATTTATTCTTGTTGGAATCAAAAAAGATTTACGAAATAATCCTAAAATTAGTGCTGAACTTGCTCGCAATAATCACAAACCTGTTAAATATGAGGAAGGAAAAGCTATGGCTAAAAAATTGGTGCATTTGCTTATGTTGAATGTTCTGCAGTGACCAAAGAAGGCGTTCATGAAGTTTTTAAAAAAGCGACTCAGCTAGCTTTAAAAATCAAAAAGAAACAATCATGCAGCATTATATAAAACAAACAATCTTTTATTATATTTAATTCCATTAATTTATTTGTTATTAATTTATCATAAAAGTAATAAACGTGCCGTTTATAAGGAATTTTAAACACTAAAAACTGCTCTGTTTTATTATCTTTTGTGATTACGGAAAATTCAATAAAATCAAAAATTTCGTATCTTTATTAATTTATTTTTAAACAAAACCTAACGAGAATTTTCTCAAGAAAACAGGGTGAAATTTATTCTTAGAAAACTCATCTCTAAGCTTTTATTTCCTGATAAAATACACAGAAAACCGAGATGCGCAAAAAGTGCTCAAAATGTGCGTAAAAAGTGCGGTAACGCTAAAATTTGTGTTAAAAGATAAATAAAGGGATTTTTGTGTTGCTAATAAATAAAACAAGTCATGATTTTTTAAGTTAACACAATTTTATTAAGAGGACCAAAATTTTTGTGACTTAAATATTTCTGTTATAAATCTCTATTATTTTGTCTTTTTCAAATTCCTAAAAATTACAAAAAAACCACGATCATTAATTTTTAAATCCATAGAAACTAAATTTTCAAAAAAAAAAGAAAATTTTTAAGAGAAAAAAATATTTCAATCATAACAAAATTTATTTTTCCATACAAAAAATAACATCAAAAATAAATAAATTTATTCAACAATTGAAAAAAGAGAACGACGACCAATTTCACTGGTAATTTCTTCACGTAATTCTGTAGCATCTTTGATAACAATAGATTTTCCAATTGCATCCATTAAAAGACATACGCAAAATTCTCGAAGTTCTTTAGCATTTGAAGTAACAGATGCATTTGCAAGTTGAACAACATTTGATTCAGATATTTTATCGATTAATGTAAATTGAACATCATGCTGAAAATATGAATTTAACTGATAAAAGCTTTTATAAAAGTAAAACGAAGTTTTGGAAAAACTTACATGCAAATTTTTCATATCATATTTATCAGAAAAATGGAGTAATTCAGAAGCATTTTCTTCAGTAATAAATTCTTTAACATCTTCTTCATAACAATATTCAACAACAATTTTAACAATTTCAAAAGAGAATTCAGGAATTTCAATTCTTTTTTCACAAGCTTCTTTCCATTTAGAATTTAATTCAGCTTTAAAAACTGGAGATTTTGCACATAAAATCCATTTATGAATCTGAATTAAAAAATCAACAATTGAACAAATAATATTATTTTTTACCTTAATTTCTTGACCCTTTACAGCAATTGTTAAATCCTTTTGTTCTTCATTTTCCCATAGCATTCTTGCAAGTGATAAAGATTCAGGTGCTTTTCGTTTAATTCCAAGAGCTTTTAAACTTCCTTCAAGTTCAATTTCCATAATTCCATTAACGAAGTATCCAAAATCAGGATCAAACAATTCATCACGAGTACAAAGTTTACATCCCCATCCCCCAGGTTTCTCATAAATATATTCCCTATTTTTCTCATATGCAGCAGATTTAACAGAAAATTTAAAAGTTGCATCAATTTTTCTTGCCATTTCAAATTCAAGAAATAAATAAAGATCAATTTCATTTGGATTTACTTTGTCTATTTTCAATAAAAGGTAATAGTCGACACACAAAATTTTAGGAGCTTTAAAACGTTTGCTTTTAACATCATCTCTAGCTTCTTTTAAAACATCTTCTTTGATTCTCCATTTCATTTTAATTTGACATTCATTTGCCTAAAAAAGGAAAGATGTTAGAAAAGCAAAAATTAAAACAAAAAACTTACAACTTTAGTTTCAATTGAATTCATTTTTTTATCAAATATTGTTTACTTTTGCTTCAATCTCACATGTGCCTTTCATTTAATTTTTATGCCTTTGCTTTTTGTACTTTGGTAAATAAATATTTTGTAGTTTCAATCTTTCGCTTTTTTTTTATAATTTATTGCGAAGTTTTTACTTCGCGTTTTTCCTTTTTTTAGTGCGCCCTCAGAGCAAATTGCATTGAAACAGTTTTGAGCTGGTTGAGATAAAAAACTGTATAACGTTTTATTTTGTTAATGACAAATTTGTTTAGAATGTTTGAAATTCAGATTTGCTTATTACCTTACTTTTTTCACAAAAAACTATTTCTGTTTTTCCATTTTTTTGTAACATTTGAAAAAACATTCCCTCAAATTTTGTTTTATAAAAACTCTTTTTTTATTTTCCAGCCTTCTCTTGAATGCCTAAAAGAATGTTTTTTCTCGTTAAGATTTAAGCTTCTGATATTCGTTTTTGGCATTCCTTTGCAACAAAAAAAGAAAGATGAAGCTTTGGCAAGAAAAAAAGAAGTTCTCAAGTGACCATTGCTTTTGGATATTTTTAACCACACAAAATTTAGAAAGGCTTTTTTATTTCTTTTGGTCACTCTTTTTCTTTTTCCTTCCGCTTTAGTTTGTTTCCTTTTTTAGTTTCTAAAAAAACTTTTAAAAAAAAGTTTATTTTAAAATTCTGTAAAACGCTTTTTTTTAGAAAACGTGGTTTGAAATTTCAACGAACAGCAACAAAGAAAAAAGGGAAAAGGAAGCAATGGCAACTTTACTTTACTTTTTGATATATTTTTTGAAAGTTGAAAATAAATGAATGTCTCCCTTATGGGTCATTGTTTATGAAAAAGAAATTTGTCGCATGAATTTTTGTGGAGGATATATGAGAAGATTCCATAACTTAACAAGTAAAAAATATTAAGTAAAAAGAAACAAATTTTTATGAGAAAAATTTGAACACAAAATTGTAAACGAAAAATCACAAAAATTTCTCAGAGCATGCGAAATGAATGAATGAAGTTGATTAGTGAAATTATCAAAATTTTGGTTCTAATAATATCTTTGATTATCAAAGAATTATAAATATGCAAATATTAAATTGAAATAACTTACAAATAGGCTTTCTTCTTTAGATATTTATAACAGTGCCGCAAATTGGTGCCAAGTAAGGGATGGGAGGTTTCCTTGGGATGTTTTCAAAAGTTTCACTAGTATGAATGTAAGTTTTTCATCTTAAATTTGGCACAAAGGGGTGGGAAGTCTCCCAAACGTCCTAAAGGCAGTTGTAGCACCCATGGGCAAGGGGTGCGAATGGGTGCGAATTTCGCACCCTTGGGTGGCGCATGGCGCAGACGAAACGAGCTGGGTGGCGCAAAAAATCTGGAAAAAAAGAAAAAAGAGAGAGAGAAAGAAAAGCGAAAAAAGGAAGAAGAAGGAATTTGTGTTTTAATATATTTTATTTTCGAAAATTACGGTTGGACAGGAGCTTTTTAAATTTTAAACCATTTTTATTTCTTGGACACAAAAAAAATCTTGTTTTTCGCTTTCATGATACAAGTCTACGGCCTTTTACGGTCCTCTTTTTTGAAGGATCATCTTCAAGAGAGAGGACCTTTTTTTCGTCATCACTTTTATTTACATGACGTTCAGTATCATAATCTGATACATCAACATCCTCTTCCATAATTTTTTTAGCCTTTTTCTTTTCATTTTCAACTTTTTTTAATTCCATTCCATTATGATATATTTGAGTACCTTTTGGAAAAAGTAATGGATTAACATTTGGGCTAAAATATGGAACATAATGAATCCATTTCTGCCGTTTAACCAAATTCCTTTAAATTTTAGTAGTTCTCCAGAATCATTACTCCAAATCGTTCCAATCAATTCATTTTTTGGCTTTTTTTTCAAATTCTTTAGCTTTTTTGCCAATGATGTCTTCAGCATCTTGAAGATCGATACAGTACATTTGACCAAAATCTGCTTTTTTTCTTTTTAGAGGAAAAAAATCACTTGCTTGATATGTAATATCACCATCCATTCGAATGACATTAGGCCCTCCTCCGGGTCCTCCTGGTAATGGTGGTAATTCACTTTTTGTTTGAATTTTTTTAGAACTTTTTAAATATAGGTACTGAAAAAAATATAGGATAAATTCAGTCAAAATATAGGATGAAAAAAAGTACATGCCATATAACTTCATCTTTTGAAAAAAAACCAACAAAAATTGAATCAACAAATTCATCATCATCAATTTTTTCCTTATTACTATTTCTTAAAACCACATTATTTCCGTTTACAACAACAATTTTAAAAATACATATTAATACGATGAATTGTTTTCCATTTTGACTTTTAATATAATGAGCATTCAGCTAATTAATTAATATTTTTCAGCTTTCAAATGAATCACAAAACAGTAAGCAATAAAACACATTCACCAGAATCAATCTTGTATTATTTTGAGAAACTAGATCTGAATCGTTTTTAATTGTATTTTTGTTCTTTTCTAAAAAATTCTGCAATAGAACAACACTTTTATTTGCGATATTTGCGAATAAAAAACAAAAAAATAATCTAAACATTCAAAGGGTTTGATCTTTTGGATTTTTTCTCAAAAAAAGCCCAAAGGGTCCCCCCTTTGAACTTTTTGGGTGGCGCAAATTCTGAAATTCGTTCGCACCCATGTGTGAGTTGTAGCCCTGATTATAAAAATTCAAAATTCTAGTTTTTGGACAAATATGAACTTTAACTACATTTGTAAAGATGTTTCATAAAAAATAGCATTTTTTTGGCATAAAATTCTGTGTTCTACATTTTTCATCATTTAATTTATATATGTCAGTTTTAAAAACCTTTCAAACTCATTTTACAATCACATAAAATTTTTCTTGACTTATTCAAATATAACCAATTTCATTGTTGTTTTCATTAATCAACTCTCAACAATTGGAAATTATTGAATCATTGAAATTATTTATGGTTGTCCATTTTTCTGATTTCTCTCTTTGCATTTTTATTCATTTTCAAATAACAAAGCTTCTTTTTTCCTCTTTGATTCTCGATTCAAAAATGAAAAAAACGTCAATTGTTGTGAAATAAAAATATTTGAAAAAAAAGTTTTTTTTGACGGCGTCAATGACAAAAGAATGTAATTCTCTTTCTTTTTTGACCATGAATGATTTCCGCTATTTTGGACAACAATCATTTCATTTCATCGCGCCACTCTGTATGGTTTGCCTTTGCTTGTCTGGCTGCCCACTTGACCACCACCAACCACAACCCTCATCATCATCATCATCACGCTTTTTTCAAGAGTGTAAAAATGAGAAGAGAAGTGAAAAATTAGGCATTGTTACAAAACCAAAAAATTCCGTTTCTTTTTTTTATGCAACGAAAAATTGTTTATTTATTTCCTGAGGTTTTGAAAAATTTGAAAAAAGTCAGAACTTTAAAGGTTACGTAAAATTTTCAAATTTTGTAAAAATTAAAAAAAAATTTTTGAAGCTTCATTATACATTATTAAAAAAACTTTTATCGTCAGAAAAATGATTTTCATAAATTAAAACAATTGTGTTTTTTCCCTTCCTCTCCAAAGGCAAAAAGCATACTGCTTACCATTTTAAATCCACAATAAACGGCTTTTAAAATTTCTATTTATAGCAACAAAATCTTTACATTGACATTTTGCTTGTTTTCTTTTGGGTCTCATTGTTTAAGCTTTTAATCTATCCACCCTTTCAATGATCTTATTATCTGTCAAAATTTGCGATAAAGCTGTTTACTTTCCTTTTTACGCTTTTTAACACCCTCCTTTTTTAATCAGTTAAATTAAATCCATGCTTTTGCAATATTTTCCTCCATTTAAGGATTCAAATGGCTGCCATTTACAAATTATTTTTTGTCTGTTTTTCTCGAAATGATATCAAAAAATTTATTTCACTGATATTTTAAAAAGACAAATCCCTTTTTAATCATTTGTGATATTTTTTATCTTTTTTTATCTTATTTTTTTTGCAAAAGAAAAAAATGTTTTTAAAAATGCAGTGTTTTTCTCAAAACTTTTTTTTTTGCAGATAAAAAACTTTTTAAATGCCGCAAAGCAAAAAAATAAACTGACCAGCGGTCATTCTTTTTCTTTTCCTCCTCCGAGAGAAAAATGATTACGCAATGCAAGCTTCATATTTTTTTTACATTTGAATGAGCAATCTCTTTTCATCTTCTGCTTGCTTTCAATTGCTGTTGCCGTCGCTGAAGCTGAAAAACAAATGAATGCCCTTGCTATATATTTTTTTCTTGCATCATTGCCTAAGGGTAGATAGGAAGAGGGGAAATTGCGTGTATGTCCCTTTTTTCCCGTTTGCTTACTTCCAGTCGACTGACTGACTGGCTGGTTACCCTCTCTTTCGAACACGCTCGACCGAACGGACTCCCTCTCTTTTTTTCAAGCAATAACAAAAACTGACCACTGCAAAAAGCAAGCAAAAATGGCTTCACGTTTTTTTTCTTCCCTTTGAAATTTTTTTCAATCTTTTTTAAAAGCATAAAAAAGAAGCCGCAGCCGTTGTTGTTGCCGGCAGCAGCGGCTTTTTTTGCATGACAAGCTTCTTTTTTTCTCCATCGAGAGAGAGAGAAGCTTTTTCTCAAATTATGCAATCCTTCTAAAAACGAGAAAAAAGTGACCGCATTGAAAAAAATTTTTTTGAACAAACTTCTCTTTTTTTTCTAGCTGCTTTCCCTTTTCGGACGTCCCTCTTTTTTTTCTCGTTTTCATGCATGACCGCTGGCATGTCATCAGTCGTCGTTCTTGTTATTATTCTTGGTCGCCACAGGCAATGAACACCCATTCCATTTCTATTCACTCACGTGTATGTATATATTTGGCCACGTTTTTTTCCTTCCCTCAAAAATGATGGAGGGGTTTGCTTCCAAAGCAATTTCATTTCTATTCTTGACCAAGAAAAAAATTTGCTTCCATTTCTTTTTTAGTTGTTTTTCAAGCACGTTTTTTTATTTCTTTTTACGTTTTTTTGGCATTATTATTACTTTATAAAAAGAGAAAGGGTATGAAATATGTTTGGAAAGAATTTTGGAGCTTCGAAATTTTGATGAGTTTATGAATTTTTTGTGAAATGCAATATACTGTAAGTTGGTTCTTTAAAAACTTTTGTGTGTTATAACTAAACATGGAAATTATAAAAATGGATTAAAATTTAGTTTATTGGTTCATAATTTTGGTAATCCCTTTGTCTCTAGAATTCTTTCAAATCTGTTTCAAATGGCAATGACAAATGTAAGTTCAATGTTTTTATAAGAGTTTTTCTGAACGAGGTTTCCATATATTTTATCACAAAATAAAATATTGATATTGAGGAAATGAATAAAAAAAACCGATAGCAGGTGAAACCTGAAAACCCTTTTCTTTTTTTCTTTCCAACTTCAGTTTGAAATTGACCATTCTGCTTCTACCTTCACTTTTTTTGCTTCATTGCCAACAGAAAGAAGGAGAGAGATCCCTTTCCATTTTCATCAATATCATTTTTCCCATGCTTCTTCCTTTTCTGTATCTACCTTCTTCTTTCTCTCTCTCTTCTTTTTTATTGTTTGTTTGTATTTCATCTTGCGCAAGCAAAAAAATGATCGCTTCTTCACTTTCTCTTTTTTTTTGTCATTTCCGGAAGACAAAACCAAGTAAAATAACAGCTGATGAAAATGAGAATGAGAATGATCTTCCATTCCAATTTTTCATAAAACAAAGACTTGAAGAAGAAGCATGAAAGAAGGTGGATGGACACTTTTCCGTCGTCGTTGTCCCTCACACCTTTGAAAAAAAATTTACGCTTCAATGATCCTTTATTTTTCAAGCGGACGTTTGAAAGCTTCCAACAACCGGAAGCACGCAACCACTACAAAAAGTTTTTTCTGCTTCAAGTTTTCTACCTTAAGGCTATTGAAAAAGTAAAGTCCTTTGTTTTAAGAAAAAAAGAGTGACCTGTTGCATACTTTCTTACATGCTTGCATGCTTAAAAAAGAGTCCAGTTTCAACATTCACGGAAGAAGCAACGCTTTTTTTTTTACAAAAAAACTTAAAAAAATAATTATTACACTTTTTTTGTTTCATGATCACTTTTTTTCACTTTTTTCGTAATAAGAGGAAAAAAGAAATATATGTAATAAAAAAAGTGTGTTTAAGCCATAGGCTTTTAACTCCATGACAGCAGCCCCACAAGCGTCCACTTTCACTCTTTTTTATGTTTTTGAGTAATGTCCAGCAGCTGTTGAACGTGTTTTTTTCTTTTAAATTGAGATAAAATTAAGTCAACTGATATATGTATATTTTGTTTGAGTAAACAAGATTAAGTTAAATGGATATATATTAGCCTATTTTTTACGATTTTACAGTATACATTGGGAGTTAACTTTCATCAGTGGTCTCAAAAAAAATATTTTTGAAAAAAATCATTTTAAATTAGAATTTTTTTTAAATGTTTACAATAATTTATAACTATCAGAATTTTTAAAAAGTCATTAAAAAGCTTTTAAGTATCCCTTCAAAATCCAAATTCGTTCTTAAACGAAAATTTCGAAATAAAAAAATTTGTTTTTTAATTGAACAATATTTTTTTTAATGTTAAAAAAAGATTTGTCTATATTTTTGTTTTACACCATGTTTTTGCGCCAAAAATCAATGCGGTACAAAGAAAAAATTAATAAAAACGAAAATCCCCTTTTTTCTTTTACCTGTTGCCGATCGACTAACCAAAAATTTGTTTTTCTTTATTTTCTTTTTTGCATAATTTTTTGATTTAAACCCGGAAGTTTTTTTTTTCTTCCATCACTTCTTTTTAAAGAATCCTTTTGTAACCACACTTGATTTTTGCAAACTTTTTTTTTCCGCTTTTGTCTTTGCTTTCATTTGTTTTCCTTTCTTTTTCTTTGATGCTTTTTTGCACCAGGCAGCCGGGGTGGTCGTCGAATTTGAGCGATGATGACAAAAACGACGCAAGCGGCGCGCGCTCGCGCAAGCTTTGGTCACTTTTTTTCGCGAGTTTCCGCTCTTTTTTTTTATTTTATTGTTTGATCAAGTGTCTTCTCGTCCGTCGAGATGAATGATGACGAAAAGAATGATGATGATGAATATTTTTTTCCTCATCCTCTGCTTCACCTGTCTTCCCTTCCTTCCACCCTGAGTTCCTCTCTTGTGTAAGCTTATTTACAAAAGAAAAAAAAAGACAAAGTTCCCCTTAGGGGGGATAAAGAAGAAGCATAAGTAAAAGCTGAGGCATTCTCTTCCGCTTCAACTTTTTCTCATATTTTTTTATTTGCACAGTTTAAATCACGCAATCTTTTTTCTTTCCATTCTTTCCGCAAAAAAAATTCCTTTTCTCTCTTCAAATTTACAAACTCTTTTTTATTTCTCTGGCAAAAAAAGAAGAGAAAAAGCGTCATCAATGGTCACTCTCTTTTTTCTTTTCCCGCTTTTTTAAAGGGTTTGAAATAAATCAAACAAAAAAAAGAAGAGTTAAAACAAACGAAATGTGACGATTGCGTACGCGTACGTAACTCTTTTATAAAAAATGTGGGAAAAGTAGTTTAATAATTTTTTTTCTGGAGGTTTTTTTAAAGTCATGGTCAAATTTAAAGCTGTTTAGTAAAAACCTAAATTTTTTCGATTTGTATGTAAATTTTTTTGGGATGCCCTAAATTTTTTGTAATATGAACCATGTTTACTTTTCTCAGGTGAACGAAAGAAAAAAAAAGATGGTTGTAAAAATTTCGCTTTTTCTATTTGATTTTTAAAAAGGTGTAATTGATTCTTTTCTCTTTTTTTAAGGGAAAAAAAGCGTATCATGGATTTTTGGGTTAGCATTTTTTGAGATGACCATTGGTCATCTGCCGTCTTCTTTTGTAAGCTTTTATTTCTTTCACTGTCTTCAAAAACTCAACAATAATTTACGTAATTGTTTTTCAACAAATTTTGCTTATTTCGAAACTGCAAAATTTTGGGGTAGACATTTTAAGGACAAAATTTAGAGGGTTTTTTGTTTGAGGAAATTTTTTTGAGGATAATGATTTTTTCGAAATTTTACGTCTTCAAAGATTCCCTAAAAATTAAATTTTAAAATTTCAAAAACAGCCACGCTATATTTTTCATTCAAAAAAACGTTCAGTTTTTCGGCACTTTTTTGTTCGATTAAATGCCAAAAAAGTGTGTGAATAATTTGCATCCATAAATCTCTTTGCAAATTCTTTTCCTTTTTTATTCTTTTATCTTTCATCTCTCTTTTTTGTTTCCCTATCTTTTTTGCAAAATTAAATCCTCTCAAATCTTCATTACTTTATTTTTTTAAAATTTTTCAAAATTTTTGCAATGTATCCTTTTTAATTCAATTCTGAGAATGCCCTCCAAAAAATTACTAAAGCTGTTGTGTCAGGTGTAAAATAAAAAAAAAGTAAAGTCCATTTTTTTAGATTCATGTTTCCGTTTTTTGACACATTTATTTACATATTTTTCTCTTTTTTCATTAATCCCTTTTTTAAATGCCTTTAAAAGTGGACAACAAGCTGCTTTTAACTAACTAATATATACCTGCTGCTATTTTTGAAGCTATTTATAACTTCTTTTTTTGGCAAGCTTTCAATCTTTCTAAATAATGTTAGCCATTGGAGATTTTTTAAAAAGCAGAGCAAAAGTCTAAACTTTAGAAAAAAAGCTTTATTACATATTTTTACAAATCTCCACCTGTACGTTTTTTTTCATTGCAAAAAAAAGCGTAAATAAATTTTGCTTTGTATTTCCTGTTTTTTTTCGTTAATTACAAAAAAATATTTTAGACAGTTATCTTTCCTTTTTTGACGCATATTTTTTTCAAAAGGGTGTCAATAATGGTCATTGAGAGAGCTATTTTTGGTTCATGAGCCTCAGAAACAAAAATATGAGCAGAAACACGGGAGCCGCTCTTTTTTTGCTTTGCATTTTTGCATTTCCCTAAAATTTTCTAAAGCCGTTAATTATCAGCTTAGCTCTATTTTTTCTCTCTCTTCGTTTTTGTTTCTACAAAAGTCCGCTATTTTTGTTTTTAAAAAAAATCAGGGGCAAGCTTTGGTGAAGGTAAAATGAAAGGCACCCGTGTATTTTGAAAATAAATGAAAATGAGGTATCAAATAATATATAAATTAAATAGGGCGGCCATAAATGAGTGAATGAAAAATTGGAGGCTTTAATTTTGTTGTTTGTGAAATACAGTTTTAATTTGAAGGAAGTAAACTAATTTTTGGGTTAAAATTAAAGCTTTGAAACAGAAAATAATGTAATTTTTGTAAAAGAAATTTGTAAATTACAAAAAAATGCAACTTTTAATTTTTTTCGTTCTAAGACATGGACACTAAAGATGATGAAATCAAAAACTTTTTTAGTGATTTTGTGTTTTTTTCAACATCAGTTTTAAATTAAAAATTTATCATTTTTTAAAAAAAATTCTTCGCTTTGGTCATTTTTTTGCCTTCCATATTTTTTTAATCTTTCATCTTTTTTTTCTTCGTGACGACCACCCTTTTTTTTCTTGCACTTTCTTTCGTTTTTTCCCGCTGCCTGCCACAGGCTGGCGGCCAATTTGTTTTTGCAAAAAATGAAGCAAAAATTAGAAACCCATTTTTTTATCTTCCTTTTTTTGACATACGTTTTTTAAAATTTTTTTTCCATTTTTCAAACATTTTTTTATTTATTAATTTATTGCATATCTTACTTTTCAATTTAATTAACAAATTTCTATTAATGACTTTTTTAATTTTTGTTTGGACTTTGAAGTCAAAATTTTAATTTCTTGTTCTTTCCAAAACCCACTTCCTTGAAACTAACAAAAATTATATTGTTTTTGATTTTTGATTTCTAAAAAATTACGGTATTCACTTTTTTTATTATTATTGTTTTTTTCTTTCTTTTGTCTCTTTTTTTACGTATGTTTTGTTTTATTTTTTAAATCGGGATTTACATAATTTTACATGTTACAAAGTTATTTACGTGCAAAAATTTAAACTTCCAAAAATATGATAGAGTATAATAAAAATAAATAATTAAATACATTTTTTAATGAATATTCAATAACCTTTATTTTTGAGTGGTTTTTGCTTTATTTTTTTTTGTAACATTTTTTGCTGGTTTTTAAAGAGCTTTAAAAAACCTGTATTGTTTCATTCATTGAAAAAAAGAAGGTGGCAATGGTTGGGGGTTTAAGATTACTGTAGTTTTGTTTCTATAAACGCTATTTTTTGTATTTTTCTTTAAACTTCTTTAATTTTTCGAAATTTTTTCTTTTGAATTCCCGCATTTCTTGGCATTCTGTTCCTTGCCCGCGAAATTCAAATTTTTTAAAACTTGTTTTTACTGATTTTACTTTCCATTATTTTTAAAGCTTCTGAATCTTACTTTTTTCGTTTGAATTGAAATTCCATAAAAAAAAGAAATGGAAGGGATTCAACGCCAATGGCCCCTTAAATTCTTGCAAATATTTGTTTATCCATTTTTTTCAAAGCACACTTTCTTTGGGCATTTTTTTTCTATCTGTGTTTTATCGCGTGTGCCCCTCTATTTTTTTATCCCGTTAAAAAAAGATGCAAATATCCCGGTCCGGATGTCCGGTGCCACCATCATCATCTTTTTTATCTCTCAATTTTTTATTCCCCAAAAAAAATTTTTTTTCTCGGACTTTTTGTTGGTCAGTTCTTTTTCTTTCCTCTTTTTTTCTGGTGCCTGCTGGCCTTTCTTGTCACTCATATTTTTTCTCGGCTGCTTGTTGTCCAACGACCAAAGTGACAGAGCGTTTTTTAAACGTGGACGCGCGTGGTGACACTCTTTGCTCCTGCTGTTGTTTGCTGGCTTGTGGCCGGCTGGCAGCAACCAGCCGTTGCCAGTGTCACTTCTTTTGCCTCAAGGCATTCTTTTATTTTGTATGAAAAATGAGAATGTTTTTTCTTTAAATAATTTTTTTCTAAAAAAAGATTTTATTTTTTTTATTTGAAAACCCTGTTGCCAAAACGGCCACCAAAAGCAAACAACAACTGGCCATTGGGCAGCAGCTCAGAGATACCAGCAAGCTGGCAGCAAGAAAAAGCATTAAAGCCACGAGTTTTGCTTTTCCCTCCCTTCCTCCTTTTTTCTGCTAAAAAGTAAAGTAAGCAAATACGATTCAAACAAAAAAAGAAAAGAAATTTGAACTGGTACGTGTGCTGCTTTGAATTGAATATGCTCATGGAAACGCAAAAGAAAAAAACAGCCTTTTTTAAAACGATAACAGCTAAAAGAATATTCCGGCTGCCATTGGCATTTTAACTGCCCGTTGTCCACTTTTTTTAGCCGGCGGCCAAAAGAAAAGGAACAGTTGTTTTAACAGAAAAAAAAATAGAATGGCAGGCGTTTGTCGTAAAAAAAAAACAAGCAAAAGAAACTTACTCAACATCAAAAAAAAAGAAGTGTTTTGAAAGGATTGGTTTTCTTCTAAACTTCTACTTCCCTCTGCCAGCAGTACTTTTTTTTATGTTTGCCTCATGATTTCGTATAGTTCCGAAATTCTTTATTTTTTTATGAGAGAGTTTCGGTACTTTATTATTTTTTGAGTTTTTTAGTTGTCTTTTTTTTTCACTTGTTGTTAATGGTTGTTCGGTTTCTAAAATTATTGTAGACATTTTTACTTAATTTTTATTGACATTGATCGCTTTAGCTTAATCAGCTTTGAATGGCATTAATATTTTTTCGAGATTTGCAGTTATCTTCTGTTTTCTTATTTTTTGTCCCAAAATTTTAATTAAAAAAATAGAAACTACCGTAATCTTTTTAAAGTTTTTCACCTTTTCCAGCCCAAAAAATTCTTCCAAAAAATTTTGCGCGAATTTTTTTTTAAAATGTGCAAAAATATTTGCCATTTTTTGTTACATTAAAAATCAAATTAATTATATTTTTTTCAGTGTTTAAAGCCATTAATCACAAGCTTTTATGTCATCATCATCATCGAAATGTTGAATGAATGACCTCTTCAACGACAACCTTTTTTTAATTGCCTGTGCCTGGAAGAAGAAGGAAGGGAGAGAAAGAAAAAGGCAAAGGGTCATTTCACAAACGAAACAAAGATCGTATCTCTCGAAACTTTAAAATCACTGATTAAAACATTCACTTTTTTTCTTGGGGAAAATGATTGAATGGCAAATTGTTGGTTGGTTTCTATTTTTTATGACAATTTTTTTGGGGTGTGTCATGAAAAATCGGAGTATAACTGGTTATATTTTTCGATATCAGATTCCGCGAAATTTTTATGTCTAAAATTAATTAATTGTTTTTTTTGGAAGAAATTTTTTTTAAGAAAGGAATCTGATGAGAGAAAAAATGATTCAAGAATAAAAAAAACAAGAAGGGTTTTAAAGATGGAATTTAGGGCGTAGATTTTAGAATTACTGTAGACAAATGAAGAAAAAAAATTTAAAAAAAGCACCGTAAAATTAAAATATTTTGCTTAAGTTTAATAAAATTAAGTGGTAAATAAAAAACAGTATGAAACAAAAAGGATAAATTTTTTCAAAAAAATTTGGTTAATTTTTTAAATTTACTAAACATAAAAAAAATGGTGCATTTTTAACGTTTTAAGTTTTAATACCTGAGATATGACCAGATTAGATGATTAGATATCACATGGAATTTTTTGATTTAATAAGTCATTCTCCATTCTTTAAAAAAATCAACATTATAATCAATGATGGATAAATTTGTTCAAAATTGAGATCTTTGAAAAATTATTTTTGAATCCAACATTAAAAATTTTATTGTATTGGATTATCTATTTTTAAAGTTTCGTTGGTTTTTTATCCATAATTTCATGGCATTCTTAAATTTTAGAGACACAAAAAATACTTGTAGTTTTTTTTAATCCTTTTATGACACTTTTTACCATTGATTAGAGATTATAGAGTTATAGTGAGCTTTTTGGAGAGGTATTTCTTATATAAAGAGATACCTCCCTGTAATCCCTTTTGCCTTTCTTTTTTTTGTTTAATCCTCTTTTCATCTTTTTTTAACCTTTTTTTTACCTCACGTGAACTCATTTATCCCTTTCTTTTTCTTTCTTCTTTGACCTTTTACATTTTAAATCTCCCCACTTTTCCCTTTTTGCTTGACCGCTAATCAACTCATCATAATTATTCAATCATTTCTTTTCTCTTTCTTTTCTTTTTTCTTTCTCGTGATGACAGATATCTCTTCTTTGTCATTTCTTCATCAACGTCAAAATGTTTTCCCGGCCTTTTGCCAAAAAGAAAAGTTCAATCACGCATGGGGACCAATCTCTCGTCATCTTCTTCTTTTTTCATTGCGGTTTTTTTTCTTTCGGGCAAGGGATTTTCTACTGATGAAAATCTTCTTCTGTCTTTAACTGCCTCTGCCCTTATCTGCCTCCTCTAAAGTTCACGATGACCTTTGTCATTTTTTACTGCGGGAGATTTTTGCAAGATTTTTTTGGGAGTTTAAGATTTTTTCTGATTTCTCTGAAAAATTTTTCAGAAGGAGTGGTGGAAGGCATTCGGCCATAATTAATCATTAATCGTTTTTATTTCCTTTTCCCTCTTCCGTTTTTCAAAGATTGCTATCAGCTCTTTTTTTTTATTCATGGGAGATGATCATTTTAGGTGGTGGTGGTTTTTTCCAAGTGATGGCATGACCTTGAATGACCTCAAGAATTTTTGTTAAAGACAGCCTTTTTGAGTCTCCGCCTTTAGGGGATTGAAGGGAATTTTTAGGAGAAGCATTTGTTTATGGAAAAAAGTAGTTAGTTTATGATTTGATTTGGTTAGTTTTGAGGACAAGGTGGTTATTGAGAGAGGTGGTAAATAATTAGAAATTAAAACAATTTATTTTTTTTTGCTTTTCAGAATTACAGTAACCTATTTACATTTTAACTATGTATCAAATTTCTCAGATTCTTTAATTTTAGTGTAGCAAAAACTTTTTTTACTTAATTTTCGGTTAGAATAATTTTACAAAAATAGTCGCATAACTGACTTTTTAAAACATCATTAAACTTTAAAAATTTTTCCTCTAACAAAAAAATTTTTTAAAATTCCTTAAACCACTTTTTTCCTTTCACAAAAAAAATTATTGTATGTTTTTTCAATAAAATAAAATAATAAAAAGTGGAACCCCCCCCTTTATGGCGCCAATTTTTGAAACGGATCATTTAAAATTGCCGTTACCTTTTTCTCCCTTTTCAATTTCAATATGGGTGGCCCTTTTTTGAAAAACGGGAAAAAAATTGAGAGAGGCATTTTTTAAAAATAATTTTAAACCATCAAAGGTGGCAATTTGCAAAACCAAAAAATAGGTAGGTCGAATTCAACGCAATTTTTTTCTCAAAAAACAAATTTATTTCTTTTTTTAAAAAAAATTGACTGAAAATTGAGTTTTTAAATTCGACTTTGATCGGGTTTTTTTTGTTGAAGAATAAAAAGTTATTTATGAATGAAAAAAAATAATTAGGTAATTTAGTTTACTTTTTTTTCTTCCATTTGTCAATCCTGTGGCAGTAGACGACTTTTTTGTTTCCCATCAAAAAAATAATTTTTTAAACTCATTTTTACTCCTTTGCTTTTTTGCCTGTTTTCCATTTCTGATTCATTTTCCTTCATTTTCTGGGATTAGCTGATTATCTTTTATCCACTTTAATGCTTTTTCTGTAAAAAAGGTTTATGCAAAATGCAAAAAACCTTTAAACTTAAAACCAGCCTTAAAGGTTTTTGAAAATGACAATGTCCTTTCAATTAAATGGCCATTCTTCTAGACTCCTGGCAAAAATGAAAAGAAGCTTCTAAAAAAAGCTGCTCCATTTTTGACTTTTTACATAATTGGATTAAAAAATTTTTAAGTAACTAACAAAAAACATTTCTCTAAAAAGTGTGTCCTCAAAAAATTTTTGCAGTTTCCAAAAATGAGGTTTATTTTGTGTTGTTTTAACTTGACTTTCAACGTTTTCATTCATAAAATTTTTTTTGCTGAACTCTGAATGAACGAATTTGAACCGATAATTAAAGAAGTCGGTTACGATATTTTGAAGTTTTTAGTTAATTGATTTGTGTGTGGCATTTTTGATAAAACTCGATTTATTGCTTTTAGGCATCATAAGTTTTGGATTATCCTAATCTTAATTTTTTGGATCATTTTTGCGACATGTAAAATCTCTATATTCTCAAATATTAATTCCTCTATAAATAATGTGGGAATTAAAAGTACAATATTTCAGTTTTTATCAAGGGAGAAATTTCAAATTCAAGGCTACAGTAATTTTGTCTTTGGTAACCCTTTGATCTTTCGATCAATTTTTGCTAATTTCGTTTGTTGGCGCAAAACATCCAAAACCTCTGAATACTCCATTTTACCTTTTAAAAACAAAATTTTAAAATTTCACTCAAAATCCCCTCTGGCACAAAAGTTATGCAATTATTCTCTATCTCTTTCATTCTCTCACATAAATTTCTCTCTTTCAAATAAATAAAAAACTCACCTCATAACCGGTTCCAGAATTAATTTTTGATTATATATTTGAGCTTTTTTTTGATGTAACAACAATCAACTCTCTCTCTGTTTTCCATTCTCTATGTTTCCCCATTATTGGCTCATTGCGGCGGTAGCAGCAGCAAAAAAAGGAAGAAAGAAAAGCTTTTGTTTTTGCTGCTGCACATTACCTTTTTTTGCTGTTAACAAAAAGAAAAAGTTTATTATTATTTATTACCTTTAATGGAAATGTATAAAAGAATGTCGGTGATGCTTTTTGAACATTTTTTTTCAAGAAAAAAATGCAAAAAAAAGTGAAATGATTGAAGACACATTTATTTTGAAAGAGGAGGGTTGGCTCTCACAAAGAAGAATAGAATTAAAAGAACAGAAACAAGGAAACCATTATTATTTAACAAATAACAATCAGTTAATTTTTTTTTGCTTTTTTGATAAAAGACAATTTTCAAGAACAATGAAGTTTCTGATTTCGAATTTTTTGCCAGTTAAAAAAATTGCTTTGAATTATTTCATCAATTTAATTTCGTTGTGGGACTAAAGCCTTCTTTTTTTGGGAAAGTTTAATGCTTATTGAATCATGTTGAATGAGGAGAGATATGATGAATATTTTTTTATAATTGCCAAATCCAGCTTTTTTGATTTCAGCCAGTTTTTGCAAAAAAAATCCGGAAATATTGTTGTTGTAACTAACTTGATTTCTCCCAAAAACGCAATTTCGAACACGGGAAAAACTAACCTAAATCATTGTTGTTTTTTCCTTATTTTGCAATTTTTTTATTACATAAATTTCCGTTCCACTTTTTGTTGAATGTATTGTGTTTGGGAACAATTGTTTTATTGGGTACCCTTACTTTTTGTTATTCTATAAACTTTTTGACATCTTTGTTAACTGCTAACATTTTTTTCTAAAATACCTTTTAAATTTCCGCCTAAACTTGATTTTTGTTACTGTATTGGTTTTTTCGTTTTTGTAATTTCTGAATCCGTTTTTTTTCCTTCTTTTTTTTAGTTTTAGCCTAAAAAACGATTTTAATCAATTCTTTCAATTTATTTTGAAATTGTAATTTTTTCTTGTGATTTTTTTAAAAATATTTTTTACGATTTTTTTAGTCGCCATTAAAAAATGAGGTTTCACACAAAAGCAGCAAAAATGAAAGCAATGACCAATGCTTTTTTTTTCCTTTTTCTTTTAAAAAAAATGTTTTAAAATAAAAAATCAAAAGCACCAACCTTAAAAAGGAGGGGCAGGAAAAAGAAAAGCTAGCCAAAAGTCTTCTGTGGAACAATTACAATAGAAAAAAGAAGGAAGCCAAGAAAAAATATTGTAAAATGTACAAAAATAAGGAATCATTGTTTTTTAGGCTATTTTATTCATCACGTTTCAAGCTTATTTCCTTTTTTGTTAAAGGAAAAAAACAACACTTTTGAAATTTTGCCAAGTTTTTGCTTTGTTTTTTATTTCTTCCGTGGTCTTTGTTTCAAAAAAAAATACAACAAATGTTTTATATTACAATAAAAAATATTTTTAACGGACAGTTATGTTTTGTAGTTTTTGCGATCGTTTTTCATTTTAACACTGAGAGTTTGATTTTTTGGATGAAAATTGAATATTGAAAAGATTTAAAGTTTTTATTCATCCAACTTTAATTTAGGTTCATCAGTTGAATAATATAAATTATAATTTGTTACTGTATTAAAAAAGTTTCCAAAAATTAAGTTTTTCAGTTTCAGTTTCTCAATTTTAAAAAAAATTTTTGCTACAAGGAAAAACTATTTAAATTTTTTTATCACATATCCCCTTCCCTATCAATTGTGATTAAAATTTATAATCCTTGAAAAATGACGAAATTAAACGTTTTGAAACATTTTTTCAAATTGTCACAAAAAATCATGATTTTCACAGGAAAAAAATTCTTTCAATTTTAAACATTTGACTTTTTCTTCTTTAAGCGGCTTCAAAAAATTTAAATTAAGATTAAAAAAGAAAATGATAAGGAAATTTTTCTTGTTCAAACAAAAATCTTTTCTTCGATCATCAACGTTAAATGGTCACTCAACTTTCTTTTTTCTCAATTCTAATTTTACGCAATCACGAGAAAAAAAATGTTATCAGCTGTCATCAAATAAAATGGACATCATCTTTTTTTTTTCTTCCTGTGATAGCCATAAAAAAACTGACCAAAAGGGAAAAACTTTGATTTTCAAGTATTTTTGAGGGATATTTTTGTGTATGTTTTAAAAAAAGAGGGAAAAAAGCAAAAATGTCTAAAAATGAATGATTGTAAAAAATTTATATGACTTTTTTTATGGTGAAAGTTTTGTTCAAACATTTTCCTTTTTGTTTTGGTCATTTATGGGGCAACTTTGATGTCCTGATTTTAAAAATTTGATTTTAAAAAAATGTCTTTAAAAACACTTTTTAAAAAAAGAATCCATGAATCACGGGCACCATTCAAATTTAGGACAGTCTAAAACGTGGGTGAAAAAAAGGTTTGTCAGTGTTGCTTCCAACAAAATTTCAAAAAAAAAGTGTCATCTTTTTTTCAATTTTTAAAAAACATTGAGGCTTTTAATGGTGACGGAATTGTTGGGGGAAAAAGGTTATCAGTATTTTAGCAAAAAGTTTGTTTTTTTCCGGTGATGGGTTTAGCAAAAGAAAGGGGGTGCTGGTCAGTCTTTGAAAAAAATGTTGTTTGAGTGGCACAAATTTTTTTGATGTCTCTCCTTAATTATATAAGTGATAACTCTAGTTTCCAAAAATTAATGTCCCCAATTTTTTAACTAAATTTGAACTTCGTTTTGATAAATGCAAAAAATTGTTTCAAACTTTTAACCTATTTAAATCCTTTAAAGCCTTGTTTTAAACACATCCTCAAAAATTTTGGAATAATTTTAAAGACTTGTTTTTACAGACGTCATTGCCTTTCATCTTCTCACATTTTTTCCTCCCTAATTAAAATTCAATCGAGTCCAATCTTTTTTTTAAAACATAAACTTTTTTTCTAAAAATGCACGACGATTGATAGATGATAGACTGATTGTCCCCATTCGCTTTTTTCCTCAAAACTTTTAATCTAAATAATTACCATAATTCAATCAAAGAATAATTTTTTCTGCTTTTATTTGTTTCGAAAAAATGAATTGATTTTTTAATTCTAATTTTTTTTCCGTTTTCGTGTTTTTTTCGTGAAATCCTTTGTGTTTTAACGCGATTTGTTGCAAATGAATTTGTTTCAATTTTTTTAATCCTAAACTCAATTCACATTATTAATTTTTATCATTTCATTTTCAGGTTTATATGCCATAGAAAGAAAGTGCCAACGCTTTTTTTTGCCACCTTTTTTTAACTATCAACTCCAAGTCTTTCAACGACGATTTTTCCCTCCTTGCAAATTTTTCACGCAAGAAAAGGAAATATCCGTCAACTTTCAAAAATCCAACAAAACAAAAACAAACTTTCCTGCCCTTTTTTATTATTTACAAAAATCTTTCTTCATTATTAATCATAATCACTGCATTGCCTCATATATATTTTTGAAGAAGTCTTTCAACTTTTGCTAATTTACCAGAAAAACTTTTTTGTGTGATACAATATTTTTAATAGTTTTTATTATTTTGTTATATTATATTTAAAGAAAACAGAAATGATTGAAGCATGTTCATCAAATCCAACACATCCAAGAGGGACATCTGCAACAAGAAATAATAATTCAATGTTTAATGATCCGTTTTTTGCTTCGGATGGTTTTGGCACAAATTCTATGGATGATTTAGATGGCACAGATATTTTTGGAATTTTGGGTGATGAACGTGGTGGGCTTAATGATGGCAGATATGGGAATATGGTAAGGGTTTAAATAGAAGGGATTTCATATATCCGGAAGGGGGATGTAGGGAAAGCGTGGGATATTGGAGTTCGAAAACATTTCATTAAGCCACGTCTTGGAATTGGGCTGGGACAGATACAGCATAAATAATGTTTGTGCGACTCAGAGTCTGGGGTTGAAGTTGATTTGTTGAAAAGATCAAAGGTGGCGAATCAATGGAATGATTATTCTGGTGCATATCCCTATGTAATTAGAATTTTTTCTAACAATAGCTATAATTTGGGATAACTAAAACTTATTAGATTATAATTTTAATTTTTTTTTGTACATTACCTTTCAATACAGTATGCTTTTTGATATCACTTAACATAACATCTTTTTAGGATGATGACCTTCACCTTTCAACTGATCAACCATTTTTATCCACACATTCATCAGATTCTTCTCAATACCCTTCAAATAACAATAATGATGACCCATCATTTTTATCCCCAGCAATTTCAACATCTTCTGATGGCCAACATTCAAATGGACAAACTTTAACATCTCCAGATGGAACTGCTCCTTCCGGAGATTATCCCCCACCTCCATCCCCAGTTGTCATAGATCCAACAGATATTGATAAAATTTCAATTCAGCTTGAAAAGAATCAACAATGCCGTTGCAAAAGTTGTAATAAATTATTTAATTCTGTTTGGTATTTGAAGCAACATGCCGTAAAGCATAGTAATGATCGGCCATTTCAATGCAAATTTTGTCGAAAAGTTTGTTTATATAGATTTTTTATCTCTGATTTTAAATTACAATTTTAGACATACAAATTTCGAAGTAATTTGTATCAACATAAATGTCCTGAACGGAATCGACAACTTGGGCAACCAAAGTAAGTTTTTGTTTTTTACATTTCTAAAAAAAGGCAAACAAATGTTAAAAACACTTTTTTGTTAAAATTAATCATATTTCTGGGAATTTTATGATTCTGTTTTTGTTAAAAATTTTTATGCTGGCATTTTCTATTAAAAAAATTTTTTTTTGCTTCAAAACACAGAAACGATTAAAATTCTTTGCTTCCTGGTTTTTTTCCGAATTTTTCGCAAGATCTATTAAAACTGATCCATTTAAAATTTTTTATGGATTCTTTTCTAAGAGAAATTTTTAAAAAATGTAGCAATTTTCTTGTGACTATAATTTTTTATTGTGACTATTATTACTTTTGATTTCTGCATTTTTCAAAACAAATTTATAAATGTCTTGAAAGCATTGTTTTATTTCACATTTGTGTTTGGATAATTTTTTTGTCTCAAACAGTTATTTATTTTTTGATCCCAATCAGAACCCTTCTTCCGATCTCCATCAAAATCCTTGAAGGAGAAAGTGAACTAATAAGTTTCACAGAAATATAAAACTTGAAATTTGTTCTTTTCTATCTATTTTACAACCTTTTTGAAGCAGTGAAAAAAGTTTGTGTTTCAAAATCAAAATCTGATTCATCCCCTCTCTTTTCATCTTCTTTTCGAATCTCATTAAGTTTACAAAAATCCAAAAAAAAACCACCAAAAAAGAACTGAAATTAAAAAAGTGAGAAAAAAGCAGCTGGTTTTTTACATGTTTCTTTTTCCTTTTTTTTTTTCAAAAAATCGTATTTCGATTTTTTCTATTCTGTTTTTGCGTCGTTCGTTCGTCATTACTTTTCTTTCTTTTTTCTCTCGCTTTTTTCTATTTTGCTCGCATTCATTTTCATTTATATATTTTATATATTTATTTTTTGTCATTGTAGACTCACGAAAAAGAACTAGCGTTTTTTAAGCATTAAAAATACAAAAAAATGGTTTAAGATTTTTCTTACTTTTTTTGTAAAAAAGCTAACGTTTAACTGTTTTTGAGAGTTTAGTTTTTTGCTGCTGCAAAAGTAATATTTTTTTAATTTAATTTTAAGCAAAATTGATTACTATCTTTCTTCTTTTTAAAACCTATTGTTATTTTTCGAGGCGCTTATTTAACCTCATTTTTTAGACTTAAGTTTAAAAAAAGACATGGATAATATGAAATATCGATAGATTATTATCCTTTCATCAATCAACTCAATTTTTTTCGAGTAAATTTTAATTTTAAAAAAGGTGTCAAAATTTTAGACAATAAATAAAAAAAAATTTTGAAATCGAAACAAAGCATTGATTTTTTTTCGGGTAATTTTTTTAAATAAATTAAAACATAAATTATTTTGCTTTTCTCTTTTAATATTTTTTTTAATCTGTTCAAAGTTTTAAACTTTTTAAAAAAAGCTTGTTAATTTTAAAAGCCATAATTTTTTGATCCTATTTTTTATTAGTAAAAATGTTAGATGTAGGATGGACTCGAATCCAATGTATACGGTAAGAATTAAATCAAAAAATTTTTTGAATAAAAATAGGTTTTGTATAAAAAAAAAATTTTTTTGATACCTTCAAGCGAATAAACATATTAGAACTGACCTCATGGTCTTTGTTGTTTTTGTTTTTTTGAGTCATAAACGATCAAATTTGTGAGTGAATTGGATTGAGGGAAATTTGTTAAATGATTGATTGAAAAAAAAGAGAGTGTTTTTGAGTGTTTAAAATTAGTCATCGTTTTTTTTTTAAATAGTTTTTTTTATCGTAATTTTCGCAGTGATTAGTAATTCTATCATTGCTCAAAAATATTATTTTTAAAAATTCTTAAAAATTTTCCCACCTTTTTTTACAATCGGGAACTTAAGTTGTAAGTTGTTTTTCAATTTTTTATTAGAATTGTTTTTTCATCAACGATTGATCAAAATCCTTAAAAGTGAAAAATCCAATTTTAAAAACATTTTTCGAGATTTTTTTTTCGTTATTATTGCTTTGAAATTAAAATGCCAGTTTATAGTTTAATATCCTTAATATTATTAATAGCTTTTTAAAAAAAGAAGGAAACTGTTTTTTTGAAACCCGAAGTCAACTTTTTTATTTCATTCATTTCCGTTTTCCACTCTTTTCTTTTCCATTTAAAAACATTTATCAAAAAGCTTTGGATTAACTATTACCATTTAAATATATATTTTTTTACAATCATGCCAGCTTTGTTTGACCACTTCAAATATCTTTCATTTATTCTTTCCTCTTTTTTGCAATTTTTCTTCATTTTTTTCCTATTGAGCTACTTCTATGTACTACAATGACGACAACCAACGATGGATGGATTGGATGGAAAGAAGGGACCGCCGGTTCATCCCCATCTGTCCAATTCTCGATTTTTTTCTTTTCTAAAAACGCGCAAAAACAATTCCATTTTTTTCTGCTGCGAAACATTTTCTTTTTTTTTTGCTGCATTTTTTCTTCCATTTTTGGTTTTTGCTGCTGCTTTCAACTTTCAAAAATGCTTGAAAGCATTAAAAAATCAGAAAAACGGAAAAAAAGCCATTTTGGAAAGCTAGAAATTGAGGACACCCGGTTCATTCATTTCAACTAAAAAAAAGTGTTTTTCATTCATGTGCCAAAAATCTTTATCCATTTATTCTAATTTTTATTTTTACTAATCTCTTATTTTTTTGCAGTGGAATTAGAAAGCGATTTTATACTCGTGGAATTGCATATACTGAAGGAAAAGGGGATCCAAATAATCCTCAACCCCATCCCCAGCAACAATCACAACAACAACAACAATCAAGGCCATTATCAGTTGTAACAACAACTCCAACAACAACAACGGAGCCAATTGATAATTCTTTATCAGCACCATATGAGCCACAAGGAGGATTTCAAAATTCTTTTATTGATTCGCATTCTGATATTCAATTTAATTTGATTCCAGTTGAAGCTCCACCAATGCAATATCCTCCTGAATCTGCTCTACCTGTAATGGTAGAAAAAAAGCCAACAAGACCAGAAAATTCAATTCGTGAACGGCAACTTGATCCTGCATACATTGAAGATTATCTTGCACGAAAAAGGCATAAGGTACTAAAATTTTTTGTTTTTTAAACACAAATCAAAAAAAAGTTTATGGAATTTTTTGAAAAAAAATTCATTGAAAATTGATAAACATTTTTTTGTTTGAGCAATTTTTTTTGAATGCTGAAAAACTAAAACAATTTGATAAAAAATTTTTAAAAGAATTTTAAATCAAAAATTTAATTCCAATAACTTAACACCCCCTTAAAAACCTCAAATTGCATAATCTCACACAAATCCCCATTTTTAGTTATTTACATGCCGAAAATGCAAATTTCAATTTCCATCACGTGGACATTTATCCGCACATATGACAGCACATAGCTTACAAGAAGCCTATTGTTATATGTGCCCACAATGTCCACAAAAATTTTGTGAAGAACGTCGTCTTCGAAATCATTTGGAGCTGCATGCGTCAGATCCAAATTCGGCATGTCATCGATGCCGACAATGTGATGGTGCATTTCGTTCTGCATTAGCTTTGAGACGGCATATTGATCAATCAAGGTCATGCTATTCACATCCATTTGGAATTAAACCTCAAATGGTAAGGATATGAGATTAATTTAAGAAAAATACTACAACATTGTGTTTTTAGATGATTGCTCCAACACAACCAATTGATCCATATGCATTTATTGAATCAGATGAAGAAAATGAAAATAAACAAGTCGAGGAAGTTGAAACTTCTGTTGCAGCTGGAATTAAACGGCAGAAATCAATTGGCGATTCTGGAGTTGGATCTGATGTTGGATCAACTACAACATCCCCACCACGAAATAATATTAGCAGTACGTTGGAAGAAGAATATGAAGAAAAAACTACTCCTGAAGATTCTTCATTCCTTCAAGCAAAACGCTCAAAAAAATCATCTGAAAATGAAGATGCCGATTCTGGATTTAGAAGTCGTTTAAATTCAAATCTATCTTGTTCACCATCTTCACATTCTGCAATTAGTTCTGGATCAGATTCACCTGGGCGAAAATATTCAACTTCACATGATTTTGGAAATTCTTCTGGTGCTGGAAATTATGAAGCTTTAGCTGGACCTTCTGGATCTGGCAGCAATTATAACAATGGATGCTATTCACAAAATAATTCAAGCTCAAGAATGAATCATTTAACAACTCCAGCAGTACATTATAGCTATGGATTAATTGAAATTGAAGATAACTTTGAAATGGATTCTGAAGATTTTGGTGGACAACTTTTACAAAAATCTGTCTCAACACGAAATTTTCGATTAATTCATAACTTAAAATTCAATTCAATTGAAAATAGCTTTATTGATCGAATTTCTGATATCCCATCAAATTCATTTGAAACATTTTCAACAACAAGTTCAAATTCATCATCAAATGGTTTTCCATCTGAGACCTTTGAAACAATAACACCGGTGAATGAAACTTCAAAAGAATTAAAGTAATTTTTTAGCGTATTTTTTGTCATTAATATTCACAAACTTCTTTTTTTAGAGCCATCTTAGCCATATTTTTAAATGCCCTCGTTCAAACTGCAACAAAAACTGCTCGCCATCAAAAAGAATAGAAAAATAGCCTAAAAAACATTTCTGTTTAAGACCCAATTTTGTCTCTCTGTCTCTCTCCTTCGATCTTTCTACTGCTTTTTTGATTTTTATAAAGAAAAATTTAAACCCATTGTAATCAACTTTTAATATTTGTGTTAAAAAAACATCATTACTGTGATCTTTCATTTTTTTTATTATTTTTTAACTTTTATATTAATTATTTCATATATTTTTTAAACAAAAATTGATAATATTAAATTCTAGACAATTATATATATTTTTTAAATTTTACTGTAATAAAGAAAAATCTGTCAAAAACAATGCTAACATCCGGTTTTTACAAAATAAATAATATTGAAATAACAATGAAGATAGTATAAAATCATTGTTAGAAAAATAAACAATTGGCTTTTGAACAAAAAGAAATGATAAAAAAATTCGAAAGTTTAACGTGTTGAAGTAAGTTAAAAACGTCATAAATAAATATTTTGTCATTTCTTTTTTTCTTTTGTATTTTTTTAACGACTCCTCAGATCAAGACGAATCGATTGACATATAATTTATGTCACTTTTACAAAATTTTGATTTTTGGCATTTTTTAAGGCACCTCGTAATTTTGTGCCATGGCATTTTCAGCCAAAAAGGACTTCATTTTTGGATTCTACGACCTCGATTTGGTCTAGAGGCAAAGAATTAGCTCTCTAAATGAAAATTTAATTATTTCGAAATCCGAATCAAAGGTTGAATTTTACAAAAAACCTCTCTTCTTGCTTCAGCTTTTTTTTATCACAAATCCTTGGACTTTTTATTTAAAATTAAAATTTTAACAATCAAATTCAATGGTTTTTATGTATTCAATTAAAAAAAGCAACGTTATCATTCAGAAATTTTCAAAGAACTCAAGGTTAGTTTTTTATATCTTTTTTACATTCAAAAGTTTTAATTCTATTTTTGTTTGTCCCTCATCGTTCATCAATGTAAAAGTCTTTTTTTACGCTTTATTGTGCTCCTTCTTAATTTTTCGTCAGCTTTTATAAATTGTCCGTTCTTTTTTGTGTTCTTTGTAAAGAAAAAAAGAGAAAACAATAAAGGGGGATTTTCGGCTTCAAAGCGTTAACTTGCATCGTTTTCTAGCAATCTCTTTTTTCCTTGATTTCAAAAAAATACATACACAGAAAATTCAACTTCACATCTGAATCACATTTCACTCACATGTTCGTGGGACAATATTTAGATGTGAGTTTTAATGTGATTCATATGTGATCCATATATGAATTATATATGAATTTTAATATAATTCACATATGAATCGGACTTAGAAAATTTTTTATCAAAAATTTTAAAAAAAAAATTTTTGATATGAATCACATGTGAATTTCGATATAATTCACATGTGAACCGGATTTAGAAATTTTTTCTTCAAAAATTTTTTTTTTAAATTTTTGATATGAATTACATGTGAATTTCAATATAATTCACATGTGAGCCGGACTTAGCAATTTTTTCGATTTTTGACCCCAAAAACTTAATTTTTCGAAAATAAAGCTTATGAACCCCTGGATACTGTAATATAAAATTTAGATCCCCAAACATGAAATTTTCTCATTTTAGGCCCCAAAATTCAATTTTTTGTATTTTTTTCAAAAACAACGTTAATGAACGCTGGGATAAGGTAACATAAATGTAAACCCCAAAAACCAATTTTTCTTGTTTTTAGCCCCGAAATTCTATTTTTTGAAAAGTTTTTCGAAAAATAAAGCTAATTCACCGGGGGATACAGACTTAAATTTTAGCACGAAAACAAATAATTTCCTGCAACATACCAAACAGGAAACCCTAAAACAGTGAAAATATTAGTCAAAATTAAAACCTTTACTTACCAAAAAGGGATTGCTGAAATGGCAAAAAGGTTAACAAAAAAATCCTACAACTTACCGAGTAGGAAATGCTAAAATGGAGATCGATAAATAAACAAAAAAATAACTTCTGCAACATACCAAACAGAAAGTGCTGAAAAGTAAACCTCATAAAACAATATCAGTTAAACCCATAACTTACAAATGGGGATTATTAATAAAAAAGAGTCTTACAAACAATAAAATTAATTAAAACAAAGCAAAAATTAAAAGTATATAAACCGTTAATACAGTTACAACTCTTTTTCATTTAAAGTAAAACAACAAAACAAATTTATTTAAGTTATAAATCAAAAAAAATTTACACAAAAAGGATCACAAAACAAATTTAACCCCATGGATAAATGCAACATAACTGTCCAATCGATATCTTTAATAGGAAGTATTAGTTCATGTAACTAAAAAAAGATTACTGTAGCTTTCGTAGTACAGACGATGAAAAAAAAACTTACACATTTTTCAATATTAATAGTATTATTTTGGGCGGGATTTTCTTTGCGCGTAATTGTTTGCACGTTTGGATTTTGCGCGTGGTTTTTTAAGCGTGTGACATTTGCGCGTTTGAATTTTGCGCGTAATGTTTTACGCGTAAATTTTTGCGCATAATTTTTTACGCGCATTTTTTTACGCGTTTAATATTTGCGCTTATTTTTTTAGCGCGTTTTTTTTACGCGTGTGACATTTGCGCGTTTCAATCTAGTGACCTCAATTTTTGACAAATTTTAGGATTTTTTTACATAAATACGTCTTAAATTTATTGGAGAATTTAAATTTGGGGATAACTTTAATACAACATGCATTTAATTGCATTTTTTAACAGATAAAATGATTCTTAATTAAAGTTATCCCCAAATTCAAATTCTCCAATAATTTTTAGACGTAAATATGTAAAACAATCCTAAAATTTATCAAAAATTGAGGTCGCTAGATTGAAGCGCGCAAATGTCACACGCGTAAAAAATTACGCGCAAAATTCAAACGCTTAAAAAAACTCGCGCAAAAAAAAACGCGCAAAATCCAAACGCGCAAATGCCACACGCTAAAAAAAACACGCTTAAAAAAACACGCGCAAATTTCAAACGCTTTAAAAAATGCGCGTAAAAAATTACGCGCAAAATTCAAACGCTTAAAAAAAAGTGCGCAAACAAAAACGCGCAAAATCTAAACGCGCAAATTTCACACGCTCAATAGTCACGCGCTTAAATTTTTTCGCGCAAAGTTTGACGCGCAAGAAATTACGCGTAAAAAATTACGCGTAAAAAATTACGCGCAAAATCCAAACGCGCAAAGAATAACGCGCAAAGAAAATCCCGCCTTATTTTGTACAAAAGCTACAATAATTCTCATTAAATAAATAAGAAACGCAACAGTTTCTTGAATTCAATTACATCGAACACCTTCTGCGATTGCATTTAAAAATCTTGGAATAAGTGGTTGAAGTCCTGGATCAGTTCGAAGACAATGGATTGCTTCCTAAAAAATTTAACATACAGTAAACAAAAAAGTTTTGTGGGAGATTATCTTCTTCAAGATAAAGTTATGTTAATGCAATTTTTGACATCCAAGGACATCCGCATATTTTATTCCTTCAAAACAAAGGGCATCAAAACCTTAAAAATAAAATCCTTACCGTTCTCTTTGTTTCATCCCATAATAGTTTCCATAATTTCTTTAAAGAAAATTTGTTGTTCAACAGAAGGTGTATGAGTTGTTGTAGTTTTAATTTGTACTTGTTCAGTATTTGGCATTTTTCTTGCTACTTCTTTTATTAACAGCGGACCAGGTATACGTTTAATTGCCGGTTTCTCTGCTGCTGTAACTTTCATAGGTTCATCTTCAATAATTGTAACAGGATATTCAGGGATTGCAGGTTGAATTCCATCAATAGAAAGCTAATGTGATTTCATTGTTACATCTGCCATAACACGTTTGGATATAATTTCTGGAACTAATTCATATATTGGTACAGATTTTATTTTATGTGGTAGTGAAATTGTTGCACGAAAATTTGCACGATGTTCAAGTTCAAAACCCAAGCAAGTCTAAAATGGAATATATAAATGAGACAATAAAAGGATAAAAATACATACACCAAGTCCCAAAATTTTTATTGCTTTTCTAATATCTTCAACACTAGTTTCAGTTTTCCCACATGCAACTCGATTATCTTTTGCTAATATTAATCGAAGAATACAATTTAAATGTGTTAATACTGCATCTTCCGTTTGTTCGGATACTGCTCCACCAACACTGATTCAGAGATTGCCTAAAAATAAAAGATTACTGTAGCACCACAAGCATAAAAAAACGTTAAAAAACTTGCTTATTGTAGTATATGAAGAACCTTCAAGTCGATAAAATATTAATAAGCAAATAAAATTAATATTTTCGTTAAAACAATAAATTAAGGAAGAAAAAAGAAGAAAAACATGAAAGAATTGATCGTTCAAAAAAATTCTGAAATTTTTTGCATTTTCGTGTCAAAATACATTTTTATGTGATTCAGATGTGAAATGGAAAAAAATGAAAATTTTCTAAGTCCGGGTATGAGGAATATCGGAGGTTGATATATTTCATATGTGAAAATCCAGACAGAATTTTTTTGGATTTTTTTCAATTTTCTCACATATTCCTCACATCTAAAAAAATTTCTTTTTAAAGTGGATCTAATTCACATGTGAATTTTTTGATCACATGTGAAAGTAGATTTATTTTCACATATGAATTTTTTCTTCACATGTGAAATTAGATATGATCATATGTGAAAGTGAGGAATATGTGAGTAAGACATGATTCACATGTGAAGTCGATTTTTCTGTGGCACTTGCGCAAAAAAATCAATTTTTTTACTGTACTTTTATTGGTTTTTATTACAGCCATATTCTTCGTTAAGATGTGATTCTGCAACCATTTTTTTGTTCAAAAGACTATTAATCTTTCAACAGTCTTTTGAAGTCTTTCTTTTCTTATAAAGCTCATAAAAAAACAACACCACTTTTAACCACGAAACATTTCGCGCAATTGTATTTTATATTGTTTTTGTTTTCTTTTCGTTTCCTTTTCACATCTTTTCTCTTTTAAATGTCATGGCTATGAAAGTTCAATGCTCAAAACCAATATTCTTCTAAAACTAAATTTATCGATTTATTTTTTATTTTAAAATATTATACAGAATAAAAAGCCTATCCAACAGTGAATAAAATAAAAAATATTATAAACTTTCAATCATTCTTCTTTGTTTTATTAGCTTTTGCAGCTACTTTTTCTTCAACATCTTTCCTTCGGAGAATACTTTCAACACATTTTTGTGTTGCTGCAGCTAATTCTGGTGATTGAGGTTCGGATGCCAGAAATTGTTCTAATAAATTTGTAACAATATCATTTTCAATAGCTGCCCGTTCCAAAAGCATTTTTTGAACTTCTTTTACAAAACTTTCTTCACAATCTGAAGTTGTTGTTGTTGCTGTTGTTGTTGTCGAACCTGGTGAAATTGCATTGAGAGGTCGACCTAAAAAATTATTTAAATGCAAAAGCTAAAGCAAAAGCAAAAATAATAATTTTATTTTGTCATGAAACATTCAGCTAAAATTCGAGCTTTTCATGTTTATAACGCTCATTTTTTCAAATTCAAAGAACACTGTCCGACACGGTTTTTTAAAAATGATCGTAGGAAGCTGAAATTTTGCACATAGGGTAATTTCGGTCCAAAAAAACGATTGGCGGGGGTTTCAAGTCTCTAGGTACCCCCGGAATTTCGATACCTTAACCCATCTACCATATACCACGAAAATTTTAAAATATCAGATATCATCGAGTTAGGTCTTCGAATCGATTAAGGGACTCAATATGAGTCTAAATTTAAAATTTCAGATTTTTTGGCCAAGTTTTGGACAATTGCCATCAATTTAAAAATTTCAAAAATTTTGACCTTTGGGAAAACTTTTTTTCCACAAAACCGCCCTGTGGTCTAACACATACCAAAAAATGCGCTATTACCAGAGGTTCATTTTGGTATATGATTTACGTTGATAACTGGGGGGGGGGGAACATTTTCATTTTGTCGAAAAACAATCAAAAATTAACATCTCCAACATCAGCATTTTTTCAGATTCATAAAACAAAAGACCGGAAGTCGATATCTGAAAAAATGCATGAGTTTTTGGAAAGGGAAAATGCGAAAAAAATGTGGAGCTATTTACAGACATTTATGCATATCCAAGAGAACAAAGAAAAAACTTACCAGCTAATTTTTTTGATTTAACTACTTTTTGTGGCGGTTTCAATTGTTTCTTTCCTGTTTTTGGTAATTCTTCCATAATCAATTCACCTTCAGCAACTTTTTCAGCTTTTGATCGAATTTTTTCAGATTCATGTGAAGTCTTCGTTTTATCAAGTTTTGATGATGCAGCATTCACTTCCACTTCTAATTCTTTTTCATTATTTTTTTTTCGAGATCTTAGTGTCATTGGATGAACTGGAGATAAAAGTTTACCTTTTTTGATGCTTCCATTCCATTTTTATACAATAACGGCATTTGTCATAAACTTTTATCAAACAAATGATAAGAAAAGGGGGGATAAGATTTTTTAGCGTTTGTAAAAACTAAATTTGAATAATAAAAGAAAGCTGCATTTTAACGAAACGATTAATTTTAACTTTTTTATAGCATTAATTTTTGTTATACCCCTGATTTATTTATTTCAATCGACAAATTTTCGAGCAAAATTTAATTAAAAAAAGCGCATAATCATAAATTATATTTTATTATATTTGGAATAAGAAGCATCAGAAAAGAATGTGTCACTTGACGATGTTTACCATTATTTGAAGCTTTATTTGGATTGAGTAATCGTTGGGAAGCTTTAAATTGAGATAATTCTGGCTTTGACTTTTTATCATTTTGTTGTCTTGGAAATTCAAATGGATTCTATAAAATGGTTAAAATAGAAATAATGAAAAAGCATATTTGATTTTTTTACTTGAATAACAAATTTTGAAGCAGTTAAAATTTGCTTTGCATTTTTTTCTTTATTCAATCTATGATTTTCATGATTTTCATCACCAAATGAACCAGATTCAGCTTTAAAAGAATTTTCATATGTTGAAATATGAAGACAAAGGGTGCTATTTTTAACGATATTGTTTTTCCAATGATTTTTTGCAGTTTCTTTAAAATGTTTTGAACTTGAATCAGTTGAAGCTTTATTCCATAATTGTGGTTTTTCTTTTTCTTCGCAATTTCCAGATATTGTAGAATCTGATATTTTAAAAAATTGCTGCAGCCTTACATATTTTTTTCAAGCAATTCATTAATTATTAAAGATTTATGTACTTAATGAATCCAACGAATAAATGAATATTTTACAAATATAACCCTTTTTCCGAAAACAAATAAAAAGATTGCCGATTTTGTTGAGGGCTGCAGCAACTTTGTTTACCACCAAATTTATCGTTATTTGATTTGCTAAAAGTTTGAACAGGAATTAAAATTGGACATTTGGAATTTTGGTTTAAATTGAAATTGGAATATCGATTTATATTATCAGTGTCTTGAGAACAATTCTTAGATGAAGGTAAAAATTCATCTTTTGTTGTCATTCTAAAAAAATATAGATACTATTTAAATAATATTACATAGAAAAAGCTATTTGTCAAACAATCAGATTTCTATTAAAAAATGATTGTCCTACAATACAATTAAAAGTCCACGAATGCCAAAAAATAAGAAAAATCAAACTAGATTTTTTGCAGAATGAACAACACAATTTTTTCAAGAAATTAAGGCCTTTTAAAAAAAAAAATTTACATCTAGCTTACAAATGATTGTGGTCGCGAAGGGGAACAAATTTTAACCGTATCAACTTCAACTTGCCGCACTTTTTTCAGAAACATTATATCTCTAACACGAAAACAAGAACCGAGTTTTATAGGCAGAAGATATACCTTGTAAAAAATTTTTTGACAGAGAAAGATATTTTTTGGTTTTAACAAAATGCATGAAACAGAAATTCTTTTCATCGAGCTTTAAAAGAAAATCACTTATATGCGTTTTAGAATTGCAAATGGCTTTAGAAAATTACATTTCCTTTTTTTCCTTTTGATTGAAAAAAAAAGTTTCATTTTTGACATCATTTGTCTGCTTTTCAAACATCTGTTGTGCAGCTAGTTTTTAAAAAATAATAAAAATTTTTGTACACTTTTAAATTGGGCCAACATATTTTTTTAAAATAAAAAAGTCATTTTTTGCTCTTTATTTTTGAAGACGCTCAATTTTACGCATTTATTTTTGTGCAAAAGTAAAGGTTATTTTTTTAAGTAACAATTGTTGTATTTTCACACGATAAAGTTTCCTAACTGAATAAACATTTTTTGGACCAAACATTTACAAAGTCAAAAATAGATGTTTCAAAAAAAATAAATGTCAAAACATGAATTTTTTTAATTCCTTCTTTTGTTGAAAAAGGGGTTGTCTGCAAAACTTTAAAAATTTTTTTTCCTGAAACAAATTTAAAATTAAACTTTTTTGATTCGATTTTAAGTAATTAAGCCTGCGAAACAAAACCGTTGCTATTGCAATTAAACATGGAAAATACTCACTAAAAAAAAGAACAAAGTTCTGCATTACAACTAGTTTCAAAGGTTATCAAAAAACAAAATCTCTCAGTTATTATAATAAGAACTTTTTACTATAAATTTTTGTCTAGAGCTTCTTTTCTCAGCTTAAGATTATTAATAATGTTTTTGCAATTTTTTAGATTAGTTGCAATATTTTTTTGTTTTTTTTATAAAAAACCATAATATTAAAAATTAAATATTTGCTCAAAAAAACTTATTCAAACAAAAGATTTATTTTTTGTGCAATAATTTTGCACTTTTTTCTTTGATGGCTATTTTTTTATCGGTCATTGTCAATCGTCTGTCGCGAAAAGTTTTGTAAAAGTATGGTTGGTACCCGATTAAAAACAATAAAAAAGAAACCACAAGCGAGAAAAATAAAGTTTTCGAAAAGACAACGCAATAAGAAAAAACACACACAGTCTCAAACAAGTGAAACATAAACGAAAGAATTTTTTTAAATTTTAAAATACTTTAAAAGGTCACAATTTGTTTTTAAAATTAGGTTGTTTCTACAAGTGTTTGACCATAAACTATTTTATTTTATGGCGTTTAAAAGAATATGCAGGTGGTTTTATATGAAACAAAAAATATTAAAAACTTTCAAAATGTCTTACTATTTTCATTTTGAGTCATCAATATTTTCAAATTCCAATTTTTTAAATTTTTGAAAAAAATTGGAAATTATTTTTCGGGAGAAATAAAAGCTGATACAATTTTTAATTAAATAGAATGGCCAAAAATATCGAAGTTTTTTTCTGCAAAATTGCAGCTTTAAATTTTTTGACCAATAGCAGAAAAGATATTTTCAAAAATTTTTAACAATTTTTGAGGGGCTTTTTTTTGACAGTCACATCAAATTTTTAGCTTCAATAGTAATTTGCAAATAACTGTGTTTTTTCAAGTTTACTAAAATATTAGTAATCTAAATTCTTTTTTTTTTGTACAAATTTGTGTTTATTAACGTCAATTCTTTCCACTCTTTTTGTTATTTAAAGACGTTGTTTCTTTTTATGTTGTGTTAATCTTTGTCGTTAAACGATGATTTAAGAAAAGAAAGAAAGGCGGCCTCGCAAACTTTTTTTGTGTGTGTTTTTTGAGGTGCACAAAAATAGTTTTGGTTATTTTTTTCCTTGCTTTTTACGTCAAAAATTTATAATATTTTTGTGAAGTTATTTTTCTTTATGAATCATCTCCACTTTTTTTTATTTACAAGTGTCCAGTTTTTTTCGTTATTTTTATTGCAAAATATTTTGTCATTTCTTTTTTTTCTTTTGTATTTTTTTTTACCGATTTCCATTCATTTATTTGCCGAATATTATTATTAATAATCGATAAAGGTTAAAGATGTTTTTCTTTGTCAAATTTTTGAATTTAACGAATTACAAATTTCTCACAAGAAAATTTTGAGGACACAAAATTTAAATATAGCAAAGTTTTGGTATTCTAATTTTTTTCTGTTTTTTATTAAATTGAAGCATTATTTAAAACTACAGATGACCTTTTTGGTAATTTTGGCTTTAAAAAAGAACGTTAATCAAACAATGATAAAAAATTGATAATTCCAGTTTTGGGTGTGGTAATAAAAAAATTAATTTGTTTTCAAATAAACCCCATTAAAATGTCCTTCTTTCTTTTTTTCCGTTTTATTTCAGTGTTTTTTCGTTTGATAAATAAAAAAATAGACAAATTAGTGTTGAAAAAATTTTTTTAGTGGTTTTGGACTTTCCTTTTTCTCTAGTGTCAGTCATTTTCTTGTTCATTGACAGCATTTTTCATGTTTAATCTTAAATTTTAAGCATAAATCTTTGTAAATTTTATCTATATTTTTTCTTACAGTGAAACACGAATTTATGGTTTTTCACTTTTTTGATCAGATGTTTGTTTTTCCTGGTTCGCATTCAAATAATTCAAAAAATGTGTAAAAACATAAGAAATAAAAAGTTTTAAAGGAGGTAATTGAATCTGTGTGCTTTAAAAAAATTTATTTATATAGCAGAACTTGTATTACCGTACCTTCCTGTGATAAAAAAGGTGAAAAATTATTGATTTTTTTTTATTCATTGACCACGACCTTTTTTATGTGCGTGTTTTTTACCAATCAAAGAACCATAAAAACAGTTGCTTTTTCGGACAATATTTTTTTTATTTGATTGTTTGAATTTAAACAAAGCTTTTATTTTTTTGCATTCAAAAAAATCATAAAGTGTAGAAAATGGATGAAAGATAGAGTGGATAATTTTTGCGTCAAGACTCTCGTTTTTTCCTGCTCTTTAACATGCTTGCTTTTAGCCACCACTAACCACCACTAACAACAACCACTAATAATTATCACGCTTGAAAAAAAAGAAGCAACAGCAATCGACAAACAAACGAAAAAAATAAAAACATTTTTTCGTGAAACAAAAAATAGTTAGTCAATTGCTTGCTTGATTTTTTTGCTGCTTATTTCGTGTGCTACTTGTTTTAAAAATGTTTCAAGCAGAATAGAAGATGAGCTTTCTCTGTTTAAGAGATTGCGTGCTTACTTTCTTGTGGTTGTTTGAAGGTGCTGGATGTTGTTATTTCATTGGTTAGTTACTTATGGGTCAGCTGACTGATTGATTGACTTACTGACTACCTTAACTAAATAATGATTGACTAACTTAACTTGAATTGATTTAACAGAGTGAAAGAAAAAACACACAATCTGTTTAAGAAAGAAAGGGAGAAAGCAAAACTTTCAGGTATCATTTTTTAACACAAAAAGTAATGTCTTGAGTTTTTTTTTTCTTTTTCTCTCTATTTTGCCTTTGTTTTTAAAACTGAAATTTGTTTTGATAACGGAGAATTGATTTTTTTTTCATTTAGAGCTTTGTTTTTGATTGAAAGCAGCTTATAATTTTATTTAAACAAACAAAATGTTTGATTAGCGAATATTGAATTTTAATGAATTTGTTTAACTTTTTTTTGTGAATAGTGTTTTGCAGTTTTTTCAAAGTATTTTCTAATAAATTTTCATAAAAATTTTGCTGAAATGCATGTTTTTGGATTTTAACAAATCTGATTTTTGTTGTCATTTTTTTTTTGTTAGAAAAGATTGAAATGAGTTAATAGAAGTCTGATGAGAAACTTTAACAGTAATATTTGATTTACTTTCTAAAATTGTTCAAAAAAAGGTTACATCAAAAATTCATAGATCAAGGACATTTTTATGAAAGCTGAAAACTAATCCCCTTGTATTATCCATAAATTTCTAGACACAAATTTTTTAGATTTAATTTTTGAACACATTTTGATTTTCTCTTTTCTGTCCACCTTTTTTGTTAGGTTGTTTTTTCACCCCCAATAACTCATTTTTTCATTGATGACTCATTTGTTAAATTTGTTTTGAGTTTTTTTTCTTTGCCATGTTTTTATGGCGTCATAATCCTTTTTTTTTCCATTCTCTTTTTTTAAATCATGAGTATTTAAACATTTTTCATTTCCCTTTCAAATGAGTTCATTCTTCTGGCTGCTTTTTGAGGTCTCTCTTTTTTCCCCTTGCTTTAAATTTATGACCTCTAAAATCAAACATCGAAAAAATCTTGTCTCAAACTTTGAGTTGAACCATTTCAAACATGTATTTTATCAACTGTGTTTAAGTGCGTATTTTTTTTCTCAATTTCAACCTTTGACTTTCTGGAAGTTTTTTTCATTGGTAAAAAAAATGTCTGATTGAAATCTGTCAAAAAAACGAAAAGATTTTTATTGTTTCTAAAAATGAGCAGCTAAAAAATATTAGTGGGAAACAACGAATTAATTTGCAGACAATTTTTTATAGCAAAAAAAAGATTGTTACAATTTTTTAAAGCTTTTAAAAATTTTGACATTTTTTGTTTAAAGACAAAGAATGAAAATAAAAAGTGATTGACGCTGCTTTTTTTGTTTGTTTAATTCTTCTTTTTTTGATTGTCGTTTTTTAGTTGCAATTTTTTATGCGATAATTAATCCTAAAATGGGAAAGCCTCCTTTTTTGAAGTATTTAAATTGGAAGTGAAGTATTGATTTCCTTCCATTTTACTTAAATTAAAGTTTTAAAAAATTGATGTGCCAGCTAAAAGAAATCCGGACTTTTTCTTTTTGTGATATCCTGTAAATTTTAATGAACATTTTTAAACTCAAAAAAAAATGCCCATTAAACTCCAATATAAAAAAATTAATTTCAAATAACCCAATTTTTATGTGCCTTATTTTTTTCAACATTCTAAAAACATTGATATCTTTTTTTTAATTAACCTGTTTTCATTTAACAAATTAAATTTATTTATTTGACAATCAACACTCCAAAATCTTTTTTAATTTTCCCAATTTTTATTTTTAAGAAAAATTTATTTGTTCTTATTTTTTTTCTAATTTAGTTTAATTGCGGTCACCGAAGAAAAGATGCATTTTTGATGAGATTTTTATTATTTTTTCGAAAAAAAAAGATTTGTATCACATTTTTTATGGGTCAAATATTTTTTTTTTAAGATTTGCTTTTTTACGTTTTTTACAAAGTCTTAAAATAGTTTCTTCTTTAAAAAAATTTTCAATCAAAGAAAAAAATCCTATTAAAAATCTTTTTTTTTTCTTTAAAAGTGTTTTAAACTGGTCATGACAGTTTTTGCTTTTCTTTTTGTGATTGCCTTTTTTGTCGGCATTTTTAAATCAAAAAATTGTGTTTTTTGTATTTTTGCCGATCGCCGTTCCATGCCGTTGCGCGGATCGGCAAAAGTACAGAATTGAATAAAGGCGGAGATTGAATACTTTGATGATAAAAATTTTTTTGAAGTAACTGAATTTTGCCTTTTTTTTGAAGTAAAAAAGGATGTGTATTTTTTGGTGACAATTAAATGAGAGGGATGAAAAAAAATAATGAAGCGGAAGTGCAATAATTTTTTCTTTTGCGCAACAAAAAGAAAAATGCCGGAATTTTGCTTTTTTTGCAAAAACAGAGAGAGAAAATTAAAGATTAGATAAAAATAATTGTCAGCAAAAATTTTGGAAGAAAACGGAAAAAAAATTTTGTGCTGCTGTTTTTTGATCAAATGAGAAATAAGTGTTGTTATTTAGGCGGATGAAAGAGTCATGACCAGTTGATTTTTTCTTAGAGGTTAAATATTTTTTATTAAACACTTTCATTATTCGTTTTGTGGTCATTTCGGTGGTTTTCGATATTTTCAGTAAAAATAAATTAATCAGCAATTGAGTATATTTTTATATTTCATGACTTTGTTGTAAAAAAGAAAAGATAGAGCTGGTTTTTGTTTTGAAAGAAAAAAGAACAGCAGCAATTTTTATTGAGAAATGCTTTGTTAGTTTTGAAAAAAAAAGAGTTTTTGTGTTGAAAATGACTTGCTTAAAAGTTGTTTTATATCTGGTTATCTTGTTCGGGATTTTTCTATAAATATGCAAATAAATTTAATAGAATTATGTTTGTAGCGTTTTTAAAATAATGTTTTGCAATAATAAATCATATTTAATTAGTTATAATATCACTTTGTTTTTTGTATTTGATAAAAATCGTGTTTAAACCAAACGGTTTCAAAATTTTAATATCCGTTTTAAATTTTTTGTAAAAAACGAGGATTAAAGAAAGAGGAACGGCGGGTTTGATACATTTTTATTTTTAACGTTTTTTTTCGAAATTGCATGAACCTGATAATCAGGCATTTGAACAATAGAAAAATGCCTTGATTGTCAGGTTCATGCCATTTTGAAAAAATACGCTAAAATGAAAAATTTATCAAGCCGACTGCCACCTTTAATTTAAAACGCTTTTTTTGACAAAACTTCTCTGTTTTTGGCTGCAAAAAAAGTTTTGAAAATTTTATGAAAAATAAACTGGATTTTTTTTAAATTAAAGTTTGAAAACCCGAATATCATAATTTTTTAATTTGATACTTTTATCAACTTTCGTCATCTTTATTACGATTCGTGAACCTTAATAAAACTCATAAAAAGTTAAGCGATGTTTATTTTACGATGTTGCAAAAAAATCGTTAAAACTTCCTTCCGTTTTTGATTGACAACTTTAAACTATTTTTATAATAATTTATTGCCTTCATTAGTATACAATTATTGTTTACTGATCAAAACTAATTGATAAGCGGAATAATTTTTTTTCTTTGCCCACCACGACCTTAAAAATGCATGCGCAAGAAATGAAAAAAGATGGGCGAAAAAATACGGGAGTCATCTTTTTTCATTTTTGTCAAAAGCAAAACAGAGGCACTCTTCTCATCTTTTTCATTCCTTCCGATGTTACTATTTTCATTTTCATTTTTACAAATCAAAGGAAATGAAAGGTAAGGACACTTGACCTTATTCAAATATGTTGAATGCTAAATTGGATTAAATGTTTTATCTTTTCCTCATTTTAATTTAGTTGAAATAAAATGTTTTAGTAATAGCCGACGAATATGATATATAAAATTTTAAATTGTTTTTAAGGAGAACTAGCAGTCTGATTTGATATACACGGCGCTTCAAGAAAAATTTCGTTTTGAAATGTCTGACAAATCGTTTGAGTTCATTCAATGTAAACGAAAATTCTTGAACTTAAATAAAACTCTTGAACTCAGCATCGGATAACATTTTTTTTTGATTTTTACAGGGTCGAAATTTCTAGAATTTCAACTTTTTTCGAAAGATTTAGATTTTTTAATCCTATCCAAAGCTGAGTTCCGTTTTCGTTTACATCGAACTCAAACGATTTGTTAGACATTTCAAAACGGGATTTTTTTGAAGCACCCTGTGCTTTTTCATTTTGACTTTTTTTTCGAAATTGAATGAATCTGACAAACGTTGTTTTTTTTGCCTGATCGTCAGGTTGATGCCATTTCGATAAAGATTTTCCATATTTTTTTTATATTAATTTTTTTGAAGTCATAAGTTTTTTAACATCCAAATCAGTGTCACCAAAGTTTCACTTTTTTTTGGAACGTATCCGTTCCGTTCCTCTTTTGGGCACTTCCCGTTCCGTCCGTTCCATTCCTGCTTTTTAAAAGACCCGAGCGTCAGGAACGGGTATACGTTCCCGTTCCGTTCCCGTTCCTGTAAATTTTTAAAAAGTCTTCAAATTCCAATATAAAAGTAACTTTTTTGTTTAAATTATAAAAAATTCTAAGGGCATTTTTAAATAAATCGTGTTTTTTCGGCAAATTTACCAGCAAAAAAAAATAAAAAATTTCCGTTTTACAATTTTTAAAGTTGCGATTTCGACGGATTTTTAAAAAAAAGTTACAAAAAGGTGTTGAAGAACGGAACGTCTAAAATCTCGAAAAAGAACGCGTCCGTTTCGTTCCTTTTTTTGGCATTACTTGTCCGTCCGTTCCGTTCCTAAATTTAAAAGAATACGTTCCCGTCCGTTCCGAAACGGAAGAACGGACGTTCCAGAACGGCACGGTGGACACACTGATCCAAATTAAAGCCACCCTCTATTAAATTTTCACCTGCTTTACCCACGTCATTCATTTTTTCTAATACAGATATTTTTATTGTATTTTAACACCTTTTCAAACAAGAAAAATTTTTAAACAAAATTAGTAGGCGTTTTTTTCTTTTTTATTGTATTTTTTTTTCGTTGCTGCTTCTTTTTTGTTTATTTGTTTCCGCCTACTCTTCTTTCTCTTTCCTCCATTGCTTCTATCAGAAAAAAAAATATATATAAAAATGATGACTCCATTATCACTTTTTTTATATTTCTTTCTGATTTTTTCTGATTTTAATGTTTTTTCATCATCATTATTTTTCATAAAAATTTGTGATTCATTTTTTTTTCTATATTTTTCTATTTCTAGGATCCTGATTTTTCTCTCATTTTTTTGACTGACAAAATTCAATCTTTTTTCGTGTTCGTTTAATATTTTTTTAACTAAACGCGTTTCATCTTTTTTTTGTCATTTTCGAATGGTCTCTTTTTTATTTATTTTTGGGACGCCTTTTTTCCTGTTGTTTTTTTTTGTATTTGATTTTCTTTTAAAAAAAGGAGGACAGAAAAAAGAGGCCGTTCTTCTTTTTTTTAAAAGTCGGAAAAAATCGAACACTTTTTAAAAAATGCTTTTTCACGTGGAATTTTTTTTCAAAGACGTCAAATTTTTAAAAATTATTCTTTTGTTTTTAGATGTAAACCATGTATATCCACACACGGATCGGCACTTCATTTCTGCGGGTAATTCTATGTAAAAACTGCAACAACCATATTTTTTTAAAACAAATTTTGATTTAAATTTGACATTTTTATTAACTTTGAAAAAAGTTTTTTGTATCAAACTTATATTTGCAAACAACTGTAATAATGATTTTCTGGTAAGTTTTTAGTTTTCACAAAAAATCCTGGTTTTACTTAATTGTACATAAATTTGCTAAGATACTGATTTTGATAAAAACAAAAAAAAACTTTTCGCAAAAAAACCAAAAGATTTTGAAGCTTTACATTTAATAAAAAACTTTTTAATCATTTATCAAAAAGTATTTCCGCTTTTTTACAATTATTGATTGAAAAAACAAAAAAACCACGTTTTTTCTTTCTATTCTTTTTTTGTTTCTAAAAAAACAAAACGCTTTAAAAAATTACAAATTCAAATTTGCTCAAAAACTTGAATTCCAACAACATTTTCTCTTTCTTTGCCCCCTATCTGAAAAAAAGAAGATAATCCCAGTTAAACCTTTTTTTGGTAGCGAAAAATTTCCTCTTTTTTTTCATTTTATGCCCCTTTTTTACATTCTCTCCTACGCATCACCAGATCATCATGATTTTCTTTTTGATGCTCTATTAATCTGTTATAAGCTTTAAACTAAAGCCGGAACTTCTTTTTTTGTTGATTGTGATTTTTTTCGAATAACATTGAAAAACAGAGAGAGATTAAAAAACTTGTAAAATTCTATTCACTTTTTGAAACACATTTTTTACATCTTGTAGGGGGGGAGCAAGAATGATAGTAAGCAAATTACATTTTAAAAAAAATTAAGAAAAAGGATGCATATATTTTAATAAAATTTTTTACACATAAAAAACAGGTTTAACTTTTTTAATTTGGATCAAAACAAAATCAAGCAAAATAGAAAAATAGAAAATAATTTGTGAAGAAAGAAGAATGCATTAACGAAAGATAGATAAGATAAAAAAAGATGCGGAAGTTTTGGAATTCATAATAAAAAAATATTTCAAAGTTGGGGGAAAATTCCTAAAATTCGATAAATAAAAAAATATTCAATTTCAGGTCCAACCATTAAAATGGCACACATCTATATTTTACCAATATTATTATTATTGTAATTAAATGTATATCCAACTTTCATTTAAATTAGAAACCAGCCCAATATTACCACATTTAATTAAAATCTCAAACTTCATCATCCAAAAACATAGACACTTTTTATTAAATCTTTAAAAAAAGCAGCTCTCAACAAAAAATTATAATTTCAACTCAAAAAATATTTTTATCTCAAAAAATAAACTCCACCAATAATTTTCGTTCTCAAAAAAAGAAAATTCAATAACCTTTTTTTTTCTTTTTGTCGTCTTTCATGTACTATAAGAAATTCCTATGTTTTTTAACAAAAACGTCAAAGTTATATTTTTTTTGATTTAAGAAAAATAACAAACAGAGCATTAGTTTTAAATATATATTTAATTTTTATATATACTTTTTTTTATAATATATATTTAATTTTAGCCGTCTGAGAAATTTCCACGATCTCCAATGTTTTTTTGTTTTCGAACAATCTAACAAATTCAAGGGATATTCTTGGCGGCTCTAATGCTAGCTTGTTTTAAATGTCTTTTAGACATTTTTTATATTATTTATTTAACACCACATAAAAACTTTTTTTAACGAGTTGAAAATTTCTTTTTCTCAAAAAGATTTTAAAAACTTGAAGAAAAAAGTTCCATGATCCTGAAAAGGAAGTGCGTGCTCAATTCTTGTTTGTTGTATATGGAAATTTTCAAAGTTTTTAAGGACTATGGTAATATTAACAACGTTACTATATCGGATAATGTTTGGATTTGTCAAAGTTCAGAAAATGGATTTGATATATCCACTGTTTAACTATCTCAATTTCTAAAGGATTAAGGTACTCCAACATCTGTACCATACATTTTTTTGTTAGTTTTCATATATCCATACCATCGGATAATGATAAAATCCAACATCGGATTTCAAATATCCCTTTTAAAAACTTTGATTTTACGCCTGAATTTTCTTCTGTGATAAAAACATTTTCTAATTCTTTTTCCGTGCACTTTTTTTATATTCTTTCTTTGAATTATTTTTAACGATTCGAAAATCTAAAAACGCTAAAATTTTGTGATCAACTTTTTTTCTCTAATTATTTTATGGTAAAATTTAAATTTCAATATATTTTTTTGTAGCTGCCCAATTGCCATTGTGACACTCTCTCTCTCGCTTCTTTCCTTCTATCTATGTTCTCTCTTTCAAAAATCTTCGATCTATTTTATAAAAAATTCAATCAAAAAATTCAAGAGTTCTCATTGCATACGGTAGTTTTTCTTTCTTTTTTTATAGATTTCTGCTTCAATCTTTTTTTTTATCAGCAGTTTTCTACTTTTTTATAATTTTTTTAAATTGTATATATTTAAAATTTTCTAAAAAAATGTAACTGATTTTTGGAAATTTTAAAAGTCATAACTTTTGTGATTTTTAAAAATTCATAAAAATCAGTTAATTTTTTATCTAATTTTCTCTCATTTTTAAAAGTTATCTCAATTTTTTTTTATTAAAAAAGCAATGTTCTCGTTCAATCGTGACTCCCCACCACACATACATTTATTTTAATATTGAACAAATGTTTAAAATTTTAAACAAAGTAATATATTTTTATGTTTGTTTTTGTTTGAAAACAATAAAATTTAAAAAAGAAATTGGTCACTGTAAAGTAATGAACGGCAAAAAAGTTACAGTATACTAACATTTTTTTTACTATTTTGCAACGTTTGTGTTAAAAGTTAATAATCCTTTTTTAAAGTGCCAGAAATAGGGCAAAATCTTGCCTTCAGATTTTATTGTCCTGGAAAAAATATGGATGTATAATGTTATTGTAAAAAGTCTCTCGAAAAATGAAAAAAACAGATGAAAAGTCGCTTTTTCTTTTTAGCAGAAAGGACGGCGGATAAAAAAAACCAAATGTAAAAAAGAACGAATGCGAACACCGCAGCAATAGTTGCCATGTAAAAGGCAATAAAAAATCAATGATTTTTTGCTTTCAAATTTCTTAAAAATTGTTTTTAATATAGTTTCATTTTTCGTTGAATCACTTTCTTCTTTAAAATTTTTTTGTTTAATGCTAAAAAGCTGTTCAAAAAATCGACCAAATAAACTAAAATTAGTTTTTAATTTTTACATTGAAATTTAGTCTTTCTCCCTCAATTTTCCCTTTGCTTTAATCTTCTTTTTTTTATTGCTCTCGATCAACAAAATGCAACAGATAGGTATTTTTTGTTGAGCTGTCAAAAATAAATTGACTGACATTTACCTTAAATTTTTTTAACTGGTTCCATTCAATTCAGCTGCTGCTATTTTTATTTGTTCATTATTTTTTTCTCTTACGTAAAAAACAGCAAAAGTTTCAAAGCTAGTTTTTTTCCTTTTAATTTTTTATTAACCAATCGTTTGTTGCCCCCACCAATATAACAGACTTATGCTTACGTGTGATTAAAAAAAACAACAAAAACTGCTATAACAATTGTTTGAACATTGTTTAAACATTTATTTTCGATGCGAGACATTTTAATTTCTGATTTGTGTTAAACTTTATTTTTTCAAATTTTTGTTTGATGCAAAATTTTTTTTTGCATTCAATTGATTTCTTTTAGTGGTTTTGAACGTATTTTATCAGTTTCTTTTTTTATTATTATACAATCTAATTATTGCTTACAGCTTCAAAAATGAGACATCAACAAAAGAATAAAGAAATTGCACATGCTAAAAAGCAAATGAAGTTTATTTACTTTTCTTCTTTTTGTCCTTTTAAGCTTGATATTTTTTAGAGAAGGAAATGGTGGAGGTGGAAAGAGCAGCAACAAAGAAGAAAATGGAATTATTCGACAAAAGAACGGTGAAATTGTATGTTGTATTCCATTTTTACCATGTGCAAAACCTGGACATCCAATACCAGAATCGTTAGAAGATGGTGTAAAATTAAGTTGCACAAATCCTGATTGTATATTTTCAAAACATCTTGTACATATTGATTGCTTTCGTTCGCTAGAAACAAATTTAATGAAGCTGTTAACGTCTCAAGGTTTGTTTATTGTTTATTAATGATACAGTAACCCCTTGTTCTTAAGGTTATCGATATTGTAGAAGAGAAGGAATTTTATTAACTCAAGAAATGTTATGGGAGCCAAGGGGATTAGCACTGCTACAAAAGAATCTTAAATGTGAATGCGGAAAAGGAAAGATGCGAAGAGATGACGAAGCATGGGCTAAAAGACAAGTATATACATTTCTTTTTTATTGTCAAACAATTAAAACAAGTTTTTTTAGGCATTGGTTGAACCCCCAACAGAAGAAAAGGAAAAGAAGAAGCATAAACCTGCAGCAGCAGCACTACCAACTTTGCAAGTTACTGTAAAAAAAGGTGCCCCACCACCACCAAATTTCCATAAATTAAATACTCATTATGCATCATCACATAGTCCAACGCGATCTGATGCATATGTTGAAGTAAACATTTTTACTGTAGATATTGATTTAAGATATTTTTTTAGGATAAATATGGTCCACCACTTTCAACAAATACTCGAAGAAGAAGTAGTAATTCTGTTACATCAAATGATTCAAAGCCTTCAAATATTGTTATTCCTTCACCAGCTGTAAAAAAACCAACTGCTGGTTATATTCCTCAATTTTCATTTGCTAATAAGTCTGATGTACCGGTAGTGCATGAACATGTTGTTAAAAAGCCAAGTTTTCCAATTGGTTATGATCCTATTGAATCATCATTTCCTAAACTTCCTGAAGTAAGCTTCACTTTATTATTAAATAGAATCTCAATGATTATATTATAGACAACACCTGTGCCAGAAGTTAAACCAATTATTTCAACAACAGTGCCATCAAAAGCTCCAGAACCAACTCCACGAGTTTGGAATGTTTTAACGCATTCACCAAAGCCAAAACCGGTAGAAAGTGCTGTTGAAGCACAAGTAAAGAATTGTACTGTTCAGTCAGAAATTACGGCAAATCACACTGTTGAATCTAAACCAAGTCAAGTATTAGAAAAAATGATTAAAGAATCAACACTTGCACAAAAGCCAACGACACCATTTTCAAAGCCAAAGAAATTTGTTAGTATTGAAATTCAAACTGATGAAACTTCTTTTTACCAAAGTTTAACCAAAAATCAATGGCAAAATACAAATTATCAACATCCAAAAGAATTTACATATGATTCTGATTCAATTAGTCCAAGTTTAATACCTTTGGCACCTGTAAATTATACTGGTTCTTTATATGGATATATTGGAGATCGACGAACAAGAAATACAACTTCAACTTCTGGATTTGCAAGTATTTCAGATGCTGATTTTTCACCCGATCAAACTTCGACACCTGTAACTGAAGAAATTCCATCAACTCCTGCAGGATTAGTTACATTCTTATTTAAAAATGATGAAACTTGTGGCATTGAAGTTTATCAACAAGGACGAAAAGAAAAAGTTATGAATTCATTTGGTAACTTTTTTACCGATTACTTTTTTCATTAATATTTCTTTTTTAGACAATGAATGGACTCCTTTGTATTTTTCAATGGCAGAACGAGCTCCAGAAATTGGTGAGAAAGCTCAAATTCATCATTTTAAAGTTCCTGAATATGTTTTATATGGTATAAAAAATTATTGCATTACTTTGTTTCCAATCTACCGTAATTTCTTTATAGATATTTTCAAAGTTATTGGAAAACCAATAAATGAAATTCAAATTGACCCAAAATGGAAATTTAAAGTTATTGAAAATAATGGCATCAAATGCTACCAAATTCAAACTCAAAAAGGACTTTGTGCATTCCCGGAAAATCTTATAATTGCTTCATTCTTAAAATCTATGAAAGCTCAAGCTGAAAGTTTTTTAAAGACAGAAATTTGCCAAATATATTTTTCTTCAAATTTTGATTTAACTGATTCTCAAAAAAATATTTTTGAAAATGCCGCTTTAAAAGTTGGTTTAGATATTTTAAAATTTTATGTAATTGATTTTTAATAAATATTTTGTGTTAATAGTTGTTTTTTTATGTTGTTTTATTATTTTTGTTGTTTGATTTTTTTAAAATAAATCGGTGCAATACATTTGACAGGTTTATTTAGTGGAACAAAATTTTGTTAATTATATAAATAAAAAATATTTTTTTACGTTTGTTAGTTAAAAAAATTTGCAGCAACTAACTTTTTATTCGTTTATTTATTATCGAGATTGTAGACAGAAAAATAAAGTAAAATCGAACGCTTTTTTCAAAAAGCATACAAAAATTTTGTGTTGAAAATTGTTAGTTTTTCATTTTTTACAAAAAACGTAAAAGCAAAGATTAAAATATTTTTGAAAAATAAAAAAACGTGTTTCACACTAAAATAAAAATAAAATGCGATAAAATTTTAATCAAACTTTTTTTTTATTAAATTTTTTCTCCAAAATAAACAGAACAAAAATTTTTTTTACAATTAACAATAAGGGGCTGTCCAGATCTGACGTCGGGGAAAAGTCGCAATTCTTCAGTTTCTTCATCAGTTTCTTTTTCTTCATCACTTTCCAAAAGAAAGTCATCCGATGCTTTACAAACTTGGCTTTTTTTATGAGATATCTTTGCTTTCTTTGTTGCAAAATATTTGCCACAATCTTCACATGTTAAAAAAAAATAAATAATGATTTTTTTGACTAAATAAAGCTATGTTCCTTTTTTGTCTTTTGCCCAAACGACGCACATTTGTAAGAATGATGCACTTTGACCAAAAAAATGCAGATGTACATAAATAAAAATGATGCCGCTTTTATGCAACAAATGTTTGTGCAAAAAGAATTGTAGAAAATTTTCAATATTCCACAGAAATTGTTAAAAAGAAAATTAATTGTAAAACGTCAGATTAAAATACGTAAAAATGCACAACTGACAGTTTTTGCCGACGTCAGATTTCGGAAAAACCCCCCACCCCTGCCCGTCAGATTTCGTCAGATTTGGCCTATACCCCTCCCCCCCCCCCCCAAAACCCCGACGTCAGATCTGGACAGCCCCTAAAAAGGAATCAAATTTTTATTAAATTAATTATCAGATGATTTTGGCGAAGCGGGCCCGAACAATGGAAGCTTCTCACCTCTGATTTGTGTTAAATCCATTCCAAAATTTATGCAAAATGTCCATTGAAAACATACAGGATGGTTCAAGAAATTCCGCCTTTTTTCGACACCTTTTAAAATTTCCTTTGTGTTTCTATTTTTTCCAAAAAACGAATGAAAAAATTTTGGGAATTTCTTGAACAACTCTGTAAATAAAAAAAATTAGCATAACTTTCTTTCTTTTTTGCTCCCAAAAAACAGATATAAAAGAAATTTTGCACGAATTTATTCGTCATTTTTAATCAACAAAATATTTTGTGTTTGCAGCAATGAAACTTTTCTCCTGCTTTTTTATTTGCGTTCAATTTTTATTTTCGGATTCTGCTTCTGCTGCAAAATTTCGTGAAAATGCTTCAAATAATTCTGGAACTTTGGATGGTAATGTTCGTGAAAAGGGTACCCATTCTTCTGATGCGATGTTATTATCTGATGGGAGTGCAAAAGGAACAAAATATGGTGAACATGATGTTTTATTAAGTGGAAATGGACCAATCAATCTTACATTGACTTCGCCTTCGAGAGAATTGAAATTCGAAGTTTGTAACTGTGCAGGAACGTAAGTTGGATTTTTGTAAAAGAGCTAATTTTAATCTATGTATAATTTTTAGATCATCTATTTGTTATAAATCTGGGGATGGCTTCTATAATTCTTACGCAGCTGGTTCATGTTCTGATTCAAAGTCTTGTGAATTTAAAGTTCGTGATGGTGAACGGGCAATACAATTTGGTGAAGTACCTATTTTCAAAACATTATTTGCTGGTTGTCTTCACACTTCAATGAAATATCCTAATGCTAAAGTGAAAGACACCGAAGGTAATGTTGATACCGGATTTGAAAGCTGTACTCCAAAAATGGTTGGTGATAAAATTGTTGAACTTTATGTTTTTATAGATGCATCGTGTTCTATCATTGTCGTAAGTTTTATTTTCTCTACTATTTTGCATTAAATTAAAATCATTGATTTTTGGTCCTTTTTTGCTAAAATGTGAACCATTTTACTACATGTTGTCATTTTAGAAGAATGCTGAAGTCCATGTTCCAATAACTCCACCATCAACAAATTTAACAGTACCACCAAAACATTCTGCTGAACATTCAAAAGATCCATCTGAAGCATCATTTCCATGGTGGGGATTTCTTATTATTGGAATTGCTCTCTTGATTGTTGTTGCTGTTATTGGCTATATTATGTAAGTTAAAGCATTTAATTTATTTTTAACAAGATTATTTTTTTCAGATACCGTCTTTATAAAAAGCATCAAACATCAAAACGTGTTCCACAAAAGGCTGATGAAACAAAACCAAGGGCTACCGTATCCAAGGCTGATATTGCAGACGTTGAAACTCCAACAAAGAAGCATGATGATTTGGAAGCTGTTAAAGTTGAACCAACTCAAATGCCAAAGAAAAATAAAAAGAGGACAACTAAAACTGAAGAACCAAAAACAACTGAAGATTTTCCTGCACCAACTGATAGTAAGCAAGAACCATCAGCTCCAGCATCCAAAGAACTAACAAAACATCAACCAACTCCAACACCACCAGCTGCACATTATCCTAAAGTAAAACGTTTGATTCCACGTGGAATGAAATCTGCTAAAACAGATTCTTTGGATGAAACTTTGAAAAAGGATAAATCTGCAACGGTTGCATCACTTGTTGATTCTGCAGGAAAGCATTGTCTTAAAACTGATGAAACGGATGTTTCGGATGAAATGAAATCGTAAGTTATATTTTCTTTGCTTACGATAATTCAATATCTGTTTTAGAAATTATCCAAATATTCAACATGAAGTTTTGCCGTCTGAAGTTAAGCTTCTTTGTTTACCTGTTAGCCAAATGTATGCTGAAATGAATGTATTGGCGTAAGTCATTTTATTTTCTTGAAATTCAAATGTATATATTTATTTTATTTTAGACATGAATCAGAAGAAAAGCTTTCTTCAGCTGGTTGTGAATTTGATGGATATCATCGAATTGTTACTGTTTCAAAACGTGCACGTCGATTATTAAAAGATAAAGCAACTGATGCTACAACTGTCTATTTTGCTTTTGGCGCCGAATATCATAAATATATTACTGATGGTTCTGAAGCTTCTATCCCATTATTGTATGCTATTGCTCTACAACCAAGATTTTCTGAAACATCACGAAGAAGAGCATGTGCAACTTTACGGTATGTTTTATTTTTTTTACTAATATTTTATGAGATTTTTTTTAGTCGTAATCTTGTAAAGGTACTTGGTTGGTATAAAGCTGCTGATCGTGCTAAAATGCCTTTTCCAGTCAATATTGTTGAAAATGCTTATTGTCTTGATCCTAAATACTTTTATGATCCTGCTGGAATTAAAACTGATTCCGGAAGTGAACAAAAAAAGAAGCAAATGGGTGATAAAGAAAGAAAAAAGAAATCATCAAAAAAGCGTTAATAACAAACTTGGTTGCATTTCTTTTTTGGTGTTATTGGTTTTGTCGAATAATAAATTCTTTTTTTTAAATAGTGTTTTTAATTATTCACATTATTATTTATTTATTTTTGTAATACAAAAATGATACTTAAAAAGAAATGTGATACTTTATTTGATCAAATCATTTTTTTTTCGTTCAAAGGTTGTCGGTGTTGCAAACTGTAGCTGAATTTGATTGAGTTGAAACAAAAAACACGGAAGAAATATCAACATCCAAATTTTGTGCTGCACCATGACTCACAGAAGAAAATTTTCTACGAGTTTGAAATGGTGTATAAGCTCGTTTGCTTGTTAGACAAAAAAAACATTTGATTCATCCATTTGTGGGCATTTTGAAACAACTAAAAAAGGAGGGAAAGTCGATAATGAAGGGGGATGTGAGTTATAATGGTTGGGTTAGTTCTAAAATATGTTAGAAATATATATTTAACCGTTATGTTTAAATCTCCCAAAAAGCGTATAAATAAAGCAACAGTTTTAGAGCCAAATAATTTATAAACTCGCTTAATCCCCAAAAAAAGCAGCTTACGATTAGTTAAAGTACTTAGATGAAATGAAGAAAGACTTAAATGTGTTGAAAAATTTCGACACAAGTTCAAAGAAGTATTGCAAAGATTAGAATTAAGGTTGTCAAATGGGAGATCTCCCCGGAGATTTGGGAGATCTTTATTGGTTTCAAAAAAGTTTATTTGCTTATTGTCAAATTATTTGACAGAAAAATAAAGTGAAATCGAACGTTGTTTTCAAAACGCAAACAAAAATTTTGTATTGAAAATTACTAATTTTTCATTTTCGACAAAAAACGAAAAAGCAAACATTAAAATAATTTTGAAAAACAAAAATAACTTTGAAAAATAAAAAAATATGTTTTTGTATTAGGTAATAATAAAATGCGTTAAAATTTTGTAGCAAAAATTAAGCAAACTTCTTTTTTATTAAAATTTTTCTCCAAAATAAACAGAACAAAATTTTACAAAAAAGTGGTAATCAAATTTTTTCACGTCCTGGCAACAAATCATCATTTGTTTTTTCGACAGAAATTGATTGCCGTCGAAGATATGCAACGGCTTTTGCAACTTGATCTCGTTTTGGTAGAGGTTGTTCTTTTTCTTTTTTCCTGTAATATATTTTTAATATAAGGGTACTGTAGCTTTAGTTAAAAGAGTTACTTTAAAATTGAAGGCCTTCCAGTTGGTGAAATTGGTCGTTCATATGATTCTGGTGCAGATTTTAAGCTTGCTCCATCATTTTCTTCTTGAATTGTTAAAAGCGGATGATTATTGTAATGATGCAAGGAAGCGGAAGATGGATGAACAACCTTAAAAAATTGAATTAATGGATGGACAATTTGATTTTATTTTATTTTTTACATTTTATTTGAAATGGTATGAACTTGAAAATCGGGCAAAAGAACAATAGAAATAAGACCCTGATTGTCAGGTTCATGTCATTTCGGTAAAAACTTTTAAATGAAAAATTTATCAACGGAGTCAGTTCCTTTTCACAAAGGTTTTAAAATATTAAAATAGCTAATTAAAATTTTAATGAATTTTTAAAAATCATTTAGGCTAAAATTTTTGGTCAAAAAATGTTACACAAAAATCCGGAAAGTTCTTGCTAAAGCCATTTTTTTGCGACATTTTTTTGTAACTTGGAGAAGCTGACGAATCTCCTTTAACGTCTTTTTTTGAAATGGTATGAACCTGTTAATCAGGCTAAAGAACAAAATAAAAAAACGCTGACATGTCATTTCGAAAAAACGTTAAAATGGCAAACAAAGGTCCGTCCCTTTTAAAAAATATTTTAAAAATGAAAATTGCAAGTTATAATTTTCAACGAATTTTCTAAAAACATTTTGCTCAAATTTTTTGCTTAAAAACATTTGAATAAAATCCCAAAATTTCCCGCTAAAACCAATTGTTTTACAACTTTCTCAAAAAACAAATTTAAACCTTTAAAGCTGGTGTTAAAATATCATTATGTTGAACAGTTTCTTCTTCGACACTTCTTTGAAGCTCCATTCCAGCAACAAAATGTTGTGCATATTCTGGATGGGGATGATCCGATCTCGGGGATCTTGGAGGACCATTAATAAATCCATTTTCAATATCTAAAATGCTCGGTTCTTCTTCAATAAATTCTCCACTTTGTTGTTTTATTGGTTGAATTCCATTTGCAGCTTGTTGGATTGCAATTCGAAGCTATAAAAAAAAATATTACCATTGATATGATATCATTTTTTGATAGAAACATACGTCTCTTAATGCAACAACTCCAACAAGTCGTCCTCGATCAGTTACATATGCTCGATTTAAATCCAGCAAAGAAAAAAGTGAATGAACTTTGTAAAGTGATGTCTTTCTAAAAACAACGGATTTGATGTATCCTTTAAAAATTAAAGCCAAATACCGAACAAGCTGAAATGGAGCTGGATCAATTTTACTTTCATCTAATTCTACAGAATCTTTTAATCTCAAAAGTTCCCATTCTCGACGCTAAAAAGGGTTAAAAAATTTGCATAATTATTGGATTTTATGAATCCTTTTTTACCTCATCCTCAAATAAATCATATTCAATTTTTTCATCATCAGCTTTTTTTCCAAGATTTAGCCTTTTCTTTGCTTGTTTTACATATTCTGCGATGTTGCCTAAAAATGTTTTAAAGATTTAAAATTTTCCAAGTTAGGATTTTAGCTTACGAGTAATACTGTGGGAATATTCTGGATATGCAATTCTGTCTTTAATTAAATCAGGCCATGAATTTTTTGGTGTTATTATGGTTGAACCTGTTTCAGGAATGGAATCATCAGCTAAAAAATATTAAGTTTATTTGGGATTTTTAAATTTGTGTATGTAAATAAATTTTATCAAATAACTGCAGCCTCGTTTTCAAAAATACAAGTTGTTTTTTAAAATTAAAATTTCAAAGCCAAGGATTTTTGGTAGCTGAAATTTAATTTCCATTTTTTTACAGGGATGTTGAGCAATCTGTTCTTAGATTACATTTAATTTTTTTTTTGACAAAAGTTAATTAATAAAATCGAGTTGTTGGTTTTGGAGAAAAATTTTTTTGAATCATTTTTTCTACTTACTTTCATCATAATCATCTTTTCGGCCTTGTGCAGATGCTGAAAATGCATTCCTTCGCCGTTGTGCACCTTTTGATGAAATGTTATCATTTGGCTTTCGCTTTTCTAGATCATTTGCAACAGGCTCAATTGTAAATCTAAAATTAAAGGGATATAATATATCCTGTTACCATAAAAATGGATATGCTACTAACCGACTTCTTTTCCTTTTTGGCTTTAAATCTGGATCAATTGGCCGATCAGGATCAAAAGACTCTGATGTCTTTCTCGGCCGAACACGTGCTTTTAAATCTTCTTCTTCATCTTCGTTCGTTGATGCTAATTGTGTTAAAACACCATCGGATCGAACACGATTTATTACATCTTCAGATGATTTTCGACTTCTATGGTGGCCTCTTCGTTCAGGTCGATCAGGGATTTCTGGGACATCAAAAGCGGCACGTTTTCTTTGGGGTGGACTTTTATCACCGTCAGGACTTTCAGGGATATCAAATGCGGCATGTTTTTTAATTGGTGATTTTATTGCTCCAACTTGTTTTGAACATGGTTGAAGAATTTCAGTTGGTGCAGATTTCGAGGTTGGCACTCCTTCAATTGCTGGCACTTGTAAATGTTGTTGTTGTTGTAGGGAAACTTTTGGAGATTTATTTATTGTTGATGGAGCAGAATCTGTTTCATCCGAAAATTCTGTCAGCTGTGAATCTTTAAAATGTTTATCAATTGTTTCAATGGCATGCCGGATTCGCTTTTCTGCTTCCTTCTTTCTTTCATCATCACCAACTTGTTTTGCCAATAATTCTAACAGCGTCCGACGGGCAATTGATCCAAGTAGCATCATTGAAGCTACAAACAATGTTATGGGATTAGATAAATATATTTAAGGGATTTAGGATTGGATTACCAGAATCATCAACGACGGGAAATGATCGAAGTTTTGGAAGTTCAACAAGAATATTTTTAATATCTTCAAATGTTGTTAATCGTGATAAAAATCGAACGGGTGAAACCATTATGTGCTCGGCACAAAACATATGAATTCTATAATTTTGATTATTAGCTTTTTAAAATTGAATACCCTGTTTTTAAATATGCCAAGCAAGATTTCTTAATTTTAACAAAAATTTGTTTTAAATTTATCTGGTCTAAAAAAATCTTACGCAGCATTGGAAGGTGGAATATCAGGTAAATATGGCAAATGTTTAATATTAATTATGCAATCATAAATTGATGGAGTGAAATATGTTGAAACTGCATTTGCAATAATTACAGCCAACTAAAATTAAAGCAATTTTTTTAATAGATTTTAAAATTTGTTTCGTAGAGCTAAATCTGAAAATCATGCAAAAAAGCGCTTTTTTTAAATTTTTTAAAAAAATTTTTAAAACATAACAACGGTTTTTCCTGATTTTCTTGTTCATTTATTTGAAAAGTTTATATGAGGTTTTTTACCATAAGTGGAATAATATAAATATATTGTCCAGTCATTTCACAACAAATTACTGCAACACTCACAGAATGTGTTATTGATGCCGTTAATGATGCAGCACCTATAAAATAATACTTTACATTTGGATATAAATATGATATCCTTCTTACCAACAACAGCATAAATCCCCGGAAATATTGGTTGATCTGTCCCGCCTGGAATTCCTTCAGGAAAAATTGCTGAAACAATTTCACCAAATAATCGACCGTACGCAGCTCCGACAACAAAAATTGGCATAAACAGTCCACATGGAATTGGCATTGTATTACATAAAGCTGATAAAAATAGCTAAAAAATTTGTTAATTTTATGGCATTGAAAAAGTTAAGCTTACAAAAGTCGTTGCAAAAAGCGTTATAACAATATAAACATTATATGGTCCATATCCTTCATGATTCATCCAAGAACCAAATAACTCTGAAGAACAACCATGTGGAGAATCAGGAGAATATAGGGGCTTGGACCAAGTGCAGTTTGAAAAAATGTCATAAAGAGTTCGAGTGAATTTGAACTAAAGTTTTGGGTAAAGTGTGGGAATATGCAAATTAAAATTACCCTTCCAGTTAAAAATCTTCCATAGCCACGTGGATATGTGATTGAGGCAACGATAAAGGCAACAACAATTGGATATACAATCCAACTAAAAAATGGATAAGCAAAAAAATATTTTTAGAGTTTTTCAATGATTCATTTTTAAAAATTAGGAATAGCAAATTTTTTCGGTTTTAATGATGTTTCCAAGTTTATAAAACTTTTTCTTAAAAGTGATCCTGAAAAACAGGCAAAAATGAATTTTTCGTTTTTCATTCGTAGATGACGAAAATAAAGACAATGATTTTTTGCTTGATTTTCAGGTTTAATAGTAAAAAAAAGTTTATGTGAAACGGAACTCCTCGATTCACAAAAAATTATATTTTCTTGTAAAAAAATTACAAACTTTTTTTGAAAAAATTTTTTTGCATAGCGATTTTGTCTAAGAAACATTACAAGGCCTCTATAAACGGCAATAAATAGAACCCCCAAAAATCCAGCGAATACCCTAAAAACTATCATTTAAATTTCATTATCTTTTTCAAAACACGACTTTACCCAATAAGTGCAAAAAATGGCAGCTCTTCTGGTTCAAAACCATCTTTTGGAAAATTTGTTTGATAGAAAGCTAAAAGTGTTGTTTCAGCTTTAAAAACGACAACTCGAAGAATTCGAAAAACTGTTGCTCCGCATGCTGCAGCAAAGAAACCTTAAAAACATGTTTTTAAAAAATATTTAAGAATACTTTTTAAAATTACCTCTCCAGTAATTTCTTACAGAAAAATACATGGTTGTAACTTCAATAGAAAAAAGAACTCCACCAACCGGGGCGCTGAATGTGCATGCGACACCAACGGCACATCCAGCCGCAAGCATTTCAGCTTTCCTTGATTCATTCCCATAAGCCCCTTCAAAATTTGCAGCTAAATTACTTAACAAATTTGCAACAATTGAAGAAATATGCACCATCGGACCCTATAATTATTATTACCGGAGTTTTCAAAAAATATGTTTTGAAAAATTTACCATTTTTCCAATTGGTATCCCACTTCCAAGGGATAAAGTTAATCCCACAATTTTAGAAATTAAAGTCCGAAATGTTAAATAATCTTTTAAAATTACACCTCTCAAAATTGTTTTCATTTCAGGAATACCACTACCTAAAATCAAAAGTTTAAAAACTTTCGTTGTAAGATCATCACAAACCAATTGCCTGTGGTGCAACATAATGTACAAACATTGCAGAACAAATAACTAAAAGTTCAGTATATCCAAGCCAACATAAATATGTATAAAGATAATCATATCCACTTGTGCCCGTTCTACCTGCCATTGTCATCAAAACCATTTGAACTGTAAAATGTTTTCGTTTTGAGACAGAAGAACGAAATTAGAGCGCTTACAAGTTTGCATATATTCAATCATTTGATCAATTGCCATTGAAAGTAATGCCATTCCAATTCCCAATGCCGCAAGATATAACCAATCAGCTAACATCATTTTTATTGTTGCCCATGGCATTGCTAAAATATGTAAATTAGGGATAATAGTAATAGCATAAATAGTTTACATGGTCCAAGTTGTGATTTCCATCTTTTAAATTGTGCACCCCATGTTCTTGCACGTTTTTCTTCTTTCCATATTTCTCGAGGATCAAAATGATGAAATCTTACAGATTTTTTATTTTCGGCTGCAATGTCATCATCAAGCTTTTTTGCAGCTGCTTGATCCGCAGGAACTTGATCTTCAAGTCGATATCGGCCAAGTTGCTAAAAAATTAAAGTATAGATAAAATTTGATAAATGAAATTTTCGAATTTTGTAAATCAACAAAAATTTTCTTTAACATTTTGAAAATTTTTGTAGTTCAAAAAAACTTTTATTTTTATATTTCTCAAAATTAGTTTATTTAAAACATCCAATATTCACTTATCTTGAATGATGAAAGATAAAACTTACAACTGTATGTTCATAGCTATATTGTCTATCGAGTGATGCAAGCTGCCGATTAACTAATGCCGAAATTGATGGTTCTGATGTGACAGAAGTTAAATTTGGATGACTTGTTATTCTTGCTGCTGTTGCATTCCTTCGTATCGTCATTTTTCTTTACCTTTTTCTGTCTTAACAGGGAAAAGAAACTCCCACAAAGAAAGCAAAAAAATTACAAAACTTTTAAAAATTATATGGGATACAAAAAGAGATTAGCTTTTAACTAACTATACACAGAACAACAACAGACAAAAGAACAGATCTCTGTTTTTTTCTCCACTTTCGTTTTTAACGCCGACACCACCAAGTACAAACTTAATAGAAAAAACTTTTTTTTTCAAATTGTGTCCCTTTTTCGTCTATGTTTGATTTTTTTGATCACTTGCATTTTTTTATTGTTTCTCCCATAATATATAAATTGAATATTAATCTCTCCTGCTTTGGTTTCGAAAAAAAATAAAACTTTCAGAAAAATGTTTTATTAAAAGTCAATAAAATAAAGAAGATCAGCGCGTTTATCGTTTCTGTTTTTTTTATGTACAAGTATTATACCATTCATTGCTTCCGCTATTATCGTTATGAAATTGATTAAACTGTTTTTTTATAGTGATAGTAAACAAAAAGCGATTGCTTCGTTTGATCCGATTTGCATATAAATTAAATTTTTTTTGTGTATTTACTTTTGATCAATATTGATGCAATCAACATCAAATATCCATTGTTATTTCTATGGAGACGAATTTTTTAAATATAAAAAAGAAGTTTTTAACATAAATTTTCTTAAAAAAGTTTTTGTTACAATTTTCATTCAAAGTTTTATTTATTAAGGTTCAAATACACTTTTGATGATGAGAAGCAACAATGCTTACAAAAAAAGATAAAAGTAGTAAATTCGAGATTGTGTAACAAATATTTAACTATCCGCTATAATACAGTGTCTCAAGAAAAAATCCGAATATGATTGAGGTGCTTAATTCATAATATTTGTGGCAGACAAAAACGGACTTCGAAATTGCTTTAAGTATGGGACGGGATTTTGTTTTTTATGAAAAATACTTTTTTTCACGGCCTAAAATTTTCAAATTTTGCTTGTTCACCCCTACAAAAATTAATAATAAATAAACAAAAATTTTGAATTTTTAGTCCGTTTTTTATTTCTTCATTCTTTTTTAATTAATTTTTTGACAAAAAAAAGTTATTTTCTTTCTTTAAAATACTTAAAGCAATTTCGAAGCCCGTTTTTGTCTACCACAAATAATAATTTGGCACCTCAATTAAATCCGAATTTTTTCTTTAGACACCCGACTTGTAAAAATGTAAGAAATATTCAAACGTCATTTTCTTCTTTCAAAAAAAATGAAGAAAAAAGAGAACAGTCATGCATCCGGTTTTTGCACCCACGATTTTTTTCATTGTTTAAAGCAATCAAACAATCGTCACTGATAAAAAAAATAAGAAAAAGTTAAACCTTGTATTGTTTTTGTGCAGAATATGGGAATAAAGCATTGTCTTATCTTTTTGAGATGATCAAAAAAACAATGATAACTGATAAAAAAAAGGCTTAGAAATTTCAGTATAAATTAGCCCTTCTCTGATGCTAAAAAAAAGCAATCCAAGCTTTCTTTGTTTTAATTAAAATTATAATAGAATGAATAAAATGTTTTTAACTTTTATGGCATTAACCTTGCCTTTGGCAATTTTTGGTGTTTATACTGATAATTTTGCTCGAAATAAAATGATGCCATTGGCGGCTGCGGCATACAGTGAATTGCCGGGTGTTTGTTTGGAACATGCTTTTGTAAATGCATCTGTATGTTAATTATATTGATTTTTTATACATCCAAAATTTCAATGATTAAATAATTTAGATATTTCGACAAATAACAGTCTCTTGTGACATTTTTGAAAAGGATCATTGCTCTGGATTTACAGCTGTTTCACATTCAGATCGAGCAATAATTGTTGCATTTCGTGGAAGTGAATCTTTTATTCAGTTAATTACAGAATCCACTCAAACAATGTTTTCTTCAAAAGTTACATTCATTGGTGGAGGACAAGTTTCAGAATTTTTATTTAAAGGTTTTAATACTGTTTGGACAAATGGAATGAAGGATGATGTAATGACATTGAAGAATACATACTATAATTATGATATTTGGGTATGTGGGTATTTTTGATGGGTTAAAAATGGATTTTAAAATTTTAAGTTAAATGCAAAGTTTGAAACAAATTTCACTGATAAAACAAGCATTTATTGAAGCTTATTAGTCTGACAAGGGACGCGTCAGGGTGTGTTCTGGAATCATGAGAAAAAAAAGTATTTCATGATATCCCCCTACCATAAAGAAGTATTCCTGCAAAATATTAGCTGCCCATACGCACTTTTGTATTTTTCATATATACTACATATATATAGGATCGCCTGCTACTTAATACTTAAACTTAGGATTTGTTTTTATCTAATACTTTTTTGTATTAAAAATTATATTTCTTTGAATTGGAAAACATACGGAAAACCATTTTAAATTGTTTGCGACTATACTTTAAGAATAAAAACTTGAAATTTTTCAAGTTGTAGTATAAAGTAGCAGTCGATCCCATATATATGTAATATATATGAAAAATACAAAAGTGCGTATGGGCAGCTAATATTCTGCAAGAATATTCCTTTATGGCCGGGGAATATCATGAAATACTTTTTTTCTCATAATTCCAGAACACACCCTGACGCGTCCCTTGTGAGTTGCATCATATGATAAAAACTCGCTTCAAAGAATGCCTGATTTTCAAGCCTACCTTTAAGAATTTGATTGAAGATCGCATTTTTTTTTATATTTTAAAAACTTGAATTCAAAATTTTCTTATTTTCCAATAAAAATTATTTCTATGCAAATTTTAGGTAACCGGTCATTCAGTTGGGGGAGCAATGGCTTCAATTGCTGCAGCAACAATTGTAAAAACTGGAATAAAACCTGCTTCCAATGTTATCCTATACACATTTGGACAACCCCGAACTGGTGATAAAGCATTTGCAACTTCACATGATTCAATGGGAATGCAATCATATCGTTTAACACATCATCGAGATATGGTTGCACATGTTCCACCAATGAATTTTGAAGGATATTATCATCATGAAGCAGAAGTATGGTATGATAATGATATGAAAGTTGGACAAGGATATATTGAATGTGATAATGCTGATGAAGATAACAATTGTAGTGATTCAGATTTTTTCACCTTAAGCATTGATGATCATACACATTATTTTAATCGAAAGGTTTCAACTTTTGGTGATGATGGTTGTATTGATGCTTTTAAAAATCTTAAAACTCATAAACAAATTGGAAATGAAATTTCTTATAAATCTATGTAAAAAATTTTTTGTCTTTTATTCCTTTTGTATCAAATAAAAATTTATTTTTATGTCAAAAAATATAAGTCTTTTGACTATTATATATTTTTAAAGTTTACCGAACAGGTGGCAATAGAAAGACAGAGTCTGAAATTTCATAAAAAATAAAATTTTATTCCATATATTCATTTTTTTGAAGTTTAAATAAATATCTTTCGTTCATATTTTTGCAGGTGCTTGATCGACTCTTAAAAAAAGGAAACAGTTTTTTTTTTTCAAAATTTTAAAAATTAAAAAAAAAGAAGTTTCAAAAAATGTCAAAAATAAGTTTACCAATTTCAATAATTTTAAACTTTTATTATTGTTTTTCAACTTTCACATTTGTTTTACACTGATTTTTTCTCCATTTGTATTTTGTATAATTTTGACGCAATTTCACAATATTTCACAATCGATATTTCACAGTATTTCCATCATTTTTGAGTAAATTTTTTAATCTAAGAACTCTTGTTATTTGTGGAATTAATTTTTCGACTATCATATGTGTGCCGTTTATTATAACATATACAAATTTTATTTTAAAATATTTAAATGATACTTTACAAAATGAAACTGAATATGTTTCATTTTTCAAAGAAATTTTTATTTAATAATCCCAAGGATTAATTCCAGTGCAAATTTCTTCAATGACATTTTCAACATTTTCAGGATATGTTGAAAAAGCTGCTGATGGATTTCCAGAAATTGCTTCCAAATGTGAAACTGGAGTATCATAAAATCCAATGGAAAAAACTTGTACACCAGAAGCTTTTAGTTGATTTGAAATTTGTGTGACATTGCTTGTATCTGCTCCGGTAATAACGATCATAGCATTTTGTACATTTTGTCGATCATCACTACCTCCGAAAAATCTTTCACCAAATCCTGCATCACCATTACCTTCAAGAGTTGCTTTCATGTTATGTGCAATATCATTTATTCCGCCATCATATGGCATACTACGTACAACTGATCGAAGAAAAAGTGTTGAAGGAACTCTTTGCCTGCAATTTTGATAATATGTGCTCTGACAAGCTTTAAAATCAAAATATCGAAATGGTGTTGTTGGTTCACCAGGACCTTGTCCAGTTGAAAGAACAATTCCGATGCGGGCTGTCTAAAAAAATAAACTACAAAAATATGCTAGTTTTGTATGTTTAAACGTACATCATTTTCCAATTTAATTTTATTTCGAGAGATGGCATTAAGCAATTGAGATTTTATTACTGTAAATCGATCAGATGTCATTGTATCTGATGCATCAATAACAAAAACAAGATCCATGGCACCAGAGCAATTTAGCGGTGTAAATGGTCTTGAATCAACAGTAGTTGTTGGAGGTATTGGTTTTTTTGTAGTCGTTGTTGTGACTGTGGTTGTTGGAGTTGTTGTTGATGTTGTTGTCGTCTTAAGAGTTGATGTTGTAGTTGATGGCGTAGATGTTTTTGTTGAAAAGTCCTCAAAATCACCTGTGCAAATTTTTCTAATTGTATTTGCTAAATTTTCGGGTTGTGTTGAAAATGCTCGAGAAGGATTTCCAGAAATTGCATGAAGCTGTGAAATAGGTAAATCTTCAAATCCAATGGAAAAAACTTGTATACCAGAATTCTTTAGCAGATTTGAAGCTTGGGTAACATTGCTTGAATCAGCTCCACTAATAACTATCATTGCATTAGGAACACTTGATCGGTCACCAGATCCGTTAAATATTTGAGCACCAAAAATTTCATAGAATGTAGGAAATCCTTTATAATCTCCAGTAAGAGATATATTCATACTGAGCGCGATATCATTATTGTTGCCACCATAGAAAGGTATATCGTTAATAGCCTTTTTTAGGTCATCAGTGGAGATAACTGTTGGAGAACAATATAATGTATTATATCCAGACGGACATCCCTTTAAATCGTTATAACGATATGGGCTTGTTGGCTCTCCAGGTGCGAATCCAGTTGAAAGAACAATTCCAATTCGAGCATTCTGGAACGATATACAAATTTTTGTTAATTATTATCTCCAATAACTTACATCATAATCATATCTGTCCCATTTAATTCCGTTTTGATCGATTGCAATAATTAATTGAGATTTTATGATTTCTAATCTTTCCGCAGTCATTGTATCTGAAGCATCAATAACAAAAACAATATCCATTGCTCCAGAACAATTGAGTGGTGTGAATGGTCTTGGATCGCTAGTAGTTGCTGGAGGCTCTGTTGGAATTGGGGGATCAACAAACCAATATGAAAAGCTGAAATTAATTGTAGACCATCTTGTAAATGCTGCAACAATGGCTAAATTTGATGGTGATTTATATTCAAGTATTGGATCGATCATATCTGGACGACAAATTCGTGCACCAGTTGTTTCAAAAGTATCAGTACGAACTTCAAGCCCAACGTAAATGCAGGGAGAGTAAGTTGATTGCGAACCGCCATATGAGTTAAACTTTATTCGAACAACTTTTCCTTCAGGTGCTTTAATATGCCAATAACATGTTGAAAGCTGTGGACGAACAATGCTTGAATCTGAATATGAATTCATTGAGCCATTGAAAGTTTGCACAGTTAATTGTGCAATTAATAAGCCACCGCATGTTTCATTTGTATCTTCTTTGAACTGTGGTGAAGAACAATCATTGCCTTGAAAACCTCTTGGACAAACACAAACATTACAGTTTTTTGGATTACGGTAACCATGGTTTTTGCATATTAGAGCTGTTGGACATGATTCTAAAAAAATATTAAGCTTTAATGTTAAAACTTTTTTGCGCCGTATGAAGCACTTTGCTTAAAGGCCGTCCCTCCTATGTAGTAGTATCTTAGCATGACAGTAAGTTGTTCTTTGTTTACATAAAAAAATACCTTGGCAACTGTATAGTGCATTCACCATCTTAAGATCGCTGAATGCAATATTGGTTGCTACTCCAATGGAGTATCGCTTTGTTTGATCGATTGTTTCCATTGTACCATTAGGTGATTCTATAACTTTATGTGTATAAACACTGTTCAGTTTTTTGAATTTTTTACTTGATAAATAATGCATCACTGATCCCAAATCATACGGGATTCCAAAGTTGTTGTTTTCATATTCTGATACTTTTATATATTGCCCATATGTTGGTAAGGCACCATCGACTCTAAGCCTAATATAATTGTCTCGATCGTGACGATTTTGAGTGTGATGAAAACCAAGCGCATGTACCATTTCATGAGCCATGGTAGCAAAACTGGCACATCCTTGTCCAATTGAAAGTTGTTGTGGATATCCAGGATATGGAGGTTTCATTCCAATATAACTCCAACAACCACTTCCTAATATAACATGAATTTCTTGTTGTTGTTGACCAAATCCTTCAGTAATGTTTAAGCAAGTATAAGCATTAATATAATCCATAGCATCACGAAAAAGTTGACGATGTGCGGGATTTGCTGTAAATTTATATACTTTAAATTATAGTTCTAGGTACTTCTGCTGTTTCGCCCCCCTCGCTTTTTTTCATTCACAAAACACACCTGCCCACCCTTTTAAATTTTCAACACAAGCTCACTGTATTTATGCAAATTTGTGAATGAAAAAAAGCGAGGGGGGCGAAACAACAGAAGTGCCTAGTTCTATAATTATAAATAGAAAAGCGTACCAAAACTTTCATTAAAAACGTAATAAATGGGTTTTGTTTTATCGAAAATATGATAACTACTGTTAAGATTTATTGCTTGACGCTTTTCTCGACCATTATTTCCTTGATTTCTTTCTTCGTCGGCAATAAACTGATCAAGTTGTTCAGGAGTTAAAAGTATATCACCCCCAAATAAAAAATCATCAAGTCCAAGATTATCATTTATTTCATTTGGTCTTAATTCCAGGTCATCAGAAATCTGACCTTTTTTAGAAGTGGTTTTTGGAGTACTACTTTTCATAATAAAGCTGGATAAAGACTTTGAATTTTTGAGATGTAAATTTTTAAGTTTTTGAAGTCGATTAGCGATATCTACAATTTCATTAGAAGGAAGAACATCTTGAAAAAGTTGTTTTGTCTAAAAAAATAGAAATCCAGATCTAAACAATGATAAAGCAAAAAACGAACTTTTTCTAGTTTATCAATTTCTAATTTATTACCAATGCAAAAATCGACGAAAAAAATGAAGAAAAAAATTGAAAAAAGAAGGCTATGTATCTTCATTTTTTTGAAGATGTCCTTCCGCAATTTTAAATATAAATGTTTCAAAAAAAGTTAACCCCTTTTTATACCACTCCAAAAAGGGTTATATTTTAAATAATGCATTATGGAACACATGCAGGTGTGGCTGTTCAAATAAAAACTCTGTGGAATATATTTGTTTTAAAATTTAATCCTTTTGTAAAAATTTATAATGCAAAATAATACAATGGTTTTTTTAATATTTTTTGTTCCTGTATCTTAAATAAATGTGTGGGCTAACAGTTTTTTTATTGTTTTAAACCACATAGCAATAAAAAACTACGCATTAAATTAAATAAATACTTTTTTCATAAAAATTTTAATTTTTATCGTTCAAATATTTATTTTCCAACTGAAAAAAGTTGACAAAATAAAGTTTAAAAATAGATTTATTAACCATAATACAGACAAAAATAAGATCAAATGCAAAATTATAGGGCCTGGCTAAACGCTGGACTGGACCGGCTGCTGGACTGGACTGATAAACCCTGGACCGTTAGGATAAACCCTGGACTACAGTATGAAAATAGTAAAAAATTTAAAAATTTTCATACATATAAAAAGTCGAAAAAAATTTTTTTTTATTTTTTCACTATTTTCATACTGTAGTCCAGGGTTTATCCTAACGGTCCAGGGTTTATCAGTCCAGTCCAGCAGCCGGTCCAGTCCAGCGTTTAGCCAGGCCCAAATTATATTCAGAAAAATTTTGGAAAACAAATCATTTTACTGTTTCAGTACTTTTCTGAATGGTAATTACTCCAGTTGTTGTTAATGAAATTCCAAAATTGCTACCAAATATTTTAGAAAATAAAAAATTTAAACGATAAAACGAAAGTAACTCGTTTTTTAATGGTTTTCTAAAAAGAATGCATTTTTATAAAAAAATTTTAATGCCGAAAAACTTACAAAACAACAAAAATAAATAAAAAAGCAGAAAATGGAAAAAATATGAAAAAATAGAAGAACATCATAGTTAAAAATGATATTGAAAATTATTCAAAAAATAATTCAAATAATATAGAAACTGATGATAAAAATAAACATAGCGAAGTAATAATTGCTTGAATAAAAAGTTTTTGTTCAGTTTTTGAATTTGTTGTTGCTTGAGATTTTGATTTAACTTGAACTCGATAAAAATATATCACAAACATTGTTACAATAAAACACGCAACAGAAATAATTTGAGTTGAAAAAATTGCAATAGCTTCATTCAATCCAACAAATTCCATACTTTCAACAGCAAATTCATATTCCACAAAATAAAAACATTTAAAACTGATAAATTGATTGTAAGTTAATATTATTGGATAAATTAACATTACAAAAATTATTAATGGACAAAACTTTTTCCATATGATTTTTCCAAAATATAATTGCTGTTAAACGATTTATGCAAAGAATTAAAGTCCAAATATTTAAAAAATGTTTTCTATATTTTGTTATAAATTGTTGATAAAAATACGTCCACCAAAGAAATGAAAATGGTGAAAAATCTGCTTCATATAAGGCGCCGTCAATCATATGTTCCGACAAAAGTTTATAAATCATGCATTTTTTTTCACTTTTTTAACAAAATCACATTATTACTGCATTCTTACAAAAGTGTTAATATTTTAAACAAAAAAATGAAAAAGTGATAGATTGTTTAAAGTATTGAAAAAAATTGAAAATATTAACAAAGATTGCAATTGTTTATTAAAACAGTAATCAAAAATTTGACTTTAACAAATTTTTTGAAAAAATGTATTTTTTTTGTTTCTATTAAGGGCTCCTTAACAAATATTTTAAAAATCAAATATTTTATTTTTTTGTTAAGGGCTCTTAACAAATGTCTAGCTAGACTTTTGTTAAGGGCTCTTAACAAAAGTCTAGCTAAACTTTTGTTAAGAATTTTTTTCTTAACAAATGTCTAGCTAAACTTTTGTTAAGAAAATGAGCTTGCGGCCGCAGATGGGAATCGAACCCACCATTGCGACCGCTTCTCGTTTGAAAGTCAAACGCGCACACCACTCGACCAAATAAACAATTACAAAGGGCTGTCATTTTTTGCTTGTATGTAAAAGCCGATTTTTTGCTTTGCTCTTTCAGCTGAGAAATGCAAAAATGTTCGTTTTTTTTTGTAAATCTTTTTTGGAATTAAATATTTTATTATTTAAATTAATTATGTGTTTATTTTATTTGTTTTTAAACAAAAAATGCTATGAAAAAGATTTTATGTAAAAAAAAATTAATAAAAACAAAAACAACTTGTAACTTCTAATAAATGATGCTACGATACAAAAAATAATTTTAAAAGTTTCAACATTGGAGAATCAAAAAATAAAAATTAATTATGAGACAGGTAACAAAAAAAATTGGAGACGGTAAAATACGGTCCGAAATAAAATCAGAATAAAAAATTAACAACTTTAATTGTTTTAAAAAAGATAAAAGTTATTAAATGGATTTTCTTCAGTTTAGCGGGCAACTTTTTTTTCATTTTTTAAGAGTTTTTGAAACTGTTTTTTTTTCATTTTTCTTAATGCAAATTCTGCATCGCGCGATTATTCACACATCCGCCACAACAGCCGACGTCCACTCATGTTTTTAATTTGAAAGAAAGGAAAGGGGAAAAAATTATGAAACACTGCGAATTAAAAGTATGGTTTTCTCGTTTGCTCGCAAATTACCACATTTGTAGGTCAAAATAGATGCTTCTTAGACATACCACTTTCATATTTCATGTACTTTTTCGTTTTTTGTTTTTGCAGTCTTTCGTTAAAGAACATTATGCAAATTTATAAATTTATAAACTATTTTTTAAAAACTCAAAAAGTCGCCCGCTAAAGTAAAGAAGTGCGACAGTCGCACTTCTTTACTTTAGCGGGCACCTTTTTTTATAAATTTATAAATTCGCACAATGTTCTCGAACTATTTACTTTTAAAAACGCGTTACCTTAAAAAAGATATAAAATGTGTCAACATCAATCTTGTCCGCTAAAGTAAAGAAGTGCGACTGTCGCACTTCTTTACTTTAGCGGGCGACTTTTTGAGTTTTTAAAAAATAGTGATGTCATTCAAAAACTGATAATCGTTGTATATTTAAATATATTGTTTTTTTTTTCTGCATTGATAAGATTCTCTCTATTTTTTATGTCCGTTTTTGCTTTTATTCCGTCTTTCAATTCTTTTTCATTGTTTTTATTTTCACATTTTTGTTAATTACATTTTTTTCAATGGCTACATTTTTGATGCATTCATGTAACTTTAAGTTTAAGTTAAAAAAGACTGAAAATTGGGTATAATCCAATTTTTAAAAAGCAGATTAATAATTTCTTTTTTTGATGAAAAAACGATATAAAATATGTCTAATTTTATGAAATGTGCTCTCAACTACAAATACAATTTTGTACAATATCATACAACTGAAAAGTTGCGTTTAAAAAGTAATATTTATTAGATGAGATAATCTGTTGTGAAAAAATTCATTAAAATTAATCTTTCTTTTGCGTAAAAAAAGTTTAAAAAAATATTGTAAAAAAAAGTATATCGAAAAAAATATTAATCATTTTTTTGTGAAAATATGATGCGGTTGGATAATTGGATTCTTCGGTTGTCAATAATTTTTATAACAATAGCTCACTGCCGATATTTTGTTGATAGCGCCAATTGTTCAGTCGACAATATTAACAAAACTCAAAGTTGCTCAGGCTGCCCAAATTTAGTTCCAGGTCATGCGTATAGACGCAACATGGAAAATGGAATAATTGTTTTTGAAACACCACAAAAATGGGGTACAAATTGTTATCAAACAGTTTATTGCAGTGCAAGAGGAGAATTAAATACTGATCTCGTAGCAATTACCGTTACACAAGTAGATGGTACAATGTCAGAAGCAGCAAGTGGGTGCTGTGGACAAAATATATCAGTAGAACTTGAATGTGGAGGAAACGGTGTATGGTCTTTTCCCGGTTTACCGGAGTATCCTCTAACTCCAACAATTATCTGTGAAGGTAAGTGGCGAAACAGAGGTAGACAATTGCCGGCTATCGTTGCTGTTTGTAATCTTATACAGACAAATTTGTTCTGCAATTTTTCTTTTTTTCACTACAAATTTGGCTGCATAGAATTACGAACAGCAACGATAACCGGCTATTGCGCAGCTCTCTGGCCAAAGTCAAAAAAACGACGAAAGAACAAAATTAAATCATAACAGTTTAGGTTGGATTTCAAACAACAACAACAACAACAACAACCTGAAAACTCCTTTACCAATTACTACAACTACACCTACACCTACAAAAGTAAGTAATAAAATATAAACAAAAAAAAATTATAAAATTTAAAAAATTTAGAGTTGCGTAGGTTGCCATGGTCTAATACCAGGTCATGCGTACAGACGCGACATGGAAAATGGAATACTTGTTTTTGAAACAAAAAAAGCTGGATTAAATTTTAGTCAAACAGTTTACTGCAGCGCAAGAGGAAATTTATGTACTGATCTTGTGTCGATTACAGTAACACAAGTAGATGGTACAATGTCAGAGGCAGCAAATGGAGCCTGTGGACAAAATATATCAATAGATCTTGAATGTGGAGGGAACAATGAATGGTTTTTCCCTGGTGTGCCAGAGTATCCTCTAAAACCAACAATTATCTGCGAAGGTAAGTGGATACAAAACTGATGAAAGAAAAAATAATAAAATCACAACAGTTTAAGGTTCAATTCAAACAACAGCAACAAGTAGAACTTCAACAATGCTACCAGTTACCTCCAAAACAACGCCAAAAAATACAAACTCAATACAAAAATTTCAGAATTGCTCAGACTGCCAAGATTTAGTACCAGGTCCTTCGTACACCCGTAACATGGAGAACGGGATAGCTGTTTTTGAAACAACAAAATCGGGATTAAATTGTAGTCAAACAGTTTATTGTAGTGCAAGAGGAAAATCAAGCACCGACCTCGTTTCGATTACAGTAATGCAAGTAGATGGCACAATATCAGTGGCAGCAGAAGGAAGCTGGGGACAAAATATATCAATTACGCTTGAATGTGGAGGGAACAATGAATGGTTTTTCCCTGGTGTGCCAGAGTATCCTCTAAAACCAACAATTATCTGTGAAGGTAAGTGGATACAAAACTAACATCAAGTTGAAAGCTAAGAACAATTTCAATTTTACGTTCCAAAGTCTGGCAAATTGAGTTGCAACAGCATATGAAAAAAAAGTTTTTGCTTTTTTTCTTAATGAAAGAACAAAAGATAAAACTTACGAAAAAACGAAAATTTTTTGTCCACATGATGTTGACAAACATTTTGCCAGACTTTGTGTCAAATAATTGAACACATATTTCGATGTGTAACTGATGAAATAACAAAATTTAATCACACCAATTTAAGGTTCAATTCCAAAAAAACCGTTTTCTACAATATGCAACAAAGGTGGATTTCAACAGTTGTCTGCTACTGCAAATACCTCAATATCCACACTTGGTCATTTTGGAGGGTATTTTGTCACTCTAGTTGCGTGTCAACAGCTATGTAAAAAAAATTATCAAGAAAAATGTTTTGGATATATGTATGAAGCAAAAAATCGTGGAACTTGCACAATCTTTACTGTTCCTATAAATTATAATATTTATGAAACTCGAAACTCCAAAGCTGTCATATTCAGAAAATGTTCCGCAACATCCCCAACAAAAAAGCCTCTCCCATTTAATGTTTCTGGTAATTCATAAAATTTATTGTTATCCCATTGAAAAAAAACAAAATTAATGTTAAAAAATTTAAGTTAAAGGATATAATTTATTGCTTTTTTAAAAACATGAAATGAATTATATCCTTTAATAATGTTTTTTATTGCTGCTGACTATTAATAAATTCATAACAGATGATACATTCAAATATCGTAGGACAAGGCTTCCATGTTTAAGCACTTGTAATAAAAATCATCGTGATATTCAAATGAAAAGAAGATCGAAATAGATAACTTTAGCAACCTCTTTCACAGTCATAAGCTAGTGAGAAAATTAATCCAGTAAAACAATATTATTCTTTTGGATTCATTTTTTAAAATTTACTGATTTCCTTTCTTTTTACATTGCTGTGTTCTTGTATTTATTTTTCTGAATTTTTTGGCCAAATACTAAAAAATTAAAGAAAGAAAGCTGCTAAAAAGCGTGTTATCGCCAGGGATTGAAAATGAGGCCGGCCCGGCCCGGCCCCGGGCCGGGCGGGCCTAAGTAATTCTGGCCCGCGGGCCGGCCGGGCCGCGTTAAGAAGCCCGCGGGCCGGCCCGGCATATTTTTCAAATTCTGTTTTTTGGTAGTTTTTATGTTTGTGGTGTGCGCAGTACGCACTTTTTCTTTTCTCATCACTATGAATCATTGTTATATTAATTCATATTGATGAGAAAAGATGCAAAAAACTATTTTTTGCAAGCTGCAGGTTTCAAAAAATATTCTAAAAAACTTTTAAAAAAACTTGAAATATTTTAGGGCCGGGCCGAGAAAATTCCGACGACGGGCCGGGCCGGCCGTCAATTTTTAGGCCCCGGGCCGGGCCGGCCGACTTTTTCGGCCCGATTTTCAATCCCTGGTTATCGCAATAGTGAATTCATTTTTTGTTTCCATTTTTTTCTAAAAACTTTTTTAATTGGGCATATGGCGAGTTTTTGCAGCAAATAATGTTGAGGCATTTGAAGAAACAGATAACCTTCTATTGGAAAAAGTTACAAGTTGAATCGAAAAAAAAGCATTATTGTTGCAAATTTTAATGCTTTTTAAAGCATTAAAATTTTAAAAAACGTACATTTTTTGGCTAATAAGTGCCCCTCCAAAATAAAACATGCTAAAATAAAAGAAATACATGTCTGATAAGAAGTAGAAAATGGGTTTAAAAAGATTGCAAATGTGAAACAAATGCACATTAATGAAGCTGCAGCGGGCACAATAAAGATACATTTATTTCTTGTTTTGCTGTTTGTATTCGGTGTTGCAGATAATTACAGTGACTCTCTGAGATATTATATGAATAAGCGCGTGAAAGTTGATGATGATGGCGGATATCAAAAAAATATGAAGAAAGTTTCCTCCAAAAATTCAAATGCCGGAGTAACAAATGATACATTACAAGGTTCTATTTATGAATCTAATTGGACTTCACGTGGTGCAAAAACGACCAAAAAAATTCAGGAATCACTTCGCCAACCTTTAACCGAACGTGAAAAACGTGATCAAAAGCTTATCGGTAATTTTGAATAAAACACATAAAACTATAATAACAAAAATAGTATTTCAGAAAAGTTAATTAAAGGATATTTTTATATCGTTCAAAATATTATTATTGATATTGTTCCAAAAGCAATTATGGATGGAATTGTCAATGAAGTTCGAGAAAAAATTCGTGATAAACTTGTTAAAATTTTGCATAAATGCGCTGATATCAATGAATTAGTTGCAGAAAGTGGTACCACAAATGAAAGTCGAAAACGTACTTCTCAAATGTTGGATGCTCTTAATAAAGCTGATCAAATTTTAAATAAACTTCGTGATAGTTCTATTTGAATTATGTATGTTTTAGACAGGTTCGGACAATTTGAATATTTAGCTTTATCTTTTCAAAATGTTGCTTTTGATTTTTATCAGATCTGTTAAATTCAGTTTTTCTTTCACCATATTTTTCTTTTCTTGTTGTACTTCTTTATAAATAAAATTATTCAAATCTTTTTTAAATATAATGACTACAAAAAGATGCCCAAAATAAGTTTTGCAAAAAAATCACAAATTTTTGCAATAAAAATGTCCTTGATTGTTGCATTCTAAAAACGGGTGTGGTCCGTTAAAAATAGAAATGTTTATTACACATTTTTTCTAGCACAAATTTTACTGGTTTCTGAGAAAAGTTTGTCATCGTTTCAAAATGTATTTAAACTGCAAAATGATAAACAACAAACATGCAGGTGTCTAAAAAAAACAAAAATGAAACTTTTCTTTTTCATCTCTCTTGTATTGGCTGTTTTAGCTCTTGTGATTGCGTAAGTTTCTAATTTACAAGTTTTGTATAAAAACCCATATTAATTACAGTGGTGGCAGTAATTATGGCCATATTCCCCAACCTCGTCGAGTTGCACGTGATTACCATGTTGGTGGACCTCATATCTTCCATGGCCAAACTCCTCCACCACAAGATGATTAAATTTATCTTTTATAATTGTGCCTTTTTGGAATTCGTCTTGTAACTTGAATTTTTTAAATATGCTTAATCGATTGATAAACATCTTTTAAAATGCACGGCCAATTAAATGTTTGCCCCTTACATTTATGAATCTGGGCGAAATTTGTACAAATTATTTTTCTTTTTGTGATTAAACCCTTCTTAATCACAGAAATAATAGTAATTTTCGTGAAGATGATTTTGGAGAACAGAATGACTACTTTTGTGATCAAAATCCTCTCATTTATTACACCCCAAATCGGCACTATTCTAGTTTAATCCCCCTTCCAAAAAATTGAAAAAAAAACACTTTTATTATTTTTTAATTTTTGAAAAATGCATCATAAATAAACGATGATGCAACAAACATGTATGTGATAAACAAGCTAAAAATTACAATTTGCAGGCAATTTGTTTTTTTCAAACGAAATAAAAAACGGTGCCCCAACTTAATAAAACAAGCCTGCTGAACATTGTTAGAAGCAGTGGCGCCAAAAAAAATAGCAAAAATTTTTGAGTTAATAGCGCTCGAAAAATACGCAATTTTCGAGACATCCAAAAAAAGGTTATTTTCCATACTTTTGCATAAATTATATATAGTTTTATCGGATTTTTGTTTTTTTTAAATACTTCGGTTTTCATTTAAAACAACAAATTTTATTTTTAGAAAAAGAAATTGAGTTTTAGCTGTCGTAAGTTGTAAATTCAAAGGTAAACATATTTTTCCGCTCGAAAATAATTTAATTATTATAATTAGCAAAAAAACAGATGTTTAATATACTGAAAAAAAAGGTACTGCTTTTTGAAAATTTGTCAAATAAAGTACCGCAATTAAAGGTTGTAAATAACTGGAATGCACTTGGATTTGAAATTTAAAAAATACATTTATTTAACACCTACTTACTGTAGTTAAAGAGGGGGGTAATTACAAACTTCAAAACACCTGTTTAATGTTTACTCAAAAATTGTAAAATGTATCTTTAGTCTCGATGTTTTTGATAAACAATTTATTTGTATAAAAAGCTATGAATGAAAGCGGCGGTGCTTTTGTTTATACTCTTGAAGATATTGAAGCTTATGGCAATCGACTTCATTTTAACACAGTCATAAATACCTCATTAAACGGGCTTGCAGCATATTTAGTTTTAAAGCATTCAACAGAAGCCATGAAACTTTATCGATATTTTATTTTACTTACAATTTTTGGCGCATGGATGATGGATTTTCATTCATCCTTTATTTTTGGAATTTTTACACTTTTTCCGACTCCTGTAATTTGTTGTGCAGGACTTTCAAAACATTGGGGATGGTTTTGGGGTCAAACTTTTAACTATGTAAGTTTTATAACTGACTTTCTTAGTTTTTTGGAGGGAAACAGCGAATCTCAAAAAATACAAAATTACTTTTTTGCCTTGAAACTTGATGGACCTTACCCAAATGAAATGACCCCAGGAGATGCCGAAAAATAATTCTTTTTCGCTCTGTGCATGTCGGTGCAGATATGGGTTGCCGAAGGCTTGGCTCAGGGTTATAAACTAATTTCTTAGATTTCGATTTCGAAGTCCCGTCACCAAAATTTTTATAGCGCAAATGTACCCAAAATACCTTCCTTCTAAATTATTTTGTTCAACCCATAAAATCAGTTTTATTATTATTCAAAGTTTAAATTTAATAATGTTTCAGGCATTTATGCATATTTCAGTCAGCTTTGGAGGAATGTCAATATTTTATTCATTTTTATACCAATATTGCTCACTTAATGGTACAGCAGAAATGTTTCATACTCCATTGACTGTGACAGCAATGCTTACGTCAATGATTTTATACGGAATTCCACCAGCAATTTTATTCTTGTTAAATGTTGATTATGAAGCAGCAAAATTATACGTTAAAAATAATGCTCCACATTACTATGACCTTTTTATGAAAGGAGCTTGTAACAGGAATGAAATAAACATACGGTTTTTATATTACCTCATTGTTGTGCTTCTTCAAATTCTTGGCGCTTATTTTTTTGCTTTTTTCTATGGAATGAAAATTTTGAAAAAACTTCGTGGAATGAAATCTTCAATGTCAAAGACAAGTTTAAAGGCGCATAAACAACTTGTAATTGCTTTAATGGTTCAATTGGCAATTCCTGCAATTTTTCTTGTTATACCTGTTTCATTTTTAATGATTTATATGGCAATCGGAGCAGGCGATACTGCAGGTTTGGAATAAAAAAAAAGTAACAACAATAAAATATGATAATTTTATTCTAGAATTTTCTCAATGGCTGCTACAATTTTTTGGACTTCATTCTTCTGGAAACGCCCTTGCCGTAATAATTATTATAAAACCTTATCGGCAAGCGGTATTTTCATGGATAAATAAAGTCAAACGACTCATCTTCAAACACGAAACACGCGAAAATACAGTCATCTGGCTTTCTTCTAATTCGACAACATCTGCAATTTTTTCCAAGAATTAATTTCGTTTCTTAAATAAAGCTCTATTTTGTAAATTCAGTTAAATCCATTTCTTAGATGACCTTGAAAAACCTTATGTTTGTAACTAAATTCGAAAGCAACAAAAAACACAAATTGACAAATAAATAAAATTTTATTCAATTTCAATTTTGCATTTTGGAGTAAATTTAAAATCTTTTTCTGAAGTCATTTCGGCAAGTATATGTGCACTACCAGGATCATGAACAACACCAATATCACCATCTGAATAAACAACTAAATAATTTTTTACATCTTCATTTTTTTTAAATTGACTTGGAGAAGAAGGAATTTTACAATTCATAACATTTTTCCAATAAAGTATTGCAGGTCCTGCATTATCAGATGGATGATTTTTAAGAGATTTAATTGCTTTAATAACATCACTATATTGAGATATAAGATCTCCAAAAATTGATTCCCCAAACAAATTTGTAACTTTAACTAAAAAGAAGTTCTTTTACATATCCAAAAAACTAGCATATTTACCTGTAACAACGGAATGAAGGTATTCCAAAATATCATTCAATTCATCTTTAGTAAACAAGAAATCTTTTTTGACTAAAAAAGTGTATTTAAATAAAAGAAAAAACAATTAATAAACCGAACCAACAAATTTTTGTAAAAAAGATGCTTTCATTTTTTTAAATTGAATATTTGGTAAAAAGTCTTGAATTTCAGATTTGATTGCATTATTCATATTAAAATTTTCATAAGTTTCTTGTTTTTTCATAACTTGATTTTCTGCCCATTCATAAATCTGAAAATATAAAATATGAGAAAAATAAGAGATGAAAAACAAATTACAATTTGGAATTTTTTCTCTTCCTTTAATGCAATATTTGATACCATTGTAAGAATTTCTTTAAAAACAGATTTATCAGCATTTAAAAATGTGTCACATTTTATAAAAGTTGGAAAACTTTTAGTAATAAAATTTCGAAGTGTTTTTTTCGTTTGAACCAAATAATATTTGCTTGATAATTCAATAAATTGAAAGAAATTACCCAAAGTGTATTCCATTTTTGACAAAAGCTCATCACAAAGTTCTTTGAGATATTCAATTTGATAAAATTCAGCCATATCCAACATTGCAATTATATTGCTATCATTGAGATTACATTTGCCAGAATAAATAAATGAAAGAAATTCTTTAAAATCATTGAAAGAATAATTTTTGATGAGAATTATATCATTTTTTGAAACCCATCGATCCGAAAGCATTGATTCAAATGTTGTGGAAGCTAATGATAAACGTAATTTATCTGCATAGAGTTTCTAAAAAATTTAAAGTTTATGAATACAGTAATTTAAAAAATTATTAATACTTACTTTTCCATCAATTTCAAAAACTGTATCAAACATTCCAGGATTTTGAGATTCAAAAGCTTCATTGAATTTACGCTGCATTTCTTTAAGAAAATCTTCGGAGCACATATTTCTTTGATAATTTTTTTGGTAAACAGTAATGACTAAAACGTTTTAAAATTTAATTTAAAGCATGAATTGTTTTAAATGTAAAGAAATAAAGTTCGCTCAAACAAAAGCTAAATATCGATTAAGAAGAAGAAAAAAAAGATACTAAAAGATTTGCTGGAATTTAACCACAGAATGCCAACTAAAGTTTTTGTTACTGTCGTTTGCACATTTTTTTTGCACGATTGATTTTTGTTTTTCTCTCTCATTTTTTTTATCTTCGTCGTTGATTATTATTTTTTAGTCATACATAATTTTTATAGTTTAACTCCTTCGTTTCTTTCCATCAATCTTTTTAATCAACATTACCAAACTTTTTTATTTCCTCAAATTCTATCACCAAAAATGTTCATCAAAGGTTTCCGCTTCACAAATTTGTTATTAAATGAAATAAAGTATGTTGTTTTTTGTAATTATTTAACATTTAATTTATCTTTTTTTAGATCAATTAAATCCTCTGCAATTAATCCAACAACCAAAACTTTTCCTACAAATTATATTTCTCCAACAACTTTTGCAATATATATTCAAGAAAATATTAAAAAGACTCCGTTAACAAAATCTGAATTTTCTCGGCTATCAAAAGAATGGAAGCTACTTTCAAATGAAGAAAAAGAGGTTTGTGTTTTTTTATGTAATGGGTTTTCAGGGGCTTGCTTAAAGTAAAGTTTATGCGGTGATCATTGTCTCCACCGTTCCGGAACGGATGGATTTAGGAACGGAACGGGTTTGTAAAAAAGTGGAACTTTGGAAACACTGGCGGTGATGTGGTTTCTGCAGAAGGCTAACAACCGGTGGTAGATCACGGGTTCAATTCCATCCGCGGGAACAAAGTTTTTGCATTTAAGAAACTGCAAGGAGTCTACAGTTTTTATTTCCGGGATGCTATAATCTGTTTAATTTTTTAATTATATTTTTTTAGCGTTTTGGAACTGTTCAAAAAATGAATCAATGTCCTGAACAACCCCAGAAACTTGACGAAGAACATCATAAAAAACAAATTCAAATAATTTTGTTTGAATTTTTTGAAAAAACTGATTATCCAAATTGTCCACTTTCAATTTTTGATGTTTATCGACGTTCAATTGAACCAGGCGCATTTTCTTTGGATGAAATAAAAGAACATTTTGAAGAATTAACAGATGAAGAAATGAAAATTTATATGGATAAATTTACACAAGAAATGACAGAATATCATCAAGCTGTTAAAAAATGGAAACAAACACATGGCCATAAGTTTAATGTTTTAAAGAAAAAACTTCATTTTAATCATCATCATCATTAACATTGTTTTTAGAATTTTTACATTTTTGTATTTATTTATTTATCGGTTTTTTTCTGTATTTTATTCAAAGAGTGTTTGTACATTTTTTTATGAAGAATAAATTTTTTAGTCAAACAAAGAAAGCAAAACTGTGAAAAACAGACAAGTTAAAAATAGCAAAAACAAAATTGCGTCCTGATTTTAGGTTTTTTAAAGAAACAGATGAAAAATCATCGAACATTTTAGAAGCATTGGTGCCAAAAAATTTCTGAGTTAATAGCTCTCGAAAAATACGCTGTTTTTAACACATCCAAAAAAAGGTTATATTCCATACTTTTGCATAAATAATATATAGTTTTATCGGATTTTTGTTTTTTTTTAAATACATCTAAATGCATTTCAATGGTTGGTTTTATAATTTTAGTTTGAAAACATTTAATTTGAAAAAAATTTGCAAAAATAAAACTTACGTAAAAAATAGCGGAAAAATTTTAACAATGATGGAAAAAGCCAATATTAATTTTTTTTAATTATTAAAAGCAGTTTATTTTTTAAAGCAGCACATTTTTGGGTTCATTTAATTTTTTTTATTTTTAGAATACTTTTTTGTTTTTGCAAAAATGTGAGAATTTGCCAAAAACTTTTTTATTCATTCATTTTTTACAAAACCTTAAAACAAATTTTAAAAAAATCCATGGTATTTAAAATTTAGCTAAAAATAAATGACGTTAAAAAATGACAAATTTGTTTTGCAATAAAATTCTTTGTTGTTAACGACAACAAAGATAAGACATTTGTCAAAAGTGAATAGACAAGACTTGTGCTTTGTTGACCTGGCAAAAAGGAAATGGAAAACAAAATCTTAGATAAAAAAAGGAAGGAAAATGTTGTTTCTTATTTTAAAGTTTACAAACATTTCTTTCTTAGGATATTTTTAAATTTTTAAAAAATTTCTAAAAAATTGATTCCTCATCCATATCGTAACGTCCCTAAAAAAGGGATCAACAACATGAACAACAAACCATGCCACGTCGTTATTGCCGCTAAATTCAACGTCCAATAACTGCATCTCAGCAACCAACACCAGCATATCATTCAAATGAAAATGCAACTGAGGAAGATAATTAAGATCAAGTTTGTATTCTAAAGTTTTTTTAAAGAATTTAACTGCCTTATATGCCTTGCTTTACTTTTTGTTCTTCGGCTCTTTAAACCAAAAAAATTTTCTTAAGATTTTTTTTCTTTCCAAAAATTTTTTAAAAAACTTTTTATCCTTCCTTAATTTGCTTAAATTGTTCCTCTTGCTCTTTGTTTTTTCTTCAATTTCTTTCACGTAAATTTTTAAAATTTTTTTATTCCGTTTTACGTGGTTCTCTATTAAAAAATGTTCCGTTTTGTAAAAATTTTTTATGTAAAGGGGGGAGGAAAAAAGTCAATCAAAACCCCAAAGCAGATTAAAAATTTTTTAAATCTTTTTTGGGGTAACATTGTGTCCCCTTCAATCCACTTTATTTGCACCTTTTTATGTTGTTTCTGGCATAAAAAAACACAGATTGGAGTGGATAAAATCTATCAAAAGACAACTAACATTTTTTTTAATCGATTCAAATAAAAATAAGCAATCAATTCTTTCTTTCGAAGAAAAGAAACAGTCGACTCTTTTTTTTTAATATTTTTTGAAGTTTTAATAGATTTTTTAAAAAAATGTGATTCTAAGAGACTTTCTCTTTCAAAGAATTTAGAAAAACAGCACACCATTTCTTTGACTTTGTCATTTTTTTTTCTCTTCCAAAAGACTGTCATTTTTTCTGGTTCAACAAATGGAGAGACGACTAACATTTTTTAATACATCCAAGTGGAAATGTTCAATCAATTTTTTTGCAGAAGAAAAGGAAAATCGGACACATTTTTCAAAAAATCGATTTGAATTTTTTATAAATTTTTAAAAAAAAATGTTATTTTATTAGTCCTGTCAAATTTTAAATGAATTAAATTGAAAGAGGATTTCTCGTTTGATATAACTAAAAAAGAACATTGTTTTATTCAACCGCTAATTAAAACTTTGAACTCAATGCAAATCAAAATGGCATTACTTAACCATTGAAAAATCCCGTTTTTCATCTTCAAAAAATTATTTTAAAAGCATCAAGTGACATTTCGTTATTGACGATTGAATTATCTGTAATCACCTAATATGAAATTAAAAAAGTTTTATTATAAATTAATTTTTGGCTTGTATTGATTAAAGAGCACTTTTGAGAAAATGTTGGCCCCGAAGAAATTTATTGGTCCCCATAAGGACCATAATATTTTCGTTGTCTCGGGATCACTATATTTATTCATTCATAAATGTTTGCAAATGAAAATTTTTTGTGTTTTAATGAAACATTATAAAAAAGTCAATCAAGATATTTTTTGTTAAAATACATATTTCATTGACCCAGCAAAAAGAAAAAAGTGCAATCGTTGTTTTGAATCGAAGGGAAAAAAACAACAAAAAGTTTTTTTGTTGCATTAGTTTTTGAATTTTTAATAGATTTTAAAGAATCATTCGCGTTCTTGGAAGATTAAAAGTTGTGCCAGTTGACTCTTAAAAGGATCTAGGATCAGTATAAAAATGAAAAAAAAATTTATACATCTGTTGATTGGTATTTAGAAAATTTAATTGCCAATAATAAAAGCATGGTACTTGGTGTCAAACATTTTCACAAAATATAGTTGTAACTGAGCTTGAAAGAAAAATAATATTAATATTTTTTTGACAAACAAAAAGAGTTTATCTTTTTTTCTCTAAATTTTGTAGCAAATATTTTGTCCCTCTTGTACTGCTATGTTTTATTCCCTTTTCTTTTCCATAATTTAACCTACAATTCTATGCCAAAATTGCTTTTCTTTTTTTTGATGTTTAGTTTTAATGGTCAATTTTCATACAATTCATTCTTATATGGACTCGTGAAAAAAGAAGAAGATAAAAGTGCTGAATGTTTTTTAGACCACCAAAAAAGTGTGCTTTGGAAAAGGCTTATCTTCATTTTTCCTCTTCTTCTTCAAAGAATAAAGTGCATTTCAGTTATCTTTTTTATTCACCAAATAATGACCGAAAATGGGCAATATTTTAAAGGCGCGGCAGCAGTTGTTTTTCTCCCAAAGTTGTTAAAAGTTGGAATAAAACAAAGAAAAATAATAACAGAACTAATAAGCTTTTTCTCTTCGAAATGCCTTTTTTGATATTTCTGTAACAAGATTGTTGTTGATTTTTATTACATTAAAAATATATAAAATGATTTTTAAAGCTTTGAATTAAATGCATTTTTCTCGAAAAATCCATAAATTTTTATATGTTTGACTTTTGACTTTTAACAAATTTTTCCATCCACACCTTTTTATTAAAATGTGTCCATCCTTTTTTTTGTTAAAACATAAAAACTTTGTTCCCATGAAAATTTAATCTAGAAATTTAATTTTTATGAAATAAAATATTTTTAAAAAGTTCATTTTTGGTACTAAAATGAAAAATTCAAACGGCTGATTTTTTTCTTTTGTAATCCCACATTTATTCCCTTCTTTTGTTCCGTGTTTTTAATAATCTTTTTTAACTTTGTGGTATTTTTTTATGTATGACCAAGGGAAAAAATAATCACGAGAAAAAAAGCTGATAATCTCGAAAATTTTAAAAATTACCATTTTTTCAGTCCATGTTGTGTATCTTTTAAATTTAATACTTTTTTAGTTTTTTATGGTATTGTTTTTTGTTTAACAGAAAAAACTTCATGGATTTTATTAAAGATATTTTGAAGTTTGCTTCTGGAAGATTCAAGAAACCTTTAAGTCGAAAGTAAGTTAGCTGCTTTTAAAGATTTTAAGCAAAAATTTTCAAAAAATATAATTAAAGATTGCAATCTAGATTGTCGACGAAATTTTAATTAAAAATTTTAGTGCCCTTTTTCATTATTTCTCTGATTTGACTTTTGACTTTGTTTTCCATTCTTTCAATTTTTACCATAAAATTTGTTTTTTTTTTCATTCCTAAAAGTTATCTCTGACTCATTTGTCTTTGAACGAATAAGCGATTTTCGAGCAAATGAGCTTTTTTTATGAGACTTTAAATTTAATTTTTGAAAAACTTTTCTCGAAAGGAGAAAACCTCATTTCTAACCTAATTTTTTTTTTCTAAATTTTGTACCAAATTTCTAAATAAAACCAAAAATATGATTAAGATAACAATTTTTGGATAGTTTTTCAAGGAAGAGCCTTAGCAACCTCAAAACTGGTCTTTATGTATCCAAAAAAACTTTTTTTTAGAATTTTGTAATCCCTTCTTAATCTTATAGATCATCACTTGCATCATTTTTTTCTTCTGCTCAATCTTCCTTTAACATAAGTGAAGATGAGCTAATATTTGAAGAAATGGATTTAATAATTCGTGAAGAAATAAATAAGCTTGAACAAGCTTTAACAGATTATTTACAAGCACAAATTGGATTTAGAATAAATAGTAAGAACCTAAACATTTTTTTAAAGATTAATCATTTTAATTATTTTTTAGCACAAGTTGAAGATAGATATATAACTCGAATCACAGAATTATATGAAAGATGGGCACATTTGGAACCACCAGATAATTTATCGTTGAATCCTTCATCAGCTTCAATCTTTTCAAGTGATAATGAAAGTTTAAGAAAAAAATCAAAAGATCTCAAAAAACGTCGAACCAAAATTGAAAAAGAAATTGAAAGAAGGAAACAGAGTTGGAAAAAACTTTCACCAAAAAAGGTTATCGTTGAGTAAGTTTTTGCACTTTAATTGAAGAAATAATTTAATTTTAATAAAAATAAATTTAAGATTTGAAGATGGAATTTTATTGGGAAATGGATATTATTCAAATGATCCAAGAATATTTAATTATACTTTAATTACTGTATATAATCGATGGTAATAAATTGTAATTATATATATATATATATATATATTTGTGTTTTGATTCTTGTATTTATTTTTGCATTCAAATAAAATTGTTTTTATAATTTTAAAATTGTACCCAAAAAAATATTCAACCTGAATAGAACCTATAAACTTGGTCTTGCAAAACCTGAAAATCAGGCATTTTTTGGAGACATTTTTGTTATTTTTCGAAGTTTCAGTGAACGAAAAAAAACAGCTTCATTAAATACTTAATTTCCGGATTTTTCCAAAAAAGTTTATGAACGCATCTTTTTTTTCACGTTTAAAAAAGTACTTATGTATGTGTTTCAATCAAAAAATTCATTTTTGTCCCTGAAAAAATTTATTGTATTTATTTAAATCACTTTTTTGTTTTCCCAAAAAAAATTTTTTCAAACGACCGGTCCCAAACTTTTTTTTTCGAGAAGAATCAAAAACCAGCTCTGTTTCGTTGTGAAAAAAAGAAAGTGAAAGTTGTTTATATTTTTGTTTCTCTGCTTGTTGTTTTTCCCCTTTCAACACTTGTTTTCTTTTGTTGGTTACTTTTTTTTTTGCTGCGGCAATGCGGGCTTTTTTTCAACTTATCTTTTATTTTGCATCGTTTTTTTCTGGCTTTTCTGCTTACATTTTTGGTGTTTTTTTTTTGTTTTTAAAGTTAATTGTTCTAAATTATAATGCACAAAATGTTTTTTCAAGTTTTTACAAAAGTTTTTCTCTAATTTTTTGTTCAATTTTTACTTTTTTCAACCAAAATAGTGAAATTTTCTCGTTAAACAAATTCTATTTATGTCATTTTTTCTTGTTAAGTAACGAATGAAACTTTAAAAGATTGGATTTTTTAGATAATCTTTAACCATTAATAGTCACAAAACATGGATATGAATACATTCATTCCAGTCACATCTGTTACAAGTGGAAAAAATTTTCCTGTTACAACGGATGTATTTTGTTTACCAATTCAGATTGTAAATATTGCAGCAATTGGAAATCCAAAAGAAGATAAAGAATGGGTTTTAGTGGATGCTGGAATGCCAAAATCTGCAGATACAATTTTAAAGGCACTTGAAAAACATTTTGGTGGTGAACATCCACCAAAATGTATTATAATTACACATGGACATTTTGATCATGTTGGGGGATTGGAAGAACTTGCAAAGCGATGGAATGTTCCAGTTTATTGCCATCCAGAAGAAATGCCATATTTAACTGGAATTCGACAATATCCCCCGCCGGATACTGGAGCTGATTCAGGGCTAGTTGCAAAAATGTCTCGAATATTTCCAAGGGATCCTGTAAATCTTGGCCCATCTGTTGTTGTTACCCTTCCACCAGATGGCTCAATTCCAGAGTTACCAGGTTGGAAATGGATTCATACCCCTGGACACACGCCTGGACACATTTCATTGTTTCGTGAATCTGATCGCTTTCTTATTGCTGGAGATTTAATTTCAAATGTTAAACAAGAATCTTTAGTATCTGTTGTTCTTCAAAGTGAAGAATTACATGGTCCACCATCATATTTTACTCCCGATTGGAAAACGGCATGGGAATCAATTAAAAAGCTTGCTGCTTTGAGACCACATTCACTTATTCCTGGACACGGTAGACCAATTTCAGATGAAAAGCTTGCAGATGAACTTCAAAAACTTGCTGATAATTTTGATAAAAAAGAAATTCCAAGCTCTGGAATGTATGCAAATATGTCATTTAATGATGATAATTGGATTTTAGCTGATGTTTAATTGTTTATTATTTGCTTGGTTTGAATATACATATTTTTGTAGTAATATTTATTTATTTTTTAAAAATTCTTTGTTATAATTTATAACTTATAAATTTTATAAAAATATAAACTTTCAACGATTTTTCAAAATATTTTAAACTATCGAACAACATTTTTTTTATAAATAAAGAAACAACATCATTTAATTACACAAAAAACGTAAAAGAACGCATTTATGCGTAAACAAAAAAACCCATTTTTGGCCAAAACCAAAAAACTTTGTTACAAAAAGAAGAAAATTTTGTTATTGTTTTTAAATTAAAAGGGTCCACATATTTTTAGACTCCAAATAATCCAATCAAAGTTTTTTAATCAAAAACCCGTTACAGTTTGTCTAAAAACTATATAAAAGGTAAAAATTCTTTCAATTATTTAGTCGCATTTTTCTTGTTTTTGTTCGTTAAAAATTTTTTCATGAAAATTTTAAAATTGTAAAAATCGCCTTTTATGAAAATTTTTGTTGAACATTTTTCACATTTTTAAAGGGATATTTTAGGGCCATTTTTAAAAATGAAGGACGACATTTTTGATCCATCTGATTCAAAATATAAAACATGTTGTGGTGTTTGCCATGTTACAACTGGCACTATTTTAATGTGTTTTGTATTACTTTTTGTTTACGTTATTTCATTAATTTTTCGAATTGCATTATTTCCATATCCGGCATTTATTTTTGGTGGAATTATTTTAATTATAATTAATATTTTAATTATTGGTTTAGCAATTTATGCTGTAAAAAAAGAAAAACCAAGTTTGTTAATTCCGTTATTAATTGCTTTGGTAAGTTTTCTAAAGAAAAATTTTTTTTAAATTTTGTATTTAAATAAAGTTGAAAAAAACATTGTGGAATGTTTTTTTCACCTTCGATGAAACAAAAAATCCCACAGAAAAAAACAAGTAAGATCAAAAAAAATATTTGATAATTTTTAGTTTATTCCATTAATTTTAAAAACTATTGAAACTCTATATTCCCTTTATACATTTTCAACTTATAATCAACAAATTCGTACAACTGCTTCAAATGATAATAATGATAATAATACATTTTATCACCAAAAACAGCATTCATCAAAAGATGGTAACCATTTAATTCTAAAACTATCAACTATAAACATCTTTTATTTATAGAACTTGAAATAACTTCATTATTAATTGAATTAATGATTTATTTTGTAATTCAAACATGGCTTTTCTTTATTGCATATAAATGTTACAAATATTTAAAAGCTAAAAAAGCAGCTGAACAATTTGATACCTTTTCTCGACCTGATTATCGATATTAACATAGAAAGTATTTTTGTTATTTGAATTTAAAATCTGTACTTTTTTAGCAATATTTTGTGTGTTTTAATTTAAATAAATTTCGAGATACTATTCAAAAAGTTTTTTTCACAGCAAAGATATCTTGATTATATTTTTTTGGTTTAATCACAGCGTCATCATTTTTTTTTTGAAATTATTTTCAAAATCTGGTCATCGCCTGCTTCTTCGATATTGCTGAAGTCGAAAAAATTGTTATAAAATCGCCAAATATTGTTTTTTTCACTATTGTTTTACCTTTGCTAAGTTAATGTCAAGCTTAATAAAGCATTATACATAATTCTAATGCTATATTAATATTGAATAACTTTAAAAAACGGAGCAATTTAGTAAACATCTAATATTTCCGAAAAAAATGCGCAGAAATTTTTTCTGTGAGTACAAATTACTTAACATGTCCAAATAAAGAAATAGCATTAATAAAAACAATCATTTAGACTTAGATAAAAAAGTTTATTAAATTTAATGTTTAACATTAACATGTGCAGCATCTTTGATCTTGCCGCAAATTGCGCGTGTCTCACAGATCTTGTCGATCTTGGTATCTTTCGATTCCTTATTTCATTTCCTATTTTTATGAATGTATAATAACATTCTTAAAACAAAAAAATATTAATAATTGTTTCAAAAATCGACGTCTAAAGAAATATTAAAATTTTTTTTAAGTTTGTGTTTGGCAAACTGTCAGCAAACTAAACGACTTATAGTGAGTATATGAAACTAAAAGATAAAGTTTTAAGCCCATGCCCTAAAAATGTATTACCGTAACCTAAGTAAAAAGAAAAATACCTATGGCCAAATATGAACTTAAAATAGCTTAAGCTTAGTTTTTGTGAACAATGAAATAACCATATTGGATAGATTCCTTACAAATAATTGATTTATGGTAAATCTAGCTTTTTCTCTTTTGAATATATATTTATTTGCATAATTTTCACTTCATTCAACAATGATTTTGTTTGCTACAGTATAATTTTCGCCTTTTGTGTGCGAGATAAAAAAAATGGACAAACGGAGAGAAGAAACTTCAATTGAAGCATCATCATCTCGAAGACAAGTAAGTTTTTTTATTAAAGTTTTAAATCACAAAAATAATTTTCAGCTTAACTCTCCGCTTCCATCAAGACAACAAGAACAAACAAAAGAAGCTACAGTAAAAAATGATAAAAACAATCAAAATCAACCATCAAAAGAATCAACAGCAACGACAATAGAAAGAAATGGTAGCAAAAATACAATTCCATCTTTTGATCATGATTTAAAAAAATATAAATGTTGTTGTAGTCTTTTACATGTTCGACATGGTGTACAAATTATTGGATTCATTGAAATTTTATGCGCATTTTTAAGTTTAATTCGATATTTATTTACTTCAACTGAAGATCGATATAAGTGGTTTTTAATTGCAGAATGCATTTATTTTGCATTTCTTGTTTTAATTGTTATTTGTTTATATTTGGCAATACATAAAATGAATCCATTTTTACTTATTCCATATTTGATTTATGAGGTTTGTTTTCTTTCTTTTTTTGGTGATATTTAAAGTCAGATTTTTTTAGAGTTTAGCACTTGTTGAATCTTTTTCATTTATTGTTTTTTCAATTATGGCAATGTCTGATCCAGATGGAATTATGGGTGATTGGTATTATTCAACTGTAGAAGAAACCAGCAGTTTTTTTAAAGATGTTGAACGACATACTTGTAAGTTACTTTTTTGGGTTTTGCAGAATACGTTTGTCCATGTCGACTGACTCTTGAGAACAAGGATAAAGTCTTGAAAGATAAAACGAAAAGTTGTGATGAACAAGGACATACAAGTATAAAATTGATCCTAGTAATTTTATATATATTGTTTTTAGTAATCAATTACATTGCAATTGCAACAATACTCTTTTATGTTATTTCAATAATTATTCAACTTTGGTTCAATTATGTCGTTTTTAAATGTTTTATCTATCTTCGTGCATATCAAAAATTTCGTTCTGTTTAATTATTAAATGTTTACAATTTGCTCAATGTTTTTAACAATTTTTTTATACCAATAAATCTGGCTAATGTAAAACGTGTACCTGTATAAATATTTTATTTGGTAAATTTACATTAATTTGCTAAAAAATTAAAATAAGCGTTATCTTGTCCAATATTTTTTAAAAAAGTTTTTAATTCTCAGATCTTAACACGAAGAATTGGTGCACCGTAGGAAAGTAACGTTTCTTTTGTTCGACGCTCTCTAACTTTTTTTTAACCTTTTTTGTTGACTGTTCACGTTTGAATCAGATGTTCATTCAAAAAATGGCTTGGCATTGTGTTCTTTTTCTTTTTGTTTTTTTTGTTTAAAAAACTTTTTAAAAACGAAAAAGTGAGCATCATCTTTGACGATTGAGCCTGATCTTACATTAATTTTTTATGCTTTTAATGCATATACATAATTAATCAGGGAAAAAAACTGCGTCGGATAGCAGCGAGCTTTTTTTAAAAAAGTATCTGAAAAACAGAACCAATCAATATATTACATAAACACCGTGATCCAAGGATATGCATTTTTCAAGCTTTTTTGCTTCATTTTTCATTATCCATTACTAAATATAGCTAATTTATACAAAAAATATGGTGTAAATGGTTAAAATAACATATAAATGTCTTTAGAAACAAGGATTTGAGCAGCATCATATATACCCATAAATCACGGTGTTTATGTAATATGTAAAAACAACAATAAATATAATAACAAATACATTCTGGAGCATTCCCAAGTGATATCTGAAAGATATAATTATTAAAATAACGTTTAAAACAAAGAAAAATACAAACCTGATCCAAAAACTTAACCTTGATCGTCTGAGTCTTCTTGACCGAATATCTTCCAAAAACTTCATTTTTACAAGCATAAACTGATTACTTTACCTTTAAAAGGCTTTTATTATGCTTTATAATGCATTTTAAATAAATATTATGTTATACAACTTAAAAAATTTCATATCTTCTTTACCTTGCTATTATTGGTTCTGTTTTTCAGATACTTTTTTAAAAAAAGCTCGCTGCTATCCGACGCAGTTCTTTTCCCTGATTAATTATGTATATGCATTAAAAGCATAAAAAATTAATGTAAGATCAGGCTCAATCGTCAAAGATGATGCTCACTTTTTCGTTTTTAAAAAATTTTTTAAACAAAAAAAAGAAAAAGAACACAATGCCAAGCCATTTTTTGAATGAACAAAAAGAGTGGAACTGATTCAAACGTGTGTTTTTTTTCTTCTTTGATCAAAGCTTGTTTATTTTTTTGGCTTTTTTAATGAAGCTGCTGTTTAACTTCACCTTGCTTTTAAAATTTTAACATCTTTTGTCTTTACATTGTTATAATAAATATGTGACAACATCCTTGAATGTCTCGTTATATTTATAAATTTTTTCTTAGCTTTTATCGCTCATCTGTATATTTTTCCTAAATTCCGATCGCATCTGCACGTCTTTTTTTCTTTGACTCGTATTCTTTTTTCATTATCTTTCTTGTTTAACAACGTCGGCTTTAAAGTAAACGAAGCTTCCTTGGCTGTTTAGTCTCCGCTTCTTTGCTATCTTCTTTTATTGCTTTTATTATATTTATAAATATTCTTTCCTTTTTTTCCTACCATGTCCTGCGGTTCTTTGTTGTTGTTAATCATGAATACCTGTCTGCCTTCTTTTTACCACTAACTTCGGCCATAACTGCATCTAGTTTTTTATTGTACCCTAAGCACTTGCATGTGCAACAACGTCGATTCATCAGCTTCTACGTTGTTGTCATCTTTTATATCTTTCATATATCCTTCTTTTCTCTACCGTGCCGTGCTGTTGATACTTGCCATTGTTGTTGTTTATCATCTTAATCTATTCTTTTTCAGAGAAATCTACTCTTTTCTACTAATAATCGCTATTAATCAGCTAATATCAAGAGCTCAATTACATAATGTCTGATAGTGTGTTTTTCTTTTTATCGATTATGACAGTGATTACTATTTAGATTCATCTGCTAACTTTCAATTACATCTTGATGAAGATCGTGCATTTGAACCTGTTGAGTAAGTTTTTGATGCATTTAATCCAAATATATGTATTTTCTTCCTTTTTTAGAGAATATATTGATGTTGGCTATCCAATCGGATTAATCGATAGTCTTCGTCAAGCAGGATTTGCTAAACCAACATTATTGCAACAAGCAATTCTTAAATGCATGGATAATAAGCGCTGCCTTGTTGGTAATGTTCCTGATAATCTTGATGCTCAAGTTGTAAGTTTTGTTTTATTATTATTGGGATTAACTTTGACTTATCTGCAATGGCAAATACAGTAACTTCATGTAGATAAAAAATGAGGCAGTAACTCCCCTTTGTTGCTTCAGTGTTTCTTATTTTTGTAGTACTGTTCCATTGGTAATGTTGCTGATAATCTTGATGTACAAGTTGTATCAGCACAGGCAGCATCGACTGTGCAGCATTACTAAAAAGCAGCTACTGCATGATGCTGCAGATGAAAAAAATTGAAACATGTATGTACCTCATTACATTTTAGGCATATGTTTCTTATGCTATTTTTGAATGTATCAAAGCTAAACAAGATGGAAAATATAAGCCTGATGAATATAAACCATTCGCTTTGTTCATTGTCAAAGATGAAGAAATGTTGAAAAGTGTTTATCTCCTTGCTAAACAACTTGCTAAAGGTAAGCTTTTAAAACTATGCTTTTTGATCCGGGTTCTAATGGTTGTGGCATTTTAGATTTGGAAACTAGCACTGTTATGCTTAAAACTGAACAATTTGATGATGAAGCTGCTTGTGAAAATGCATTACAAAATTGTGATCTCGTCTTTTTAACTGCTGATGGCTTTAATAAATTTGTTAAAGATGAATTGGTTCTCTTTGAAAACCTTAAAGTTTTAATCGTTCATGGTTTGGATTGGGAAGCTGATAAGAAGCGAATTGTTCAATACAAAGATATGTTTGAATATCATGATTTTCCTAAAGTGAGTTTTGTATTTAATGATGATTTTTGTAATCGGTTTTTTAGGTCGATGAACGCATTCTCGTTTTCTTTGATGATAATTATTCTACCATTGCTGAAGATGTACTTGCAGAAGATAATAAAGCATTTATTGTTTATGGTGCTGGAGATGGTTCAAAAAATCTTCGTGTTATTACTGATCAAGATATTAATACTGAACTTGAAGAAATCTTTGAAATTCATGCTACTGAAGATGAAAAAGATGCTGCACTTGTTGAATTTCTTAAACCTCTTATTGAACCATGTAAGTTTTTAGCATTGCTTTTATTCGACACTTTTATCAAACTGTTTTAATTTAGTTAAAATTGATCCTTATACTTGTCCACGAACAGTTATTTATGTCAATAGTCCAAAAACTGGAGCACGTATTGAAACATTGGTTCGTCGTTCAAACTTGGAATGTACTTTTGTTGATGGACAACGAAAACGTAAAGATTGTCAATTTATGCTTGATCGATTTATGCATGATCGTTATCCTCCTATTCTTATCGCTTGCAATCTTTCAAGAGTTCTTAATATTCCACAATTTGTTGATGTTACAAATATTATTCATTTCGAAGTTCCTGAATTTTGTGCAACTTACCAAATGAATTCACAACTTTGTATTAAAGGTTTTGAACCTAAAAAGGTCATTTCTTATCTTGGTGCTGCTGATTATCCTGCTTATGAAAAACTCTTGGCTGTAAGCTTTTTTTTTATTCCTTTTTGTATTATAACATTTTACATTTTTTAGGTTTATGTTCGTGATGGAAAAAATGTTGAAAAGCTTCAACAAGTCCTCACTGCTTTGAAGCCTCTTTTTGAACAAATTCCTGTTGAATATGATCCATATGAAGAAGAAGAATGGTCTTTTAATGATTATTAATTAATTAATATGTTTTTGAAGTTGTCTTATTTTAATCTTGTAATTTTTTTTTGTTTATGTTTTCGTTTGATTCTTTGTAATATCTTTTTATATTCATAAACTGTCTTTGTTGTTGAGTTTGCGATGTTTTTTAGAAGTTTTTTTTGCTGTTTGCTTCAGATTTTTTATTTACGGTAGTTTAATGATAGTAAAAATTTATTTTTGCTAGAAATCACAATATCTCGCTTTCACGTATACTTTTTTGAAGTAGGGTTTCTTTTTTGGGGATTATTCTTTGTAGATACATTCATGTCAGCGTTTCTGGTGAAAGAATTTCTTTTTATTATTGAATCTAATCCAACTTCCGCATATTATTATTAAAAACATTATTTCGTTTAGTTACAAAATAATTTAAAACTTGCAAGAATAGAAAATAATATGTTTACAACTTTTAATTTTTGAAAGTCGTCATTTTAAAATCATTCCATCAAATTATCAGCCTAAAAAATTTGATTTACTTTTTTAGGCTGTTTATGCCCATAGGGGATTTTTGCGAGATGTTTTAAAAAAAAACAAGTCAATTTTTTCAGATCAAAAATAATCTTTCATGTTTTTTTTTGTAGTTGGGCAGCACTTTTTTTTCTCCACAATCAACAGCCTTCAAAAAATTGGCTACAAAAAAAGTTTTCAGAAGGAAAGAGAAAAAGAAGTTCCATAGCAACAATGATCAACAACTTTTTGTCAGTACTTTTTTCAGCCTTCGTTTTTTTCGAGGAAAAGAAAAAACTTTGATTAAAAATAGTTTAAAAAATATAAGGGTGGGGTTGAAAATAGGCAAACACAGATCACAAACTTTTTTGTTTGAAAGGGTGTTTTTATTCGGCGATCAAAAATAAAAAAAGATGTTCGATAGAAAAATATTTTTCCCACTTTGATGATTGTATTTTTCTTCAAAGAAGCAAGAGATGGAAGAAAATAGACTGAGGTTTGTCAGACATCTGGAAAAAAGTTCAATATTATTAGTTTTATTTGCAGCTGTAACCAATGTGAAAAAAACTATATTTTTTCCTTTTATTTAAATTAGGTTTCAATGTTTGCTTTAATTTTAATTTGTTTTCACATAGTTTTATTAGTTTTAAAACTTTTTTACTGTAAATAGTTTTTCTCAGATTTTGCAATTTTACACTTTTGATTCTTTTTCACTCTTCTTTTCTTTGCTAAATATGATTATTTAGAAATTATAAATAATGATTATAGATCAATTTCTTACCAAAAAATACGTCTGGAAATAAAAGTAATGAATACCTTTTTATTTTTAGACAAAAAAGGCAAAAGATCAAAAAGGTGAATTTTTGGTTTTGCAGACTTTTTTACTTTTAAGTTTCTATTTCATTCTATTATTTGTTTTACGATTTCCGTTTTTTGCTATCTGATGCCTTTTTTTGTCTATCATAGCTAAAACACCTTCACATTTAAAATAAACGAATTAAATTGATATCAAATAACCTTTTTTTCGTTCTCTTAAATTTTTAAAGTTGTCCAGAATACTGTAGCTTTTATTATTTACAGCAATCTTTCAACTTTTATCATTTTATTTTCAGTTCAAAACATCGACACTAAATGATATTTCCACTTTTTGTGTTCTAAAACAATAGATAACCCTTTATTTTTTTGTATCTTATAACCTTTACGTTTAATAAGGCAAAGAACAAAAGAAACTTCAAACCATAAATTTTATTGTTTTCTTCTTTTTTAAATTGCGTTTTTTCGTTATTTGTGTTTTTTGAATGAGTGATCAAAATTAATTAATCAGTCGTTAAAGTTTATCGTTAGTTTGTTTTTCATCTCTTTCTTTTTTAGTTGTTTTAATTTAACATTGAAAAAAAGACAACTAAAAAGTTTTCGTGGGCGAAAGACTTTTTTGAAAATCAGATTGAAAAAAAAATATCACAGGATTATTTTTTGTAAGTTTCTTGGAGTTTAAAGTTACACAGTCTTTATCTGCTTCTTATCAGTTTTTTCTAAAAGACTTTAGCTGTTGAAAAAAATGATAAAATTTTCTATAATTTTTGGCATTTTTGCGTAACTTTTTCAGAGAAAACTATTTTGATTTTTTTAGTTTTTATTGTTCAATATATTTGCTGGTACATCGCTTTAAAACTTCTCTTCCAAACAAACGCAATCATATTTGGTTACTATAGGATTTTTAGTCCTTGACTCTTTGATCTATTACATATCACGTTTGAATCAGATGTTCATTCAAAAAATGGCTTGGCATTGTGTTCTTTTTCTTTTTGTTTTTTTTGTTTAAAAAACTTTTTAAAAACGAAAAAGTGAGCATCATCTTTGACGATTGAGCCTGATCTTACATTAATTTTTTATGCTTTTAATGCATATACATAATTAATCAGGGAAAAAAACTGCGTCGGATAGCAGCGAGCTTTTTTTAAAAAAGTATCTGAAAAACAGAACCAATCAATATATTACATAAACACCGTGATCCAAGGATATGCATTTTTCAAGCTTTTTTGCTTCATTTTTCATTATCCATTACTAAATATAGCTAATTTATACAAAAAATATGGTGTAAATGGTTAAAATAACATATAAATGTCTTTAGAAACAAGGATTTGAGCAGCATCATATATACCCATAAATCACGGTGTTTATGTAATATGTAAAAACAACAATAAATATAATAACAAATACATTCTGGAGCATTCCCAAGTGATATCTGAAAGATATAATTATTAAAATAACGTTTAAAACAAAGAAAAATACAAACCTGATCCAAAAACTTAACCTTGATCGTCTGAGTCTTCTTGACCGAATATCTTCCAAAAACTTCATTTTTACAAGCATAAACTGATTACTTTACCTTTAAAAGGCTTTTATTATGCTTTATAATGCATTTTAAATAAATATTATGTTATACAACTTAAAAAATTTCATATCTTCTTTACCTTGCTATTATTGGTTCTGTTTTTCAGATACTTTTTTAAAAAAAGCTCGCTGCTATCCGACGCAGTTCTTTTCCCTGATTAATTATGTATATGCATTAAAAGCATAAAAAATTAATGTAAGATCAGGCTCAATCGTCAAAGATGATGCTCACTTTTTCGTTTTTAAAAAATTTTTTAAACAAAAAAAAGAAAAAGAACACAATGCCAAGCCATTTTTTGAATGAACAAAAAGAGTGGAACTGATTCAAACGTGATATATTTATCCCATGATTTAAGTGTGCTTTTTACATTAAATTCCCCAAAGATTAATTGCTGTGTTTGACAAACAACAACAAAATTTTGACATAATTCAAATATATTTTTTAATGTTCCCATTTTTGGTGGTTATTTTTGAGTCATAAGTTTTTTAGGCCCCATTTGCGTCATGGTTTATTTTTTTTTGATCTTTTGTTCCTCTTTTTTTCGAAATCGTTTTATCTGTCCGATTTATTCGATCCGGATAAAAGCAAACTTTTACTTTTCAATATTTTATCTCTTTTTCTTTGTGAGCCCTTGAAAGAGAGGTCTGATCCATAGCAATAAATTGAGCGCAAAAGTAATAAAAGCGGATAATTAATTGTTTCATTCAAAATTATTCATTTGTCGTTTGTTGCTGAAGGGAAATGCCACTCACACCTTTTTTTGTGCGCCGGATCGCAGTTCTCGTGTTTTTGTTAGAGTTTTTTGCAAGTCTCCTCCTTCCTTTCTTTTTTTGTTACTGCAACCTATCTTTTTTGTGATCGATCGTGAAAATCATGTTGTTAATTTTTACCTTCAGTTTTTATTTCTATCTTTATTACTTCGTTTTCAGGTTAATCATACACAACAAAATAGAAATGTCAGCATCATATACAACATCAAAAATTCCATTTGAACATTATGCTTCACAATATCGTTGCTGTTGTAATTCTGTTCATGTTAAACAGGGCACACAAATAATTGCTGTAATTCAGACAATTTGTGCAATCTTTGGTTTAATTGTTTTTGTATTCTCACATAAATTGGATGCTGTTTGGGGTTTACTTGAAATTGCAAGTATTCTTGGTGAAATTATTGTTTTAACAATCCTTTTTCTTGGTATTAAAAAAGAAAATCCGCATTTTTTGCTTCCTTATCTTATTTATGAGGTTAGTTTTCTATTTTATTTTTGGGGTCTAACATTTTCTGTTTTTTAGAGTTTAATGGTACTTGTTTCAATTGGATTTATTGCATCAGGAATCTTTGCATTTGTTGATCCAGAAGGTCGGATTGGCCATGTTTATACACAAGTTATTGATATCTCCATTGAAACAAATTCTGAATATAAACTTAATGAAGAAACTGGTAAGCATTTATTAATTTTGTGTTCATGTTTGATATGTTTTTTTTAGCTGTTAAACTTATTGCTGCATTTACAATTGTTATGTTTGCAATTGCAACATGCGTATATATTTGGTTTATTCATGTCGTCTATAAATATTATCTTTATCTTCGTGACCTTAATCAAGCTCGTGCAAATAATGATTTATCAATGCGATATAGTCCAAAGATTACTGTAGCATAAAAGAAAAGAAACTTTGTCAAAAATTTTTCAACAAGAATTCTATTTTTATTTAACTCCTTCATTCCTTTATTCTTTGCATCTCATTTTGGTTATTTTGTAGCATTTTTTTTTTATTTTCTCTATTTTTTGTCACAAATTTATCGGGTGTTTCGATAAAAAAAATATTTTTTATGTTTTATTTTTGAATAAAAATTTTTATCACAAAAATAATTGTATGTTAGAGTTTATTTCGCCTTTTTCATTAACACAAAATATTTCTTTGAACGTTTCTGTAGTTTTAAAAAATGTTTAACTTTTTTTTTAAAAAAGTATGACTAAATTCAGTTCTCGAATCGATCTTCTTTTTTTAAAGTCAGTCACCTTTTTTGTGTTTTTTCAAGGTCATCTCTTTTTTTTTAAGTTGATTGAAAACGCATAGATTTTTCTCGATAATTGTCTTTTTTTGCGTCATCCTTTTTTTGAATGGAAAAAGATAAAATCAAAAAAAAGGGAGTTTGTCAAATTTCAAGAATGGAAAAATTCGGTTTACATTTACCGTATTGGATATTTTACAAATTAAAATTTTTGGAGATAACTGATGTATGTTGTGATTTAATTTATTTTTAGACGATGAAAATCGGATATTAAATATCATTCAATTAACTTTTTATGTATCGAAACTCCCGCCTTTTAATATAATAAATGATACGCCCGCTTCGACGTCGGATGATTATAATAATTAAGAATGAGAAAAAAAATTGCTAGAGCTGATTCTCGGCTTATCAGCTTAAGCTTGAGTGTCTTTTTTGGATTAGGAGAAATTTCTGTAAAATTCCTGAGACATTGCAGTTAAAAGTGAATAAAGATTTTTAAGAGTTTTAAACTCACTTTTTCGTAGCTAAAATTTATAAAACATTCAAAAAACTTTTTCAAGTAAAAACATTATTTTATTATTTCGTTCAAGCAAAAAAACTGATGATTCTTTTTTGTTACATTAAACATTCAAAAAACATTATTATTTCGTTCAAGCAAAAACTGATGATTTTTTTTTGTTATGCATCCACTTTCAACACACCACTCAGTTGCTTTTTTCTTTTCTTTTGCGAAAGCCTTGTCCAAAGACTTGGATGGACACACAAAGTCGGTTTATTTTCTTTTTTATTTCTTTATGAGTAGCAATGCTAATGTGCATTCCATTGCATACTTTTTAATATTTTGGTAAAAGTTATAAGAACAAAATCCAAAAGAATGCTTCAATTTATGCGAATTCCATTGAATGTTTTTTTATAATTTCGGTAATAACATTTTAAAAATTGAAAAATTTTTACAGTAATTTTTAAATAGCAAAGTGCATTTTACTGCAAATTTTTGCAAGAGCTTTCTTTGTTTTATATTGTTTTTAACGACTCATACATTTCTTTTTTAGAAATTTTTCAAGATACATAGAGAAAACAACGAGAAGAAAACATAACATAAAATTTTGAAGAACACAGTTTAAAAAAAAAATTTCTGGCTATATCATTATTTGTGTCGTCCGTTTGTTAAACGATTTATCGTTTTACTTTTTTGTATATCTTTTGTGTACTTTCTTTTTTATCATTTTAGCGCACTCCAGATATGTTACATAAGTTTGAAAAAACCCTGCACATTGCTAGATATGTACAAGTTTTTACAAATTAATTTTTGCATTGTTTCACAAGCTATCGAATAAGCTAATTTAGCAAAACAATTATATGTTAAAATGAAGCAGATAAATAGTAGCTTTTGTTTGTAGCCATTTAAATTTCCAGTTTAGCACTAAAAATAACCCAAATAGTATTCTGAAAAATTTAATAACTCTTAGGTACGCATAAATTTCATGTCTGACGGCAATGAAAATCATAAAAAAGGAGCTGTCAAAACTCCAGCCCAAAATTTTTCGAATGCTTTATTTGCTGCTGCAAAATAAGTCATTTATTTATTAGGTTTTAAAATATTTAAAAAATTCAAAAAACAACCTATAAAAAATTATTCATCTTTTGTTTCTTTCAAGCAAAAAAGATTTTTTTAGAAAATAGAATAAATAAAACAAAATTTTTCTTCTTCTTTGGACTCCGGCAATGGTTGTCTCCTTTCCACATTTGACACATTTCTTTTTGGCTTAGAATAAAAAGGATAGATATAAGACAGACGCAAAATTGTGGTTTCGCAGCACTTTCTTTTTTGTTTTCGAAAAAAGCAAATTTGAAGGACGCAGACATTATTTTTTTGATCTCCAAATTCCATGTTAAAATTGTTGAATAAAACAACGACAAAAAAAGCCTCCAAAATATGCTAGAGAAAAATTTTTTTCTTCTTTGAATGTATTTATTAATTTTAATTATCCTGTTTTTAACTGAGAACTTTTAAAAACATAAAAAATAATTAAGTATAAAAGAGTTGATTTTTTTGATTTTTGTGTCTTCTCATAGTAAAAAAAGATGATTATTGTATCGATACAATTGTATCTGCTATTTTCTTTGACAAAATTATACAAATTATTTTTTTAAATGAAATGTTTTATAGGCAAAAGTGAACAAAAAATTTCATTAAGACAGATTCAGCGGAACAAGTTCATTTTCGGAGCTGTTTTTAGAGAAATACTGAAGTTTCAATGTTAATTTTTGCATAAAAATTTACATACAAAAAAATTCAAAAGAACTATGAGAAAAAATGCATTTTAAATCAAAGAATTGATTTGTTTGAAAAAACACTGCAAAGTTTTTATAAAAAATCTTTTTTTTATTTATTTTCAACAGAATATTTCTCTAAATAAAAAATAATTAAGTATAAATATTTTTCAAAGTAACACATAAATTTTATAAAAACAAAAATCTTATCACAAATAAATAGAAAAAAGAATGATTAAAATAAAATCTTTTTTAAAAAATCATTTTTCAAATTACAGCAACAAATTCAGTGTTCAAGAAAAAAAAGCCTTTTAAAAACAAAAGATATGAAAAAACGGAATGAAAAAATACAAATATATCGTTAAAATCTCTTTTTTTTACAGTAACCATAATTTTTTTTGTTCTTGTAAAAAAGTACACGTAAAAAAATACAAAAGAAAATAAATTAATAAAAAATTTTAGAAAATATAAATAAATAAATAAAACTATGCAACATATTTGGATTTGTAATTTGTTGCAGAATCACTCGACCATGGAAACCTGAAAAAGAAAAAAGTTGTTAATATTTTACTAAATAAATTTTTTCCAAAATCCACCAAAAGTAAATCCCAAATTTAATAGAAAAAAGAAAAAAAGCATTAAAGTTACAGTATCCATTCCCCCCCAAAAAAACATGTAAACTGATTTCAAAAAACTTTATATCTTTCAATATCTTTTTTTCCTCTTTTCAAATATACAACCAAAAAATATACAAATAAACCAAAAATGTGACTTAGAATTATAAAAAACACAAACTACCGTATACTTTGTCGAAAGTGAAAGAACAAAAAAAGCAGTGACAAACATTTAACAAACAAAAAAAGCACCCGGACAATTTTTCAAACAAATTTGAAAAAACACAAAAATATACAAAAAATAAAAAAAGACTACGGTAAGTAAGTGTGCTACAGTTAAAGTGACAAAAAATTATACATATCAAAAAAATCTCTTACACTTTATAATCATTATAGTAATATAAAGTTTTCCAAAACTTGCTACGATTTTGTCGATATTTCATATATGCAAATGCTAAAGCTGCAACAATAATAACAATCCATACAAGATAAAATGTTGAACGATCTGCTGTTTGTGTATGCGCCGCTGCTGCAGCATATGAATCAGCATCCAAATTCTTCCAATGCCTTTTTGGTCCACCATCAATTTCTCGTAGCCTTGCTTCAGCTTCTTCAAGCTTATCGATCTAAAATTTTATTAAAATCATTTAATGAAAATTACAGTATCCCAAAAATATATCTTACTTTATCAGCATGAATTGCAAATTTTGGATTTAAATGTTTATTTGCAACTTTTTGAATTTTACCATTTTCAAATTCTGTCATTTTATATCCAGGTTGTGGCTATAAATTTCACAATTTATATTAATAAAACACTGTAAAATAAAACTTACAACAACTTCGTCCGTTCGAACATCAGAATAATATCGAACCATAAATTCTAGAATCTTTTCTTCCATTGGAATTCCATTTATATAACAATCTGGACAAAGTGCAGCAGGTGGAAATTGTCGTTTAGGATATTTTGGGTCTTCTGATGCGTCTCCAGATAGACGTTTATTAACATTATTATGAGCTCTCCAAAGCCATAATACAGTATCTTCAGGACGTGTAACAAGACTTAATTGATTTGATTCGGTCATATGATGGAAATTTTTAGCACAAATTTCACAAGAAAGATAATTAAAAATAAATTGATGCAATGGTTCAAGAACTTCGACAACAGGCTTAAATGCAGAATCTAAAACAAAATATATATTTAACAATATTCATCAGCTAAAAAACTAACTATGCTTTTCATCATTATATGCTTGAACGGTTAAAGCATGCATTAAAGTCCATAGCCCACAAGTATATCCTCGAAGATATGCCTGTGAACCTTTACATGCAATCCAGGTTGAATTTGTTGGAAGCGGATGTCCAAGATCTTTTTGTAAACTTTCAACTTTTTCTATCCAATCTTCAGCTTTAATTGAGCTTTGTAGTTGCGTCCATTCATCCAAACGATAAAATAGTCTTCGAATTGGCACAGTTCCAGGCACATATTTCTTCAATAAATGAATCCATCCTTTTAAAGCGGAAAGTTTTTCACCATCAATAATTGGCTTTCTTGGAATTTCTTGATTTAACATATAATTTAGAGCTGATGCAATATCAAGATATTGAACTTTATATTGATTAAAATCAATTGGAATATTATCAGCTAGCGATTTTCCATTTGCAGGATGTGGTGAAGGTTCTAATGGACTATTTGCAGCTGCTGGATGAGGTGGAGGTGGTGGACCTTGATGATTTGAATCTGCTAGATTTGAAGTATATTCATCCAATTTCCTTTTTATATCAGTAAATGTTACAGCTTCTCTAAAAATATCATCGTTAAAATATTAATGAAAAAACAAGAAACAAACTTTGATGAATATTCCAATGATTGTGGATTATCTCTTTTAAATACAAGCAATGCCGGAAGTGAAACTCCACCAAACTGTTGGGCTATCGGATGTGAAGATGGTATTACAATTGAATTGATAAATGGATTACGATGATATTGAATAATTGTTGCAAAACCATTTAAAAATGGATCTTCTTCAATAATAACTGCAAGAATTTGCTTTGTTGACTCCATTGAACTCCAAAGTTGTTCCAAATTAATTGTTGATGGAGTTCCTTCAATTTTTGGCCAGTTTGTTGGACGAAGCTTTTGAAAATCTGCTCGAACAAGTTTTACAACATCTAAGGTCATTGAATCCAACGAATATTTATCACCATCATATTTATGTCCATTATCTTTTGTTTGAGATTCGGGGCCAAAGTACTAAAAAAATAATATTAAAGAAGTTCAAAAAATGAATGATTTACTTTTAAAGTTGGAAATGCATCTATTTCATGCTCTCTGCAAAGGGGAGAGTTCTTTTCATCGGCACAATTTACAACAGAAACTTGAACAACGTTTGACCAATCTTTTAAACTTCTAAAATACACTTTAATTAACAAAATTTTTGCAAAACAAAAACATACGTTGCAAATTCTACCCATTTTGGCTTATAATTAATACAATGTCCACACCATGATGAATAAAATTCAACAAAGAATGCCCGAGGCTGATTATAAACAGATGAATGAAAATTATTTACATCCAATTCCAAAACATTATCTCCGGGTGCATATAAACTTTTTTCATCTGCTGAAACAAGTGTTGATATTCTTAATAACAAAAATAACCATATTGAAATATAAATTTGCGATCGAAATTTTGATAAATCCATTCAATTAATATATTAATTAGTAACCCAAAGAGATTAGCGTTACTGTAAGTTTTTTGGCAAAAAAATTATTTATTAAAATTTCATTCGAAAATAAAATTTGAACGCCTAAAAAATAGAATAAAATTATAAAACCGCAAAAATATGTAGTATTACACGTTCGATAAAAAAAACACGTAAAACTTTAAACATCAAAAAACGGGTAAGAAAAAAAGGTTAAAAAAGGGCCAGAAAAAAAGGATATAAAAAAACGAAAGATAACATTATTCAAAAAAAGCCGGATTTTATTCATTGCCTTAGGGGGAGAGAAGAATAAGAGAATACAAGTTGGCGTGAAAAGATCAGACACGTATTCACTAAAAACCGATAATCCTTGAAAATTTTATGTTTAAAAGATATTCAAAAAAAAATCGGAAAAGAAAAACTAATCAATGAAAATGTTTTTGATTGAAAAAATACAGTCTTCAAAAAGCTTTCATGAAATCTCAAAAACAAAAAAATCAAATCGGAAGCAAAAAGCAGCTTTCATAAATCTCGTTTTTTCAGTTTTGCTAAATAAAACTTTTTCCACCAAAAAAAACTAGTGTAAATCCGAAAATAGCTGAAAAAACTGTTGTCAAAAACAAAAAAAAGTCTTAAACCAACAAAGATTTAAAAATAAAAAAATGTGTTTTTTCCATAAAAAAGAACAACGCATATCTCTCCCCTAAAGGGACGAGGTTAGTCGCTTTCTTGCTTTCGCTTTGCCGGTGATGATTGAGGGAGGCTGCTTGCTGATGCTGCTGTCTCCCCTCTTTCCACAAGGAGAACATCAACAAGAAAGACCCTCTAAAAGTAGTAACAGCAACCACAAAAATAAAAAAAATGACAATGCGCAATCAAGAAAAAAAAACATATTATAAAACCACGACAAAAAAAAAAGAAAGGAGAAAGACAAGGATCGATATTCATTTTTATGCAACAACGATCGTGTTCGTTCACAATATTTTTTTAGTTCAATAAAAAAACGCGACAAAAAAAAGAAGGGAGATTGAAAAAGATTTGCAACCACAGGAATCTGATCTAGTCCATTTTTCGCGCACAACAGAAAAAAATTTGGACTAGGAGGTCAAAAAAAGAAAGAAAAGAACCAGCCATCTGGTGGCTAGCTGAATTAAAACGGTGAAAAATGCAGACTATCATTATCGCTCAAGGTTTTTTTTCTGATGGTGGTCATTTTTTTAAAAAGCGGAGAAAAAGATTTTGAAAAAAATATAAAAAAATTGAATAAAATCAATTAAGAATTAAACCGTCAATGATGATGGAGGAAAAAAGAGAAACTAAAAAAAGATTTTAAACATTGATAAAATTTGAAACCAGAAAAAAAGAAATTGGATCCATAAAAATCTTTCTCCCAAATTAAAATGCGAACATATTATAAAACCACGACAAAAGTAACGAAACATATATCGTAAAAACTACTGTAATAATTTTAATAAAAGATATACGGTAATAAAAATGTAAACCAAAGAAATGTCAAACTTTATGCCAAAAATTTTTTTTTTCTTTCGAAAAGAGCTTTTCAAATAATTAATTTAAAAAACGGTGCAAAAAAGTTTTAGGATGAATAACACTTTCAGAAAACAAAAACAATGAAAATAGCCAAAAGAATGAATCATTCAATAAACAAAACTTTAAAAAAAAGCTGAAGTTTAAAAAGTATTTTAAAGAAAGAAACTTTTCAAAAAACCAACCTTCAAAATTTAACACAAAAATTTTTACTTTAAAAAACATTAATAACAAAAACTAATATTTACAACAATCAAAAATTACCCGTAACAATAAAAAATTAAAGTATTAATTAGTCTTCATCACTGCTATCGTCTTCAGACAGATTTAATTCACTGGGTTGAAGGGTTGCTGGAGGAATCTTAAGTTTCACCGGTTTCTTTGTTGCTGCTGATTTTCTTGCCTTTTTTTGAGCTAATTTTGGCTTTATTTTTGAAGTTGATTCTGCTGCCTTTGCCATTGCTTGCTTTTCATCATTTTCTTTCTTCTTTTTTTCTTCAATCAAACGAAAAACTTCATCATCTAATGATTCATCATAAAAGTCATCGTCTTCTACTTGTGGAGGTGGAAGTGATGGTTTTGGTGCTACTGCTGCTGCATGTGGATGTGGTCGAACTATAACTGCTTGTGGCACACACATGGGACTTTGTTTTAGCTTCGAAATTGGAGTTTTATCAAGATCCTCAGGATTTATACCTAAAATACTATCAACAATAATAAAAATATTTAAAATACTAAAGTACCTCGAGTTTTGAATAATTTTTTCAAAGCAGCTTGAACTCTTGAAGTTGGAGCAAGAAGTTGTTCATCAGGAGATTTATGCAATTTTTGAACAAAACCAGAAATTCTTGTTTGATATGATTGCGTTGGTCGATTTATAAATTCATCCCAAATTGTAAAAGCTTTATAAGTTTTCTAAAAATTAATCATTTTGCTTGAAGAAAAAAAACTACAGTAACGAACTCGATGCAATTCTTCAAGACTCCATCCAATTGTTGTCCATAAAAAATCTTCAAGAGCAGTAAATTCGACACCTTTCCATTTAAAAGATGTATCCTTTGAATCAACAACTGGATGACAATATGCTTCATAAACATCTTTGTTGGGGAACTAAAAAAAAGATTTAATGAAAAAACGTTGTTGTAAAGAAACAAACCGCTTCAATTTTTTCTTCGTCATTATTCTTTTCAATTGCACGTCGCAAACGAATTCGTTCTTTTGATTCAATAAAAGGTTTTGAGCGATTAAAATTTGGTTTTGCTTCAAATTCCCGCTTTGAATCAAGCCATTTTCGAATTGCTTCAAGAACTTCGTACGCTTCTTTTTCGGTTGGATTTTTCTTTATTTTTGGTGAAAATTCTGCAATTATTTCTAGAGCTGTAACCATTCCAACACCTTCAAATCCACGTGTATAATCACCACCCGCAAGCATTGTCAACTGAATACATTCCATTTTTGTTAAATCTGTAAAAACAAATAATTATTAAAATTACAGTATCAAAAAATGACATACTAAGTTGCTTTTCAATTGAATTTCCAGAATAAAAATGAACATTTCGCTTCTTAGAAAACATATTTTTATATACATTTTTTCCACCAAACAGCCAAATATCAGAATCATCTGTTACAATACCTTCAACAAGTCCAAGTCTTTCCAGTTCTGCACATTGCGCTTCAGCTTCACCAGGTGCAACAATATATGGAAGACCAAGAAATTGAAGCAATTGCTAAAACATCATTACAGCATATTAAAAAAGAAAAGTATAGAATTGCTTACTTGACATTCAGTATAAACACCTTTTTCATCTTCTCGATCATATAAATCTGCATTATCTGTTTTTCTTCCAGCAAATTCAATATCACCTTCATTTTCTGAATCAATTTGGATTACAGTATCTTCCACCGGTTTAACTTTTGTCATTTGCTCAATTGTTAATTTACGTGTCGAAGCAACTTTTGGAGCAAGAATTGGAACATCTTCAAAATCTGAATCATCATCAGAAGCATATTTTTGTGCAGTTGAAAAGTTTTCACCTTTTTCTAAAACATCAAAAGTAACAATGATAAATAAGTTTAAAGGTTACTTTTGAGAGCATTCATTTTTCCAATAAATGCATCGATGGCACCAGTTTTTGATGGAATATGTCCAATTTGAAATACTTCGTCTGCAGCAGCATCTCTTCGACGAGCAGCTTCTTCTTCAACAGATCGAAAAGTTTCTGCTACATCATCATCATCATCTTCACTTTCTTCAATAATCATTTCATTAACCGGTTCATTAGATGAATTTAATTCTTTTTGAATTGATGCAAAACTTGTTGAAGGTTTTTTCGAAGAAGAAGAACCACCAGATTTGCCATGATATTGTTGCTTATACTTTTTAACAAATTCTGTCCAAGGTAATTTTGTTGGTTTCTTTTTCTCTGGTGAAATAACTTCAATATCAGAATCATGATCCTTTGTTAATAAATGTGATCGAGCATGTGCATCAACAACAACCATCTTAATTGCTTTATCTTGTACCTTTGCTGTTTGATGAGCTTTTTCACTTCGAAGCTACAATAAAACTTTGTATATGAAAATATCATTCTACAAAAAGTATTACCATATCAATTTCATTATTCAGCTGATTTCTTTGAAGTAATCGTTCTGTTTGAAATTTACTAAAATCATCAGCATCTGCAGGAATATCAGCATCATTCAAACGTGTCTTTTTAACTTTTTGTTTCGCTTCAGCAAGAAAAGCAATTTTTTCATCTCTTGAAATAAGATTATGGTAACCAGCAAGAAATTTATCATCTTTATAATTAGCACTTGAACTTGATAGTTGTTGTTGATCAGGCAATGCAGGGATATCTTCTGGTAGAGCAAATATATCATTATCTTCTATTCTTGCTTTCTTCTTTAGTGTTTCTCCAACGCTTTGTGTTGCAGCTTCAATTAAAGCACGCTTCTGCTGCTTATTTACAATCAGCTGATCTGTAAAACGACGTAGCTCTCGATCACGCTAAAAAATGAAATGTACAAATTAATCGTTTTAATGTGTAACATACAAGAAGATGTCGTTTAAAAACAGGTATTTGATCACCATCAAATACAAAAACTGGACGAATTTTATAAAATAAAAGTTTTGCAATTCGATTTATTAAAAGTACCAAATGTGGACTTCTGGTTTCACCACCATATTGATTAAAACCTTGAAGAGCTTGATGAAGCCATAATGAAATATCTAAAAAAAGCAAAACAATAATGTGTGGGAAAGTGGAATAACACGTCACTCACCAACAGCAATTCGTTTCCCTTCAAGGGATTCTAGTGCAACCGGTGTTGCAGTTGGTTCAAGAATTTGCCAAAGTCCTTGTACTCCCATTAATTAATATAAATTGAATAAATACTAAAGCTTTTAAATTAATTTTGATACAAAAACTTTGTTAAAAATTATTTCATAAATTTTTTAACTCAAGTTGAGGTTTTTTCGTGGTGGGAATTTTTGCTTTTAGCTTGTAAAAAAATGTTTGACGGAAAAAATACCGTTAATTTTTTTTGAAACAAAATTTTAACAACATTTATAAAATAACAAACGTAACAAAATTTTAAAAAGAAAACAATATACAAAAAAGAAAAGTTATGTAAAGTTTAATCTTTAATTTCTGCGACTTTTTCACCAGTTATATCCAATTCTTTAAAATAATTTAAAGCTTTTGTTGCTGCAGCAATTTCAGCATTCAAATATGAAATACCATAAGCAGTGAAAGATTTTTCAATATCATCAACATATAAGTGAACAATTAAGTAATATTTGTCAACACGTCGTTTAATATGTCTAAAATAATTTGACAAAAAAAAACATAAATCTCAAAAACAAATATTTACCTAATTTTATGATTTTTCATTAATTCTTGAATTGGCTTTGAAGAAATATCCAAAAAAACTTTATCAAGTAATGGACCCAATAATTTAAAGAAAACTTTTCGCGTTTTAGGCAAATTCATTTGAGAATCAAGATAAACAGCTGCAGCAAGAGATTCAAATAAATCAGCAAGATTTTTTGGTGTTTGAAAATATTTTTCACGATTGAAAGTTTCAAAATCACAAAGAAAATACATATCTAATTCAAATTCAACAGCCTGACGATCAAATGTATCGTTACATGTAAGTGATGAACGAAGATCTCGAAGCATTTTATGATTATAAGAAATTCCATATTCAAAAAGATGTTTATTAGTAAGATAATCCAACACAGCATCACCATAAAATTCTAAAGGTCGAAAATTTCCAATAATTGACGAATATATATACCTAGGATGTGTAAAAGCTCGAATAAGAAGAGATTTATCATTGAATGAATAACCAATTGCAGTTTCAAGTTTATTTAATTTCATTTTGTTATATATTTCATCGACAGTTTTTGTATATGCTCCATTTTTTGAACCCTAGAAAATTGTCATTGCATCAACAACAAAAAAATAAAAAAGACAAACTTCAATAACAGGTTTCGTAGTTATAACATCAAGTTTAAGACCTTTCAAAAACATTCGTGCTTTATGAGGTTCATAAATAATCAAATATGTTCCACACAATGCTTTTACGCATTCAGCAATTTGTTCATCACTTACTTCTAATGGATCTTCCTGTAAAAAATGAGCTACATAAACGTTTGCAAGGGAAAATAAAAAAAAAATAACCTTTATCTTTTTACGACTTGTAACGCCAAGCTTATATTCATCTGGTACCCATGAAGTAGAAGTCATTAAACGTTCAATACCATATTCTTTACCCAATTTTGCAAGATTTTGATCAGATATTTGATTTTCACGATGTTCATGCCATGATTTTATAGTTTCATTTGGCCACATATGAAAACTGAATTCTGTTACAGAAAGTTTCATAAATGATTCTCCAATCGTTTGAAATCTTTTATAATCACGCAAGTCGCATACAGCAAGTTTCATAAAAACTTTTTCAATTGAACGCATAACTGAAGAAAATTTAAAAGCCATTGCTTTAAAAATACATTAATGTCAGATATATAAAAATAATTTATAAAGTTTTGTAGAAGACACGAAATAAAAAAGACGAAAAAAAAATAGCAGTGAAATTGTTTTCTAATTTTCTAAAGTCAAAGTTTGGCGCCATTAAAAGCTTCGTGTCAAAACCTTAAATTTTAATATTTCACATCTGCCAAAATCAATTTCGCAAAATTGATAATCAATCAATTAATTATTGATTAGTTGAAAAAAATGTTTGTTCACATGTGCGGTGACTAGAGTACACTTCGTTATAGACTATTCGTTACGGACTATTCGTTATTTTCGGCTATTCGTTATTCCATAAACTGCCGGCTGCTGAAGATTTCAAAATCTTTGATTTCTATTTGCTTAAGAATGTATATTATAATATTGGGGCATATTGTACAATATTTAAGAACGGTGTTTAAAAATTAAATATTTTTGAAAAGCTTTACCGTCTTATATTAACTAGTTTACACTTTTTATTTAAAATTTTGTCATTTTTAAACACACAAATTACAAAAGCATTTAATAAATTTTAACCCCGATGTTCAGGAAGTCCAGTTTTATAAAGTTTTTCAGGGATATCCAAAAATAAACGATCTGCTAATTCTTTTCCTTGAATGAAGCAATGATCTTGATTTGATGCTTCATATTTCCAACCACCAAATCTTCCACGACTATAAATATTCAATGGTTCAAGAACTGCATGAGCTCGGGCAATTTCAGCATCTCTTTCAACCGTTGGAATTGGATATCCGTAATCCAATGTTGTTGAAAAAATTGAAACAATTTGTTCTCGGGTAAATATTGATTTCAAAATTAAACCTTCAACTGCTTGATCTCGGATTTCTTCTTCAGTTATTTGATCGTCAATTGAACGGGCGCATTCACACATAACTGACCAATATTTTGTGTTATCAGGTGTAACTTCACCAAATCTTGAATGAATTGAAAGACGATAAAATGGAACAGCCGGATCAGGAAAATAAAGCCATGTAATAGTTTTACAAAATTCTGTCATTGGAAGTTTAAGTCCAACTCCAACAATAAAAACCTGAACAGAAAAATTTGCATAAAAATGAATTATTGTAAAAGTATTACTTTGCTCCTTTCAATATTTAATGGTGAACAAAGTTTTGTTTCATTAATTAATTTATCAATTGGTGCAGTATTGATTAGAATATCATAATCCATTGTTTCTTCAATGCCAATGTTATTTTCAACGAAATTTATTGATTTTGATTGATAATTAACTTTTACAACTTTTGAATTATATTTAAACCAATTTTGTGGTAATTTTTCTGCCATTTGTTTCCAAACTGATCCAATTCCGCCATATTTTGGGAATGTAAAATATGCATTTGGTCCCCAACCAAAATCAGCTTTCTGCAAAAATTTAATTTATGGAATGTTGTTTTGTCATAATATGATATTATAAAGCAAATCTTAATCAGAAAAGGAGGAGTGCATTCAGTGTTGTTGCGATTCCGACTCCGGAGTCGTGGAGTCGACTCCGACTCCGGAGTCGGAGTCACGGCGATAGAGTCGACTCCGTTCAAATTTTTCAAATTCAAAGGGGGGAGTACGTTAAGAAAAAGAAATTTTAAATTTTAAAATTTTATTTTTCTAATTTTGTTATTTAGCGTAATAAATATCAAGCTGTTCTAACATTGTTACTAACATTTAAAACGTGTCTGGGCTTCTAAATTTCTCATAAAAAATTTATGAAATTTTTCGAAAAATTTTTTTCAACCTTTTCAGACTCTTCTGCATAGCGATTGCAGTCACTGCGCAGACAGTTGGCAGATAAGAAATGCAGACTGAATGCAGACAGCCTTTCTTATCTGCGCACTCACTGCAAACTATCTGCCAAAATCGAATTGTTTTAATTTTTGAAATAACTCGTTAAAACAGCAAAATACTGCTTAATTTTTATATATTTTCTTTATTATTAATACTGACGAAAAAAAAGAGGGAAAAATAAAAAGTTTTTAATGTTAGTAAACATTATAAAAGAGATATTTTACATACATTTTTCTATAGCAGATAGTGTGCAGATATCTGCGCCAGACACGTAGCAGTCACTGCGCACCGTAAAGGTCCCGAACTCATGGTCGGGTTTTGGCATGATATATGGCCTACGTGATAGAGCTGGTATAGAGAAATATTCATGCAAAAAATCAGCTGCGGAATCCTCATACCTGGGATTTAACAGCTGCACAAAGATGCTCACAATACTCCCAACACCAAAAGTCGATTTTAATGGCTTTCAATTTTTTGGCATATTTCCGGCTGATTTATAGGTTTTCGACATTGAACATGATAAAATACTTTTTAAGTGGTCTTTTCTTGCTAAATTTAAAGATACAGGGTTTTGAACTTTGTAAGTTTTTGTATATATCATTCTAAATTTTTCATACTCTACATCTCGAGATTTAGCAAGGAAAGACCACTTGAAAAGTGTTTTATCGTGTTCAGCGATGTCGAAAACCTATAAAACAGTCGATATTGTGCCAAAAAATTCAAACCTAGTAAAATTGGCTTTTTGTGTTGAAGGTAATTAGAGCATCTTTGTGCCGCTGTTAAATCCACAGTATGAGGATTCCGCAGCTGATTTTTTGCATGAATATTTCTCTATACCAGGTCTATCACGTAGGCCATATATCATGCCAAAACCCGACCATGAGTTCGGGACCTTTACGGGCAGTGACTTCTCTATCTGCGCAGTGACTGCAGAAAAGCAGACCCAATGCAGTGACAGCCAAAAGCAGATTAGAGAGTCTGGGTTAAAAAAAATGACTCCGGAGTCGACTCCAGTGGCTCCGACTCCGGAGTCGGAGTCACTGCCGGAGTCATTTCAAATTCGAAAGCACAACACTGAGTGCATTGTATGATTTTTACAAAAAACCGCTTTTAAAAAACTTTTCAGTTATAAAATATGAGCTTTTCCCTTTCGAGAAAAGCTTTCCAAAAATTAATAAAGACTCATTAAAAGCTCATTTGCAAGGAAGCGGTTAGTAAAAGGCGAATCGCTTATTCTTTCAAATACAAATGAACCAGAGATAACTTAAAAAATTGAAATGATCGTCTTTTTAGAAAAAGAAAATTAGACAAAAAAAAGTTCTAACTTGACAGCAGAGAACATAAGAGACGCTCTCTCTTCATTGAATAAAAAAAAAGGATTGCATTTTTTTGCGCACTTTTTTGATTATTTTTTTTTCGAGTTTTTGCTTTCTTTTAGTTTCATTAAAAAAACTTACAACAAGTTCTTCTTTGCTCATTGCACATAGAGATTCCAACTTTTCTTGTGGCAATTTTGCAACTCGATTTCCAACCCAAATTGGAGTCATTTTACTTGTTTCTATCGTCCAAATTTTTCGCATATATGGTTTAAAAAATGAATCATGAATTGTTGGACCAAAATTTTTTAAAACCCAATCTTCAAATGTTACAGGTCGAATATCACTTTTCTATAATTATTAATGTTAAAAATCGTTAGAAATAAAAAAACAAACACTTTCATAACGTTCTTTTAATTCTGCCAAACAATTTTGTTTATTCTTTTCAGGAAAAAGTGGAACAGCAAATTGTGCCGGATATGGTACAAGATGTATACCCTTTTCACCAAACATACAATTCATATCAACTAAACAATTTCGTTGCAAAGAATTCCATTCTTTCACTGCTTCCTGAGTTGCTTTATCATAATATGGATAATTTTGACTAAATGTAATATGGATACCCATATCCCATAAAAATCCTTTTTCATCAATAGCAGTACATGATAATCCACCAGCAAATGATTCCTATAATTATTACTTTTTTTCCTTGTAGGATCAAAATATTACAGTACCTGTTCAAGCATAATTAATTCAACATTTTTAACTTCTTCAGCATTTTCTTTTTTAAGCTCATTTAATCGATATGCAAAACCCAAAGCAGTCGGAGCAACACCAATTACAATAATTTTCATCTTTTTGGAAATCTTTGTTAATAAAATAATATATTTTACGCGTCAGTAATGCGTTTTGGATGGAGAGGCAACCTTTGATCTCGCCTGTTTCAGGTCACCTAAACAGGCAAGATCAAAGGTAGCCTCCCTCCCTCCAAAACGCATCAGGCCTCTTTTGAAATAAAATCCTGGCTATGAGCTTGACACGTAAAATATATTATTTTATTAACAAAAATCAACTATAATTTATTTAATCAAAACATAAGATTTAAGATATAAATCTAAAATTATTAAAATCTAAAAAGTGAAAATAATCATTTTTTGACATGTTTTCAAATTTTAAAAATTTGGGTCATCGCCATCGGAGATATAAGATTACAAAAAATGCAAAATAAAATAAAATATTTTTTGGATAAAAATGTTGCTTTTTTCTAATGTCAAAAAAAAGTTTTTCAAATGGTTTGGTTTAATTTTTGTTACTTTGTTCCTTATTTGCTATTTTTTACAATTTTTTGATATTAAAATAATAAACGATTCAAGCAGTATTAATGCAGGTAGGAAGAAATTTTAAGATTGCTTTTTTTCTTTTTTTCATTTCGAAAATATTGAAAAAGTTTGTACAATATTCCGGTTTGATTCAAAATCGAAAAAAATAAAATCGAAATTTCGGTTTTTTTGATTTTGAACATTGAAATTATTTCAAAATCTCGGTATTTCGATTTCGAGCTAAGAAAAATATATCAGTTTTTTGGTTTTTGGCTGAAAAAAAATTTCCATAATTTCGATATTCCATTTTAGGCCATATGAATTTCGATTTCGAAAGGCTCTAACTCACGTTATTTAAATTAATATTTTTTAGCTTCATTTTTCGCTCCAAAAACGAATCATTTTTTAATTTATTCAACAATTTATTACAATGTTTCAAAATTGTAAGTAAAAAACAATTATAAAATTTTACATTTTTTAACCCTTTTAGATATCCTCCGAATTCAATGATAATTATATTAAATACTAATAAACTCATTGAAACGCAAAAATTAAATCTACAATGTTTTTCAAAAAATGCTGAAACCACATTTTTTTCAAAACTCCAACTTCGATTAACACATAAAATTCCAGCAAAAAATTGTCAATGGGAAGTTTTTATTGCAAATTGTGAAACGGTTTCAAATCCAACATTTTTTGGTTTAACTGATCAAAAATCTGATGATGATGAAAAAAATGTTATTGAGATAAAATTTGAATTTCCCGTTTTTGAAAAATATCCTGTTGCAATGTGTTATACTCCATTGGTGTATGAAGCACGATGGCAGCAAATAATTTTTGCAACAGAAATATATCATCATTTTGGAATTGATATTCAAATACAATATATTAATTCAGGAATGAAAAAAGTCATGAATATTTTAAAGGTAAGGAGATATTGGGGTGGTGAGGACTAAATTTGACAAAATTTATTTGAATTTTTTTATAAAAAATGATTTAATTCTTTTGTTATATCATTATTTTAAAAGTTTTTAATCGAAATCAAAGTAAAAAAATTTTACTTGTGGGATTCGATCCTCCCTCACTCAAGAGCGCGCGACACTAACCACTCTACCATTTGAACCATTTAGTTTTTTTACTTTTTCTTATCTTTTCTGGAGATAAAAAAACGCGTAAAAAAATGGTGGCATTCCTTAATTCAACTCTGAAAATTTTAGATTTACGAAAAAAAGAATTGGCTTAAAATTCAAGAATTTGTTTTTTATGATTTTGATAAGGAATCGGTGAAAAAAATTGGATTTCATCCATCAAAAGAATTACTTGGAAGAAATTTGCTTACATCTTCAGCTGATTGTGTTATGCGATATCGAGTAAGTATATTTCTTTAACCAAAAGATTCTCAAATAAAACATTTTTCAGGAATCATCTGAATTTATTATTTCTGCTGATATTGATGATATTCTGTTTCCAAAAGAAAAAAATTATTATGAAGAATTTTTAAAATGGACAAAAAAATACCCCGACGCACCAGGTTTTATTTATCCCAGAATTTATGGAAAAATTGATACACGTAAATTTATTATTTGTTTAAATCTAATTTTTATAAAATTTTAGCAAATGATTTTCAAAATTTTTCACTTTCGGCAGTAATTGAAAGCATAAAAATGTCAAATGAACCATTTATGGGAAAACCAATTTTAAGGACAGATCGTGCTGAAACTCCATGGATTCATTGGCTTGGATTAAGTAAAAATGGAGATGCTGTAGATCTTGATCAAAATGATGCAATTATGGCACATGTTCAAATATCAGCTGAAAAAGTTCGTGCTGTCAAAAGTTTTGGTTCATTTGGAGAAAATGAAAATTTAAATACTTTCAAATCTTTCAATCCAATTCCAAAAAACGAAATTGCAGCAATAAATGAAAACTTTATAAAATCGTTTGAAAATATCACAAATTTCGTATCAAATTTTGTTTATGCTGATATAATTTTTGGTTGTTTTAAAGACAGTGAACATTGGAATCAAGATTATTGTTATACACAATTTCGATGCAAACTTCCAAAAAATGTTACAAATTTTGAATGTGAAACTGTTCGAAGAAATATTTCTGTAAAAACTTTAAACAAAAATTCTGTTTTTTATATACCAAAAAATGAGTATTTTTGGATAAAAAGTAAAGATAATTGTAAATTATTTGATTAATAAATTTTGAGAGACTAAAGTTTAACAATACTAAAATTCCTAGAAATCGAAATTATGAAATAATGTTTTCAGGTCGAAATCGAAATATTTTTTTCTGTCCTAAAACAAAAAATTGAAATTTATGAACAACTCTTCTCTCTAACGAATATAATCCAGTTTTGGTAATTAAATACCATGCAAATATCTCTTCCAAGATAAAATTGCATTAAATACGAAAGATAACAACGCATAAACCAAAAAAAAATCAATTTCAACAAATTTTTGGGTCATTCATTTTAATTTAAAAGAAACAATTTTAATTTGAAAATCAAAATAAAAAAATATGCAACCATGTTATATCATCAATGTTCATTGTCTCCATTTAAAAAAATATTTTTAATTTTGATTATTTTTTTTGCCATTTTATTTATTAGTCATTATATTTTTAAAAGCAGAAAAACTGTAGAACAGAAAAAATTTAAAATTATATTTAAAGATGTTAATATTAAATACAAATATTTTGGTTTTAAAGAAAGCAATGTTTTAATTGCATCCATTTCAAGGCCAAATTCGTCTGATTTAAGAATGCAAATACGAAATAGTTGGAAAAGAGATATTGTAAGTTTCTGTAGATATTAAAGGGAAATTGACGTCTTTTTTTTACATGCCTAAAAAATATCAAAAATTAATAATATGACTTAATTAAGTGTTCTGAATTGTTTTGGACCCAAAAAACTAAATTTTCTCTTATCGGGATTCGAACACCTTAGAAATTAGTCTATAGCCAAACGCGCTAACCACTGTTCCACAGACGCTAAAAGAATTTCTTAAATCAAAAAATAGTTAAAAAAGCATCGTTTTGACAAAATTTTAATGTGACATCGTATTTTTTTGCCCTTAAAATTTTTGGGGAATAATTTTTGACCTTAGACAATGTAGTAAATTATATATATTTGTGTTTTTTAGCCTACAACTTTTACACATAGTTTTTTTATTGGTTTAACGCAAAATGAAACTATGCAAGAAATGAATGAAGAAGAAGCAGAAAAATTTGGTGATATTGTTTTTACAAGTATTATTGATTCAGATTTAAATCAAACCCTTCAAATGTCTGCTGCTTTTCAATGGCAACAAAAATTTTTCCCAAAAGTTGATTACTTTTTAAAGGTTGATGAAACAAGTATTTTGGATGTTTCAAGATTTCAATATTGGATAAATCTCAAATTTAATATGTTTAAAAGTAGTTATAATGATTCAATAATTTTTGGAAACCTTTTACAAAATGGTATAGTTGTCAGAGATCCAAATGAAAAAAGGTAATATTTAAAACTTTTTCTATGCAAAAAAAATGTCTTGATTTTGGACTGAAAAAACACAATTTCGATAGCTTTGAAATCACAACTTAAAATTTTTTAAAAAAAATAATTGGTTTCTAGGTATGTGCCATATGATATATATGATAAACCAAATTTTCCATCATATCAACATGGTTCATGCTATTTAACAACCCCAAATACCATTAATTTAATGCTTGAAGAAGCTAAAAATCATAAATATATTTCGTTTGATGATACATTCTTTACTGGAATAATTGCAGAAAAAATTAAGGCAACACGAATAAATGCAAATCGGCATTTTGCATTAAAAAATCCATTAGCAACAAATTCATGGGATCAAGAATGTGATGATAATGGTGTACCATTTTTATTTAGCATTTCTGATGAAAATGGCGAAATTTTAAACAAGGCTGATGGATATAAAAATGCACTTAAAAAGTTGAAAGGACTCAAATGTTCCATTGAAAATTAATAATTTTGTAATTCTCTTTTTACGGACATCTTCTTTTTCTTACACTAAACTTTATTGACAAACTAGAATTTTTAATAATTTTTTTTATTTGCTTCATTTATTACAACTTTCCCATATAAATTTATTTTACAAAAGCAACAAAATTTTACTATAAATAATCTAACAGACAAAAAGTTTAAGCTAAAATTCCAATTGGTTCATCTTCAATTCCACAGGCATTTTTTCCACGTGCAAAATAAACATAACCATTTTCAGTTCCCCATTTTTGTCCCCATGAATTTTTAACAATCCAATATTTTTCTCCATCATCTGTTTGTCCGTAACCAACAACTAAAAGTGCATGTAATCCAAGAACTCTGAATTTACAATCATAAGCTGATGGAGTGTAAACACCACTTTTATATGTCATCATTGATTTAGGAACAGATATTCCAACATTTACCGGGCCATATGTAATTAACCAATCAATCATTGCTTCTTCAGATGGATTTAACCAATATGCAACATCAATTTTTGTTACTTGGGATTCTTTTGTTACAGCACATGTATTTTGTCGATGTGCAACATATGGATATGAATCTTCAGAGACTAATCCATTTTCATGAACAAATCTGAAAAATAATTATCTTTAAGAAAAAACACAGATTTGTTATTTTGGTCTCGAAAAGAAACTTTGAAGCAGCCGTTAAAAGAATGAAAGAAACACTTTTTTCGCAAACGTTAAAATTTACATTAAAAAACTTTCTTTGAGTATTTTTATTTTTTTACAAAAAATTTGCTTTTCAATGAATGTGCAAAAATGAACACGGGTAAGTTTTTTATCCTTTTTTAATCCACTTTACCTTGCTAATTTTTAGGATCTATTTTTACAATCTTTCTGCTCATCTTTCTCAATTTTAATTTTGCCTTTTCATCTCCAACAATAAATATTGTGGAAATTCAAGTCAAAGAAAATGATCCATTTTGTTTAAACTCTGCTAAAAAGAATACTACAACAACAACGATAAATTATGAATATGATTATATTCCAAAAACTGATGAAATTGAATTAAATGAAGATTGGATATTTTATTTTTTTGATGGGTATATTTTTTATCGATTTTTATCTGTTAAAAGCTATTATATATCTATTTTTTAGTCTTGTTGCAATGAGTATTGGTGCTATTCTTAGTTTAATTTTACGTGATTTTTTACTTATATTCTTTGAAGATGAAATAAGAATTCATGGAATTGTAAAAGGAATATATAAAGCAAGTTTTAACTTTTAAACTACTCTTTTATGTATTCATTTTAGACAATTAAACATGAACTAATAATTGCAAATGAATTTGCTTACAATCAGGCAGAAAGGCAGCTACATCATTATTTAAATGATAACAATAACTCTTTCAAAAGAACCACAAAAGAATCTCGCGCAACTGCATTTGTAACTCAAGCAAGAAGATAAAAGATAAATATTCTCTAAATTTTGTAACAACTTTTTTTGTACTTTGTATATAACTTTTTTGTATAATACTACTGCATTATGATGATAAAGAAAGAATCTTCTTACCTGAAAGCTTTATCAACATCTCCACCATTGCATGCATTATTTTCTAAATTGCAATCAAGTAATTGTTGTTCGCTCAAATTTCTTAATTGCCCATGTGCAACGGCATATGCAGATTCAACAGTTGCGGCAGTTGCAAATGCCCAACATGAACCACAATGAACACCTTGATAATCTTGGGTTTTTACAGCTGTTACAACACCCTTTTCTCTCCAATCAAATCTTGGTGGATGATTTACAGCTGTTTCGGTCATATCATTATCAATTGGTCGAAGGAATGTTGCATGTTTTCGAAGATTTGAATAATAATCCAATGGCATCAAAAGCTAAAAGAAAGGAATCAAATTATTCTTTAGCTTTTTAATAGGATATCGTAGAATAAATTTTAATCAGGAACACGAGGGTTTTTAATTTACAGTTTATATTACTGAAAAAAAAAGTAAAATTTCAAAACGTTAATTTTACATACCTTTTTAATTTCCTCATCTGTCATATCAGTAAATTGATTTGCAGCATATTCATTTCCAAGTAAATTTGCTTCATCCTGATTTAATTCATCAATTTGTTGCATTCGATTTAAAAAAATTAATTTTCGACGATGTTCTTCATGTTTTGTTTCATATGATTTATCAAATTTTTTCTTAAATTCTTCAAATTCATTTCCATATTTTTCAAAATATGGATGGGATAAAAGTTCATTATCAATTCCAGAAGAATGAGATCTTAATCTTTCATTCTCTCTTGCAAGTTCTCTATTTAACATTTGTTGGGTTATTCTAAAAAGCCAATAAATTAAGAAGTAAGAATTTTTTTTTCAACGGCAAAAAACATTACATTCAAAAAACTTACACTAAAAAAATCATTGTAACAATTAATGCAAAAATAGCAAATTTAAGCCATCGAAGTGCAAATTTTTCAACCCAACTTTTTCTAAAAACATTTTAAAATACATATATTATTAATTAATGATATAAAACATACTGATTCCAAAAATGTTCATCTGGAAATGGTAAAGCAGTGGTATCAACGCAGAGTACTCCCATTGAATATACTTTTGTCATTTTTTATTTTATTTATTTTTTGACTTCCAAAGTTTGATTTACCTAAAAAATAAAAGTCTAAAAATTAGCTCAAAAAAAGGAAGGAAAAAAAAGTTGGTGAGGAATCAGTTAAAAACGATATCGTCGACGATGACTGATATCAGACAATAGAGAAAAAAAGAATGACCCTTCTTTGTCTTAGATTTTACCAACCCTCAAAAGTATTTTCAACATATATATTTTTGAGATGAAGAAAAGAAATCATTTTTTTTCGAAACGATCATTGATCGATATTTTTTTTTGAGTTGTTGAAAACTGAAAACTGATAAGCATTTTTCCAAGGGCAAAGATGAAAAAAAGATGGGTGTTTCGATTCATTTTTTTGAAAGAGAAAAAAAAATATGTTTCTTCCATCAGCTTATAAATATATGGCATGAGATTCTCTTTCCTTCCTTTTCTTTTGTTTCATTAACGTAGCTTCCGAAAATAGAAACGAAAGTACAATTTTGATGACAAAAAAAGGTTAATGAAACCATAATTAAGTGTACTGTATCGGTAACTTTTGTATTTCGTTTTGTCATTTTAATTCGTGATAGCTTTTAAATAATGAAAAATTTAATTTCTTTTATTGGAAAATGTACATATTAAGCAAATTGACCTTTTGACTTCCATTTTATTTTTTAGGTAAAACAAACTTTGGAAGTCAAAAAATAAATAAAATAAAAAATGACAAAAGTATATTCAATGGGAAAATCTTCATCCACAGCTGCATTCATACCATTTCCAGATGAACATTTTTGGAATCAGTATGTTTTATATCATTAATTAATAATATATGTATTTTAAAATGTTTTTAGAAAAAGTTGGGTTGAAAAATTTGCACTTCGATGGCTTAAATTTGCTATTTTTGCATTAATTGTTACAATGATTTTTTTAGTGTAAGTTTTTTGAATGTAATGTTTTTTGCCGTTGAAAAAAAAATTCTTACTTCTTAATTTATTGGCTTTTTAGAATAACCCAACAAATGTTAAATAGAGAACTTGCAAGAGAGAATGAAAGATTAAGATCTCATTCTTCTGGAATTGATAATGAACTTTTATCCCATCCATATTTTGAAAAATATGGAAATGAATTTGAAGAATTTAAGAAAAAATTTGATAAATCATATGAAACAAAACATGAAGAACATCGTCGAAAATTAATTTTTTTAAATCGAATGCAACAAATTGATGAATTAAATCAGGATGAAGCAAATTTACTTGGAAATGAATATGCTGCAAATCAATTTACTGATATGACAGATGAGGAAATTAAAAAGGTATGTAAAATTAACGTTTTGAAATTTTACTTTTTTTTCAATAATATAAACTGTAAACTAAAACCCTCGTGTTCCTGATTAAAATTAATTCTACAGTATCCTATTAAAAAGCAAAAGAATAATTTAATATTCCTTTCTTTAAGCTTTTGATGCCATTGGATTATTATTCAAATCTTCGAAAACATGCAACATTCCTTCGACCAATTGATAATGATATGACTGAAACAGCTGTAAATCATCCACCAAGATTTGATTGGAGAGAAAAGGGTGTTGTAACTCCTGTTAAAAGTCAAGCAAATTGTGGTTCATGTTGGGCTTTTGCCACAGCAGCAACTGTTGAATCTGCATATGCCGTTGCACACGGACAATTGAGAAATTTAAGCGAACAAGTTTTACTCGACTGTAACTCAGATAATAATGCTTGTGATGGCGGAGATGTTGATAAAGCTTTTAGGTAAGCAAATATGTTTTGATTTCTTATTGGATTCACAAAGGCCTAAAATGTTCAATTTTTTATATGTTGATTATTACAGATTCGTACATGACACTGGTCTGATGCTTGAAGATTCGTACCCATATGTTGCACATCGACAAAATACATGTGCTGTCACAAAAGAATCCCAAGTAACAAAAATTGATGTTGCATATTGGTTAAATCCTTCAGAAGAAGCAATGATTGATTGGTTAATTACATATGGCCCGGTAAATGTTGGAATATCTGTTCCACCTTCAATGAAATTTTATAAATCTGGAGTATATAATCCTTCTCCATATGAATGCAAATTTGATGTTCTTGGATTACATGCACTTTTGGCTGTCGGATACGGACAAACAGATGATGGAGAAAAATATTGGATTGTAAAAAATTCATGGGGACAAAAATGGGGAACCGAAAATGGTTATGTTTATTTTGCACGTGGAAAAAATGCTTGTGGAATTGAAGATGAACCAATTGGAATTTTAGCTTAAAATTTTTGTCTGTTAAAATTTTGAATAAATAATTGTTATTGTTTTTGCTGACTTTTTACAAATAAATTTTTTACAAAAAGTAAGTTTGGACAAGTTACAATAAAAAAGTAGTTGTTTTATGCGATTTTTTGTAATAATATTGTAAAAAAATAATGAGTAAAAAGTGATTCACAAGAAAAAAATTCCAGTTTCGGCTAAAAAGCTAAAAAAACTTTTTTATATTTTTGTTTATCCATTTTCTCACTTTTTCCATCTTTTTTTGTTAACAAAATCATTAACGATGCATTACCAAATTGCATGCGTTTATTTCATCTCTTTTTTTGAAGGAAGCATTTATTGTTTTTCTTTTTTTTTTTTGAAATGTCTTTTTTCATGGCATTTTTAAAATGCATTTACTGTTAGTTTTTTCGGCATCTTTTTTGTGTTGCCTTTCTTTTTCTTCTTTTTTTGCAGTAGCGTTCAACTTCAAAAAATTTAATTTTTTTTTGTTGCAGTAATCCACTTTTTTGGATTCTTATAAATTTGGTTTAACAAAAATGCGTGAAATTGTTCATTTACAAACTGGACAATGTGGAAATCAAATTGGCTCCAAGTTTTGGGAGGTTTGATTTTCAACTTTTATGGGTTTTTTGAATTAAAGGAATTTAGGTAATCTCTGATGAACACGGAATTGATCCAGATGGAGCATATGTTGGAGATTCAGATTTACAACTTGAACGAATTTCTGTATATTACAATGAAGCTTCAGATAAAAAATATGTTCCAAGGTTAATATTTTTTGGGTTTTTTCAAAAATCTAAAGTAACAATCTAGGGCTGTTTTGGTTGACCTTGAACCTGGAACAATGGATTCAGTAAAAGCTGGACCATTTGGACAACTTTTTCGACCTGATAATTTTGTTTTTGGTAATCTCATAATCAAATAGCTTCAAAAATTTGCATAATTTCAGGGCAAAGTGGTGCTGGAAATAATTGGGCAAAAGGACATTACACTGAAGGCGCCGAATTAATTGATAATGTTTTGGATGTTGTTCGAAAAGAAGCAGAACATACAGATTGCCTTCAAGGTTTTCAAATGACTCATTCACTCGGAGGTGGAACCGGTTCTGGAATGGGAACATTGTTAATTTCAAAGATTCGTGAAGAATATCCTGATCGAATTATGGCTACTTTTTCGGTTGTTCCATCCCCAAAAGTTTCGGATACCGTAGTTGAGCCATATAATGCAACACTTTCCGTACATCAGCTCGTTGAAAATACAGATGAAACTTTTTGTATCGATAATGAAGCATTATATGATATTTGTTTCCGAACATTAAAGCTTTCAACACCAACTTATGGAGATTTAAATCATCTTGTTAGTGCAACAATGAGTGGTGTAACAACATGTTTAAGATTTCCTGGACAAGTAAGTTTTTTATCCTGTGCGTTACAACCCATATTGGATATTATATATCTTTTTTATATTTCAGCTTAATGCAGATTTACGAAAGCTTGCCGTTAATATGGTTCCATTCCCCCGTTTACATTTCTTTATGCCCGGTTTTGCACCTTTAACATCTCGAAGTAAAAATCTTTTTTCCATCCAACACCAAAAACTTAAAAAATTCAGGCAATCAGTTATACCGTGCAAATACCGTTGCTGAATTGACACAACAAATTTTTGACAGCAAGAATATGATGGCAGCTGTTGATCCCCGACATGGCCGATATCTTACTGCTGCCGCAATCTTTCGTGGTCGAATGTCTATGAAAGAAGTTGATGAACAAATGCTAAATATTCAAAATAAGAATTCATCATACTTTGTGGATTGGATTCCGAACAATGTTAAAACTGCTGTTTGTGATATTCCACCTCGTGGACTTAAAATGTCTGCAACTTTCATTGGTAAATTTTTTTTAAAAATGGATATTTTATATTGAAATTATTTTTAGGTAATTCAACTGCAATTCAAGAACTCTTTAAACGAATTAGTGTTCAATTTACTGCAATGTTTCGACGCAAAGGTATGTTTTTTAAATTAAGTTTATCATTTTTAGAAATGTTTAGCAATTTTTTTTAGCTTTCTTACATTGGTATACTGGTGAAGGAATGGATGAACTTGAATTTAGTGAAGCTGAATCAAATATGAACGATCTTGTTAGTGAATATCAGCAATATCAAGATGCTGCAGCGGATGAAGATTCTGGAGAAGCTTTTGAAACTGAATAAAACATTTTTGTTTCAAATGGATTAATGTTTTGATTTTCTAAATGCGTTTCAATTTATTGTAATTATTTTATTTTTGCAAATGCTTAAGCTTTTAATTTTATTTTAACGAAAAAAGGACGGATAAACTAAATTTGCTAACAAAATTATATTTTATGCAAATATTATATTTGACTTTCATTAACATCCATAGGCGTTGAAGAAAGAAGTATCCCAATTATCTGGTTGTGGTTGGGATAAATCTTTCCATAAAATAAAGTTGGAAGAAAATTGTGTTAGCTTTGTTTGATCAACATTAGCTCCAAGGAGAACAAAAGTTAATCGAACATTTGGTGGCAATTGTGAAGAATAAATATTTGCATGGGCAAGTGCCGCATCAGATGTATCAGATATAAAAATAATTGCACCTATTGGCCAATTTGTGCTTCCTATTGTTTCAATATCAGTTAATAAACCTGCAAATTGTAACAAAAGCGAATATGAATTTGATGTTGATTCAGCGCTATTAATTTCTGCTTGAATTTGTGAAATTGTTTGATGAGAATTCCATGATGCAACTCCAGTAAAAGCACCATTTACTCGAAAGCGGTCCGGATAATTTATAGCTCCTATAGAAGATGCAATGAAATTCATTTGTGTCTAAAAATTTATCATTTTTAAAAATTGTTTAAAATCTTTGTTTTTACTTTAAAATTATTGCTTTGGAGCGAACTTGAATCATCATATGAAAAGCTAATCCAACTCTGACATGGAAGATATGCCATTCTTGTTGTTCCTGTTGGTGCCATTGAAGTTGATGTCGACGTTGGCCCTGTTGTTGGTGCAAGGCTTGATGACAATGGTAATAGAGTTGAAACTGGCGGAGACATTGATACTGATGATGGATTTGAGCCTAAAATTTATTTTTTATAATTTTTTAAATTCTAATTTTTTTACATCCTAAGGCACTTGCTGACACTGCATCCCAATTATCCGGTTGTGGCTTTGATAAATCCGACCAATAAATAAAATTTGATGTAAAATTTGTTAATTTTGCTGAATCAATATTTGTTCCAAGTAAAACAAATGTAATTCGAACATTTGAAAGTTGAGATATATATTGATCTGCACGTCGAATAGCTTGATCTGATGTATCAGAGATAAAGATCAAAGCTCCAATTGGCCAATTTGTTGATCCAATTGCTTCAACATCTGTTAATAAATTTGCAACTTCTAACAAGAGCGAATAACCATTTAATGTTTGTTCTGAATTTGAGAGCTCATTTTGCATTTGCGAAATTGTTTGATGAGAATTCCATGAAGCAACTGCGGTGAAAGCTCCACTCATTCGAAGGCGATCCGGATAATTTAAGGTTTCAATTACAGATGAAATAAATAACATTTGTGTCTGAAAATTAAATACTTTGTTAGAAAACTAGTTATTCCTATTACTTCAAAATCTTTTTCTTGTAGGACATTTGAATCATCATAAGAAAAGCTAATCCAACTTCGACATGGAATATATGGTGTAATTGTTGTTCCTGTTGGTGCCATTGAAGTTGAGATGGTTGTTGGTGTAGCAGTTGATGCCGCAGATGATGATGGCAGCATTGTTGTCAGTAAATTTGTACCTAAAGTTTATTCTTTTATTTTTAAATTCTTAAAATTTCTTCCGCTTACATCCATAAGCTGCAACAGATGCTGTATCCCAATTATCCGGTTGAGGCTTTGATAACTCCGTCCAATAAATAAAATTGTTTGAAAATTGTGTTAATTTTGATGAATCAACATTAGACCCCAATAAAACAAAAGTTATCTGTATACCATTTAATTGACTCATAAATACATCCGCTCCAGAAAGTGCAGAGTCAGATGTATCAGAAATAAAAATCAAAGATGCAACAGGGGCATTTTCAGTTTCAGTATTTTGCAAATCTGATAATAGTGCAGCAAATTGCATTCTCAAGCTATATGGTCCTACTTGAGAAAAATAATTTATCGAATATTGAATTTCTTGAATTGTTAATCCACTGTTCCATGATGCATCTTGTGAATACATTCCATTAGCTGCAATTCTTTCTGGATGAGTTATATTTCCAATTGCTGATGAAACGAAAAATAATTGTGTCTAAATTTGCTTAAATTGAAATATATTTTAATTATTTTCCCAAAGTACCATAAAATTATCGTTTGGGAGAACATTTGAATCGTCAACTCCAAAACTTATCCAACTTTGACATGGAATAAATGGTGCCGTTGTTGTTCCTGTTGGTGCCATTGAAGTTGGACCAGTTGAAATTCCTTGTGTAGGGGAAGACAGTGGTAGTAGAGTAGAAGCTGATGATGGATTTGAACCTAAAATATATTTTGAATATTTCTCCAATCTTTAATTTTTTTCTTACATCCAAATGCACTTGCTGACACTGCATCCCAATTATCCGGTTGTGGCTTTGATAAATCTGACCAATAAATAAAATTGTTTGAAAACTGTGTTAATTTTGATGAATCAACATTAGGCCCCAATAAAACAAAAGTTATCTGTATACCATTTAATTGACTCATAAATACATCCGCTCCAGAAAGTGCAGCATCTGAAGTGTCCGAAATAAAAATCAATGTTGCAACAGGTGTATTTTCAGTATGAATATTTTGCAAATTTGATAATAGTGCAGAAAATTGCATTTGTAAGCTATATGGTCCATCTTGATTAAAATAATGTATCGAATATTGAATTTCTTGAATTGTTAATCCACTGTCCCAAGGAACAGGTTGTGCATAAATTCCAACAGCGGCAATTCTTTCTGGATGAGTTATATTTCCAATTGCTGATGAAATGAAAGATAATTGAGTCTAAATTTGCTTAATTAATTGTAATTATTTTTATGAAAGTACCATAAAATTATTATTTGGAAGAACATTTGAATCATCAACTCCAAAACTTATCCAACTTTGACATGGAATAAATGGTGCCGTTGTTGTTCCTGTTGGTGCCATTGAAGTTGGACCAGTTAAAATTCTTTGAGTAGTGGAAGACAATGGTTGGAGAGTTGAAACAGATGATGGATTTGTACCTTAAATTTGTTTTGCATATTTCTCCAATTTAAAATTTTTTCTTACATCCTAAGGCACTTGCTGACACTGCATCCCAATTATCCGGTTGTGGCTTTGATAAATCCGACCAATAAATATAATTTGATGTAAAATTTGTTAATTTTGTTGAATCAACATTTGTTCCAAGTAATACAAAAGTTAATCGAACATTGCTTAATTGTGGAATAAATCGATATGCATTTTTCAATGCTTGATCTGATGTATCAGAAATAAAAACAAGTGCTCCGACTGGCCATTGATTTGTTGGAAGATAATTAACTAAATTTGCAAATTCTAATAAAAGTGAATATGGATTTGCTGTTTGTTCAGAATTTAAAAGTTCGTTTTGCATTTGTGGGATATTTTGTCCGCTGTTCCATGAAGCAACATCCGTATATGCACCCTGAATTCGAATTCGATTTGGAAAATTTAATGAACCAATAACAGATGAAATGAATGACATTTGGGTCTAAAATGTGTTTTTAAATAAAATATACAGTAAAATATTTTTTGTTTACTTTAAAATTTGCATTTTGAAGAACATTCGAATCATCATAAGAAAAACTAATCCAACTTTGACATGGAATATATTGTTCCGAAGTTGATCCCGTCATTGGCATTGAACTTGTTTGTGCAGTCGTTGATGGCATAGAGGTAGCTGATGTTGATAACATTGGTAATGAAGTTGTGAAGATTGGCATTGTTACAGTGCTTATTGGATTTGAACATCCATAAGCTACAACAGACGCCATATCCCAATTATCCGGTTGTGGATTTGATAAATCCCTCCATGTAATAAAATATGAAGAAAATCTTGTAAGCTTATTTTGATCTGCATTAGGTCCAAGTAAAACAAATGTTATTCGAATATTTGAAAGTTGAGCCAAAAGTCGATCAGCATTAAGCAAGGCTCGATCGGATGTATCCGAAATAAATATTAAAGCTCCAATTGGATCATTTGTAGAATCCAAAGTTGTCAAACTTGTAACCAAAGATGCAAATTCTTGTAACAATGAATATGACATTAAAGTTTGTTCAGCAAAGTCAAATGAAGATTGCATTTGTGCAAGACTTAATCCGCTGTTCCAATTAAATTCTGCTGTATATCCCCCTTCAGCTCGAAGCCTTTCAGGATAATTTAAAGTCCCAATGGCATTTTTAATAAAATTTATTTGTGTCTAAAATATTTAATTTGCATAAAATTGAAGTGATTGTAAATTTTTGTACCATAAAGTCTTCATTCCTCATAAAATTTGAATCATCAAATGAGAAGCTGATATAACTTTTACATGGAATATATGGACCATCATCAGCTGATACTGAAGAAAGTAATATATTAAGTTTTGTAAACCCAAATATAGTAAACACCTTACCAAAAACTGTTCGAAAAATTAAAATAAAAGCAAAAAAGTTCAAAAACCACATTTCAGCAGCAGAAGAAAAAAGCAATTAAAGAGTTAAAATAATATCATCATTTTTTATAGAAAAAAATGCTTCTGTTTAAATGCATTAAAGGAGTTTTTTTTGCAGTTTTTACTGATAAAAAAGCCTTTGACGTACATAAAATGCTTCTGAAATGGGCAAAGATAAAAATCTTTTCAAACCTTTGTTGCAGAAACGCCTAAAAAATTAATGAAGAAAAAATTCGTCATTTACCTTCTTTTTTTTAGAAAGATTAAATATAATTAATGAAAGAATGTATGGAATAAAGATTATTTAATTTTTTATTGCTTTTTATTGTACATAAAATTTATTAAAACGATTTTGATGAACTTTATTTTAACAAAGTCATGAATTTATGAGATTTGAAAAATTTATTGACAAAAAACAGATTAAAGGTTAAATTGGTTGGATTTAAAAAAGATTTCTTAAATTCCATCAATGCAATCATTTTTTTGTATACCACTTTTATCATAAATTTGAGTCGAAATAATTGCATTTGTAAATTTATTAAAAAGATCAGGATCATCATATTTGAAAAAATAATTTCCAAGTTCTGGATTAACATTTCCAAAACCTGGATTTATTTGAATAATTTCAATATTTCCTGGATTCATGCATTTATTTCGATATTCAAGTGCAGCATTTAAAGCATATCCAGGATCACCAAATTGCATTGAAGTTCCATTACTAAAATATGCCTTTCAAAATCCTGGTTTGAAATAAAATAAACAACTAACTTTATAGTAAAAACAACAAAGATAAGAGCTTCTGCGGATGTTCTTGTGTATTTATATGCAAATGACATACTTTTTCTCAAAGCTCTAAAATAAATAAAGCTTAACATAAGAAATTTAAAGATTTCCTACTTATCAATTGTAAAAGTAGTATCACGAATTTGATGACAATTTATTAAATATGTGTCAGTAAAGGCAGACAAATCAGTAAGAAAGAAATATGAATAACCTGCAGATCCAATTGATCGAGGGTTTGAAACTCTAACTCCATTATCAGAGAAAGTGTAATTTGATAAAAGCGATGAAATTGTATTTTTTTGCTATAATAAATAGATAAAAATTTCTTTAATGAAAATTCGGGAAATAAAACTAACAATTTGAGTATCGGGGTTGGCATCGCAATTGCTGTCGTCCAAAATAAATACAATATCAGCTGTTCTCGGATAAATAGATGGTTGTGATGGATTGGTGGATGTAGTTGTAGGAAAAACTGTTGAGGGGCTTGTACTTGTTGTCAGTAATGTTGATGTGCTCGTGCTTGTACTTGTAGGCATTGATGTGGATGAAATTGTACTTGTAGTTGATAACTCAGATGATGGGGTTGATAGTATGGTCGAAGTTGACGTACTTGTATTAGGTGTCGTAGATGACGCCGAAGTTGTTCCAATTGAGGAAATTGTACTTGTACCTTGTGTGGATGATGCAATCGTACTTGTGCTTTGTAATGTTGATGGCTGTGTTACAGGCATAGATGCAGTAGGAGTTGTTGAAGAAGGTGGTTGTGTTACCACTTTGTTGCCTAAATTATTTGAAAATCTTTTAAAATTATTGTTTCTTTATCTCACATCCGTATGCATTATAATACGAGGTATTCCAATTATGTGGTTGTGGATGTGATGATGATATATCCATCCATGTGATGAAATTCGTTGAAAAATTTGTTAATTTTGTTGCATCATAATATGATAGAAAAACAAAGGTTATTTGAACTCCAGTTAATTGTGGAATAAATCGATCAGCATTTTTAAGTGCTGCATCTGATGTATCAGGCATAAAAATAAGTGCCCCAATTGGCCAATTTCTACTTTCAGCAGTTGGAAGATCAGTTACTAAATTTGCTAATTGTTTTGCAAGCGTATAAGGAATTGCAGTTTGTTCAATATTATTAATTTGTGCCTGCATTTGCGGTATTGTTTGATGAGAATTCCATGCTGCAACTTCCGTAACACCACCTTGAATAAAAATTCTATCTGGATAATTTATTTCTTCAATTACAGATGAAATAAAATTCATTTGAATCTGAAAAACATCAATATTTTTGTTTAAAATACGAACGTTTCATACTTTAAAATCTTGATTTGAAAGTGCATTGGAATCATCATACAAAAAAGCAATCCAACTTTGACACGGGATATACGGATCATCATCACTTGATACTAAAAAACCATTTCCCATTAAAAATAAAAATTCTTCCTTTTACCTAAATTTGACGTCAAAATTAAAACAAATGCAACAACAACGCCCAAATAAAAAGTCATAATTCATTAATTCAAAATAAAAGGAAAATGAAAAATAATCTTTTCTCCAAATATAATTTGAAAGCAGTTTTTTGTGTTGATAAAAACAGCTTCTTCAATATTTTCTCTGATAACAAAAATATAAAAATCATTTTCCCAGCAAAAAAAGTTTTTTAAAAATCAATATTTTGTTTGAAGTTTTGTTTTAACAACAAATTGTTTTGTGATATTTAATGACAATGTGTTGGACAAAATTTGTTTATTATTATTTTTAGCAGAAATAGATTAATTTCTGTTAATTTTAATGAATTTAAACTTTATTGTTTTGAAAAAACTGAAGTAATGAATCTGGAATTCTATTATTACAAGAATCAAGGTCTGATATCAAAGGGGGCGGGGGTGGTCATCACTATTTTTATAAAAGAAAATTAATATACAGAAATTTAAAAAAACAATTTTTTTGAAATATTGTTTTCATAAAAAATGAATATTTACAATTTATTAATTATACAGTGCTCCACAAAACTATAACCGAACCCCAGAATAAAAAAGTCCAAAAACGAGATTTTCCTAAATAATAAAATTATAAATACTGTTTAAATTAAAAGTTTAACCAATGTTTTTAAGTGATCCTTTTTTGGATGATTGATCACAAAAATAATCAGCATCACAGGCACGGGATTCACATAAATATGGACGTGGAACATCTCCAGTACTTTTAAATGCAAAATCTGTTGAAGAAATTGGATCAAAGAATGAATAATTATCCGAAGATGAAACTTCTGTGAATGGTGGGATTAGAAAACTTTCAAATGGAAAAGTTCCATTATATCCACTCCAAACCCATTTACTTCCAACTTTATGTCCGCCAACTATAAATTCCTTTCGTCCTAATAAATAATGTTCAAGAATTTCATGTCTTTAAAATTCACTGATATTAAAATATATAAAATCAATATATTGTTTGATTTTTTATTTGAATTACGAAATAAAAAACACATGAACATGACTATTTGTTCTAAATTTTATAAAAACAAAAATGATAACATTTAAAAAATAGCTGTGATATTACATCCATAAGCGGCATATGACAATGCATCCCAATTATCGGGTAGTGGTTTCGAGAGATCTGACCAATAAATAAAATTATTAGAATATTGTGTTAATTTTGTTTGATCTGCATCAGGTCCAAGTAAAACGAATGTTATTTTAACTCCATTTAATAATGGGAAAAAGTGATTTGCATTTGCAAGAGCGTGATCAGATGTATCAGAAATGAAAATCAATGAGCCAATTGGCCATGTTGTTGAATTTCCTAATGCTTCAAAATCAGTCAATAAATTTAAAAATTCTTGTAAAAGTGAATAATTAATTTCAGTTTGTTCAACGTTGATTATTTCGTTATATATTTGTTCATTTGTTTGATGACTGTTCCATGAGGCAACTCCCGTAAAAGCCCCATTGACTCGAAGCCGATCGGGGTATGTAATCGGGATTATTGCGTTTGCGATAAATGCCATTTGTTTCTATAAAATTGTTAGCAATATGAAATAAAAAAAAACATAATAAAAATATATCACTTTAAAATCTGCATTTGATAACTTGCTTGAATCATCATAAGAAAAGCTTATCCAACTTTGACATGGAAGATACGGAACAAGAGTTGTGGCTACAGAAAAGGAAAATATTGTTTGAACTGTATGAATTGTAATTTTACCTGTTGTTACAGATGTTGTTGGTGACGTTAATTGACATCCATATGCGTTAGCAGCAACAACTTCATTCCAACCTTCTGGTTCAGGCAGTAAAAGATTTTTCCAAGGAATAAAATTTGATGTAAAATTTTGCAACGTTGACTTATCAACATTACTTCCAAGCAAAACAAATGTAATCTTCACATTTGCTAAATACGGTTTTAAAACATGGGCGCCTAAAAGGGCTACACTTGAAGTATTTGAAATAAAAATTATTGCAGAAATTGGAAACGAGGTTGGCTGAATTTTTGGTAAATTTGAAACAATATCAGAAAACTGTAACAGAAGGTTATATGGGCCATATTGTTGGGTATTTTGAACAAAACTTTGTAATTCTGGAATCGATAATCCACTTTTCCAAGATTGACCATGATTATAAGCGCCAGAGATTTGAATCCGTTCTGGATGATTTAAAAAGCCAATCGCATTTGAAATGAATTTCAATTGATTCTAAATAAAAAAATTAATGTTTTGAAAATTAGTTAAATTTTACTTTAAAAACATAGCTATTAAGAGTATTTGAATCATCAACTCCGAAGGTTATCCAACTTTGACATGGATAGTATGGGTCATCACCAAATACTAAAAAAGTGTAATATATTCAAATTAAAACATGGGATTTAGCAGCTTACTTAATCTTGCATAAAAATTTAACAAAAGTGCAAAAAATTTTAAATTAAAACTCATAAATCACTAATTCTGAATAAAAGAAAAATGAAGAATGACAACCTTTTTTAAAAACATCTTTCAGAATAATTCTTTTTGCTGATAATAAAAAGCTTGTTTGTGTAAATAATACCCATTGATAAGAAATCTGTTTTTTTAAAAAAAATATAAGATTGCTAATCTGAGAATCTTTTTCTTGAAAGGATTATGATAAGTAGTTATGCACTGATAAAATGACCAAATTTGACCTTGAACTTTGATCTCTTAGCTCCTACGGTAGCTTACGGTAACTCCCTGTAACTCACAGTAAGCTTTTGGATACGTTTGAATTTTTTGTTTTGCAGGGTTACTGTAAGTCTTTATGGTGGAGGTAATGAGGTGATTGTCTTTGAAGATAGCCCCAAGTGATCAAAGGATATCCCCTTACTTGGTCATCAAGGATTAAAGCTATTTGCCGACATTTAAACGCATGTTAACTGGAGACAAATTTTATGGAATTACAGTAATTGTTGATTACAGCAGCTTACAATAGTTAGCCCTTGTTTACAGTAATCCTAGCTTATGGTAATTCTTGCAATCCTTCGTTTGAATTTTTGTTTTAGCTATTACGGTAAGACTTTATGGTGAAGGTAATGAGGTGATTGTCTTTGAGGATAACCCCAAGTGATTAAAGGAGATCCCCTTACATGGTCATCAAAGATCAAAGGTGTTTGCCGACAATTAAAATGAAAGGAGTTTTTGTTAACTATTTCTTGTTTTTTTGTTGAAATTAGTGAAATTTTTCAGTAAAAAAACATGTAAATCTTAGATTTCTATTGGTTTAATGGGAATGACACATGTACTTAATCTCTGGATAAGCTAGGTTTTTTTTGTATAAAAACAAGAAATTGCTTTATTTTTTTCATAAAAATCGTGAAAATTTGTAAATAAATTTTAAAAATAACTATTTTTATCATAATTAAACCAAAAAATTTCCCTTTTTTACTTAGTTTTAAGGAATCCGTGTGGATATGCTTAATCCCGATTGGATATACTTAATCCACACACAAGAAAAATGTTGAAAAAATATTGTTTTTTTATTTTTTTAATTCGAACTCCTATAAAGTATGAATATTTTGACATTTTTTCTTGTTTTAGCAAGAGGATAAGCTAAATCCGTATTAGCTGAAGATATGCTTATAAAAATTTATATCCTTTTTTACTATTTTTTAATGAAAAATATATAAAAAATCGTTTTTTTTTGTGTATTTAGGGATTTGAGGGGATATGCTTAATCCATGGATATGATAAAAATGAAGAAAATGTTGTTCTTTTACTCCTTTTTCAGCCTTAATAATAATCAAACATGGATATTTTGGCTTTTTTTGCTGTTTTTACAAGCGGATATGCTTAATCCCTGTTAGCTGGAAATTGAATTATAAAATTTTATATTTTTATTGCTATATTTTTAGCGAAAATGTTGAAATTTTAGGTTTTTTTCTTGTTTTTAATGTGAGATAATAGGGGATAAGCTTAATCTCGTACAAGCTGAAAATTTGGATATCAACTTTTTTGTCTGTTTTGCATTGTTTTTGTATGTAATTAAATCAAATTCATTTGCAAAAAAATTATGGGATTACCTTAATCCCCCACAACAGATATTCTTAATCCGTTTGGATATGTTTAATCCCTGTTTTGAGTGTTTGAGTTATCTCAAAATAGAAACCTTATTAGTATTAAATATCCAAAGAGAAGGATTCGTTAATTATGTATCAGTTGCGAAACAATTAAATAATAGTCATCATTTTCAAAAAATCAATGAGTCTTCCAAACTACAACATCTGTATTTTACTCTCCTTCTTTTCTAAACTTTCAAATTTTCCTTTCTACAAAATATAAAAAATACCAAAAATGTTTAAAAATTAGACTTTTTTTATTAAAATAGTAAAATTCTCTGATAGCGTGCAATATGTATACATACACGTATTAACTGTACAGTAATATCTCTGTAAAAATAGTAATTTTTGGATAAATTTATGTTTTTTAAATGGAAAATTCTGTAAAAAGTGTTAAAAAGATATAATGAAAACTATAAAATCGTAAAATAAATATAACTTTTACGATTACACATTTATTTTCCAAACAGTTTGCCCTCAAAAATCATCATTATTGTCCATAAAGCTATCAGTTTCTTTGTATTTTTTTATACAAAAGAGTAATCTTTAAAAAGTTTTACAACATAATTACATCAGTAAATAATCGTTTTGAAAGTAATTTCGTAAAATGGTTATGCTCTTCTTTTACTTTGGAAGACTAAAACAATAAACTTAAGCTATTTTCTCTACATTTAAATATCTTAATTCTTTCTGTTAACGTATAAGTAATTTTTAATATATGCTTCCACATCCTAACATTTTTAATCACGTTTTGTGCATGTAGTTTTTTCAAAAAAATTGTTCCCCGAGGGTTCGAACTCCCGACGACAGCAGTAGTTATGCACTACTGCAGGTGTCAGTACAACGCTCTCACCACTGAACTACCGGGAAATATTTGAAAAGATATAGCTAACGTTTATGTAAAACAAAAAAAAAACTAACCATTTCTTTTATTTTACTTAAACTTTATGGAAAAGGAAGTAAAGCAATTGTTTTAATTCTTAAGGATTTGGCGAATATTATGTTTATGTATCACAAAAAGTTGGCTATTCATATATTTTTTTATTAGAACGTTGTAATAATTACATCTCTTTTTAACGTTAGTTTTTAATGTATTTTTTAAATTAATATGTTTCCCAATCTTTAACAGTAAATCGTCCTGTTGAGTTTGCTCTGATACGTTGAACAACAGGGTCTTTATTTAACTTCTTCTGAATTTTTTTATAACCTGGTGGTGTAAATTTTCCTAATGTATTTATGGCATAATCAGCAATATCTTTGTGGCTACTTTCTTTTACGGGTTTTTTGCTTTTAGGACTGATAAGTTGTCCATCCTCTATGAATCCATATTCCTGAGTTTGTAACAAATGTTTCGCCAATTCTTCAGATTTTCTCGCATCAATATCTCCTTTTGATACTCTGTCTCTTACATTTCGGCTTAAAGGCGTACCCTTTCTTGCAAATAAATTGTTGAAAAAATATGGACTTTGAGCATCGGGTGGGCTTTGAGCATCGGGTAAGGGAGAAGAGGGATCGTTTGAATCATGTGTATCGTCTGATAAGAAGGGCTCATCAGCTGATTTCCAATTAGAAGGAGGTTTAAGAGAGACATCAGAATCAAGATTCTGATTTTTTAATGGCGAAAAAGAAGAAACGCCGTGTGATGAAAGAGGAGTTGTAAGAGAGATCTCAGAATCTAAGTGCTGATTTTTTGGGGATATATCGTAATTTTCATTAATTAATCGTTCATTCTGGTTTTCGATACCTAAAGGTTTTTGTTTTTCTAATAAATTAGACAACGTTTTCAAAGTATTGTTTAAATTAGCATTTATATCAGTTAATTTAGTGTCTTCTACTTTTATAGGTTTTTCTGCTACATGTTTTCTTTTCTTAATTAAATCTCTTAAAGTCATATTATAATATGCATTTTTTGAAGAAATATTCAAATCCGGATTTCTTAAAATATCTTTTACGTTATTTTGGGCAATTTTTAAATGTTCAGGGTCATAATCATATTTATCTATTAAAGAATAATATTTATCCTTGTCAACTAAAAAATATTTTTTAGCGGAGCTCATTCTAAAAGCTTCTGTCCAACAGCAAGTAATACTGGTAATAATAAAGATGCCAGCGGAATACCATCTCCATTTTGAAGGACTCTTTTTACTGTATTTACAGTACGAGCTCTGGATAATTCACGAATGGGTGTGGCATAAGGAGTGAGTTTTTTCGTTTTTGCTGGTGTTAATTTAAATTTTGAATGTACAATATTATGTGCAATTTCAACAAGTGCCTGCATTTCATCTGGATTTGCATATTTAATTAAATTAAACCGTTTTTTCGAACTCTGTGTTTTGGCTAATTTCTTTAAAAAATCAAAATTGTGAAGAACACAATCTCCGACTTTACAACGATGATGCATTTTGTTATGAATGAAGTGAAGCATGTGGTATTAAATACCTTAATGTTTTTGGCGGGGAACTAGGTTGCTGGAAAAAAGGGCGTGGCTTAATTAATAGATCAATTGAAAACCTTTTAAAATTATTTGGAGTTATAAAGATGTCAACGTATGAGAAAGATGGTAGCAGAAAACATGCAATTTTCAGAATAATCCATAAAAATGGCGAAAACTTAATTAATGGTAACTGTTGTGAAGATGCAAAGGAATTTTATCTGCTTTTAGAGAAAATTGGTAAACTCAGAAGATACAGAAAAGAAGTAGATTTGATAAAACTGAGTTTATCATTTCCTATTTTCCATTTTTTGTATGAGAATTTTAATATTAAATATTACGATGATGGAAATTCTCGATATAAATGGGGGTGTGGGTTTAAACACTACCTCTACGATAAATTTGAAATAACAATGGACAAAATCATTATTAAAAAACACTACATTAAACATAAAGAATATTCCGGCAGTTGTTCAAGCACATCAGAGGACCAAAGTGAAAGTGAAGGGGGTTGTGAATCAGATGAAATTTAAATGAATAGTTACTTATAATTTCTAACAATGAATTCGTGTAGTACTATAGATATTTGTGGCTCTAAAATTCAAAAAAATATTCATACAAATGAAGACGGTACTGTTAAACTTTTGGGTTATTGCTGCGGCTACGGTCACAGTTTTTACCAAATCTTGGAAAATATAGCAAAATTTAAAAATTATCGTGATAATTTAGATTTGTCTAAAATAAATATTGAAAACTCCACTGAGGAATATTTAAAAAAATATCGGAAGGTTAAGTGTATAACAGATAAAACAACATTCTGTAGACCTATGATTGGTTATTACCGCGAATGCGATTGTGGTGTTACTATTACTCTCAATAAAAATTTCACTATTGATATCGAAAATTTGTTTAAAAAACAGCAAAATTTGACAGACAGATCACTTGTAAAGAACAGTGACACTGAAAGAAAAAAAATCCTCCTTTTAAAAATTAAATAAAATAAGTATTTTTTACCTTTTGTTTTATTAAGATTTATTTTTTTAATAAAATTTTAGTGTTTTAAACAATAAAATTACTTAAATTACATACAAGGGAAAAAATTGTTTTAATCTTTTACAGAAGATGTTAAAAAAATTTGTTGTTTGCTGGAAAATCATGCTTTTTGAATAAACTTTTTAACATAGTTATTAGCATCTTTCAGTCTGTAAATCCTATCCAACGTTGCTGTTCGATTAAGTTTTAAAACAAGTCTGAGGTAAAGGTAATAAAGAGCATGCTCACCACAGGTATCAGCAAAAATATTTTGAACAGGTTTAAAGCCATAACTGAATCGTTTTTTCCAAAAATAAAGCTCATCAGGGGGCTTCATTGCCAAACTGTCAAAGTATTCAACGAAATGGTTATAAGGGTGTGGATGTACATATAAAGCAACCCAGTGTGACCCAGGTTGATCGATTCGATCGTGATTCATAATGAAAGACGCTGGTTTTCCTTTAGTATCTGGAAGCCTATCAACAGGAAACACACCCAAAAAGTATGGAATTTTTAAAACCTCCGCTTTTCGCTGAATAACTGTCTCATGCATTGTACAGAAAACACAAATGACTAGCAAATAGTGAAGATTCCTAATTTCCCGAACAAAAGTATGAAAATTAATAGGGAGCGTTTTAGAAAATTAAGTTTTTTTTTAATAATTTTCTGCATTTTTTATCAACATTCTAGACACTACGAGCAAAGCAAAATAGTTTTCTTGATCGTTAACAGGAAAAGCTAAGAACATTTAAATGTAACCTCCTCCATTGGTTAAGCTGGGTCATCTTCATAGATAGCTGACAAGGTCATTAATTCTGTTTTTTTAACGATATATTCCAAATCATATTCCAAGGAGTACTCTAAATTATCATAGTTTGAAATGTTCAAAAATTTTTCTGCTGCCATTATTATATCAAACATTGAAAGCTTTTGAAAATTTCGCTGTAACTTTTTCAGGAAATTTCGGTTATCAGCTTGCATTATTTTAGCCTCATTGAAAGCATTGAACCAAAATGAGAACGACATTTCAGGTGGCGCTACAATTCTTTTACTTATTTTTTTCTGATAAAAAATACATTTAAAACATGGAGATAAACACGTTACATTGCTTTCATTAAAAAAATTAGCATGGGGTTATGTTATGTCTGTATATTTTACATTAGTTTTTGAAAGAAAGTAATAAATATTTTTAAAAAAAGTAATAAATACAATAAGTGAAAAAAAGGTGATACAATGAGTAATGTTTCAAAGTTTAAATGAAAAGATGTTTCACTTAATGTTCATATCTATTAAAATGAACTTTTTTCTGTATAAAAATAGATGAAACTATTCATTCAGTTGCAATATCTTATTATTTTGATTGTTTGATGGTTTAAAGTTTTTTTTTCTTCTTCATCACTACTTTCATACATGTTCCAATCACTTTCGCAATTGTAATCCATTTCTGATTCTGAAACCTCCCACTCTTGGTCTCTATATAAAGAATCATTTAAGTCTTCATCAGTACTTTCCTCCATGTTCCAATCATTTGAACAATTATAGTCAATTTCTGTCATCTCGCTGTCCTCCGCCTCATATTTAGAATCAGTATGTTTGCAATTTTTATCTTCCATTGAGAAAAATGTGGAGTTTTAAATTTTTTTAAACTCAACGTTGAATATTCTTCTCTCAAAAACTCAACAATTTTTTGTGGAGTTTTATTTTTTTAAAAAACTCCACAATTTTTTGTGGAGTTTTATTTTTTTAAAAAACTCCACAATTTTTTGTGGAGTTTTATTTTTTTAAAAAACTCCACAATTTTTTGTGGAGTTTTATTTTTTTAAAAAAACTCAACGTTGAGTTTGCTATATTTTGGTCACCTGAAAAAAAAACGCCACAAAAAAAAAGACAGACGACTAAAATTTAGCGTTGAAAAAAAAAACTCAACTAAGGTTTTTGTCATTTTTCTCCCCTTTAAATACTTTTTTTTCGGTAAGGAAACGTATTTGACCTTGGAGCGTCACTCCACAATTTTTTTGTGGAGTTTTATTTTTTAAAAAAACTCAACGTTGAATTTTCTTCTCTCAAAAAAAAAACTCCACAATTTTTTTTGGAGTTTTATTTTTTAAAAAAACTCCACGTTGAATTTTCTTCTGTTGAAAAAAGTCCACGTTGCCTTTTTTAAAATGAAACGAAAAATGTAGCAATTTATAAAAATGAAAAAATGTAAAAAAAAAAAACAAGATTATATTTTTTCTTTATCCATGGAATCACCAAAGGGGTAATCCGGAGTTTATTGTTTTAGTCTTCCAAAGTAAAAGAAGAGCATAACCATTTTACGAAATTACTTTCAAAACGATTATTTACTGATGTAATTATGTTGTAAAACTTTTTAAAGATTACTCTTTTGTATAAAAAAATACAAAGAAACTGATAGCTTTATGGACAATAATGATGATTTTTGAGGGCAAACTGTTTGGAAAATAAATGTGTAATCGTAAAAGTTATATTTATTTTACGATTTTATAGTTTTCATTATATCTTTTTAACACTTTTTACAGAATTTTCCATTTAAAAAACATAAATTTATCCAAAAATTACTATTTTTACAGAGATATTACTGTACAGTTAATACGTGTATGTATACATATTGCACGCTATCAGAGAATTTTACTATTTTAATAAAAAAAGTCTAATTTTTAAACATTTTTGGTATTTTTTATATTTTGTAGAAAGGAAAATTTGAAAGTTTAGAAAAGAAGGAGAGTAAAATACAGATGTTGTAGTTTGGAAGACTCATTGATTTTTTGAAAATGATGACTATTATTTAATTGTTTCGCAACTGATACATAATTAACGAATCCTTCTCTTTGGATATTTAATACTAATAAGGTTTCTATTTTGAGATAACTCAAACACTCAAAACAGGGATTAAACATATCCAAACGGATTAAGAATATCTGTTGTGGGGGATTAAGGTAATCCCATAATTTTTTTGCAAATGAATTTGATTTAATTACATACAAAAACAATGCAAAACAGACAAAAAAGTTGATATCCAAATTTTCAGCTTGTACGAGATTAAGCTTATCCCCTATTATCTCACATTAAAAACAAGAAAAAAACCTAAAATTTCAACATTTTCGCTAAAAATATAGCAATAAAAATATAAAATTTTATAATTCAATTTCCAGCTAACAGGGATTAAGCATATCCGCTTGTAAAAACAGCAAAAAAAGCCAAAATATCCATGTTTGATTATTATTAAGGCTGAAAAAGGAGTAAAAGAACAACATTTTCTTCATTTTTATCATATCCATGGATTAAGCATATCCCCTCAAATCCCTAAATACACAAAAAAAAACGATTTTTTATATATTTTTCATTAAAAAATAGTAAAAAAGGATATAAATTTTTATAAGCATATCTTCAGCTAATACGGATTTAGCTTATCCTCTTGCTAAAACAAGAAAAAATGTCAAAATATTCATACTTTATAGGAGTTCGAATTAAAAAAATAAAAAAACAATATTTTTTCAACATTTTTCTTGTGTGTGGATTAAGTATATCCAATCGGGATTAAGCATATCCACACGGATTCCTTAAAACTAAGTAAAAAAGGGAAATTTTTTGGTTTAATTATGATAAAAATAGTTATTTTTAAAATTTATTTACAAATTTTCACGATTTTTATGAAAAAAATAAAGCAATTTCTTGTTTTTATACAAAAAAAACCTAGCTTATCCAGAGATTAAGTACATGTGTCATTCCCATTAAACCAATAGAAATCTAAGATTTACATGTTTTTTTACTGAAAAATTTCACTAATTTCAACAAAAAAACAAGAAATAGTTAACAAAAACTCCTTTCATTTTAATTGTCGGCAAACACCTTTGATCTTTGATGACCATGTAAGGGGATCTCCTTTAATCACTTGGGGTTATCCTCAAAGACAATCACCTCATTACCTTCACCATAAAGTCTTACCGTAATAGCTAAAACAAAAATTCAAACGAAGGATTGCAAGAATTACCATAAGCTAGGATTACTGTAAACAAGGGCTAACTATTGTAAGCTGCTGTAATCAACAATTACTGTAATTCCATAAAATTTGTCTCCAGTTAACATGCGTTTAAATGTCGGCAAATAGCTTTAATCCTTGATGACCAAGTAAGGGGATATCCTTTGATCACTTGGGGCTATCTTCAAAGACAATCACCTCATTACCTCCACCATAAAGACTTACAGTAACCCTGCAAAACAAAAAATTCAAACGTATCCAAAAGCTTACTGTGAGTTACAGGGAGTTACCGTAAGCTACCGTAGGAGCTAAGAGATCAAAGTTCAAGGTCAAATTTGGTCATTTTATCAGTGCATAACTACTATGATAAATCCAACAATCTCTGATATAAAATGATTTCTTTGAAAAAATGAGTAAAGTTTCGGTTGACTGCATAATATATTATAACTTTTTAAAAAAGACACAAATGAAGCATAAAAATTTTTTTCTAACGTCAAAAAAGTTAGTCTAGCAAAGAGTAAATTAAATTAAAAAAAGATAGTTAAAATTTCAATTTGCACTAATAAATTTTTATTAATTCATGCGAGTTATTTCAAGTGGGATATTTGCTTTCAGGCTTCATTTTTAAAGATAATTTGTACTTTTGAATTTCTTTTTAAAAGCTTTTTTTTAGTTTTGACTTCGGAAAATTAATCTGTACTTTTTTTTAGAAAACTTTTCTAAAATTAAAAACAAAGTTTAAACGAATTTGTTTTTGCTACTTAAAAATCTAATTTAAAAGTAATAAAAATAACACAATTTTAAAATTTCATGTGATCCCATAAATTTTATTGTTTATTTATCAAATTTCATTTTGGCTACAGCGGCTAAAAATCATACATTAAAAATTCTGTTGCGTATTTAAACATTTTTATACTACAAAATATTTGCCTTTTTAAAAATGTTAAAACTCGATGAAATATATTTTCCAATACATATAAAAATTTTTACATTTATTTGTAATATTTTATCATTGATAAATATTTTGTTATGTATAATAATTTTACCAATAATTTTTACAAAAACTCTATATTCAATGAAAGGATATAAACTATTTTTTATTGCATATATTTTTGTACAAATATTTTTTGATTTATGGAGTTTATTATTTAAACATACAATTTTGTTACCTTTAAATGTTATAATAAATGTTGGATATTTACAAGATTATGCAAATCCAATTTTAACAAATATTGGATTTTGTGGATTTTTAACTTCAATAATGATAATTTCGGATGTCTTATTGTGTCTTTTTATTGAAAGATATTATTCAATTACAAAAACAATAATTCCCCATAGGACAAATATCCAACTTTATTTGTATCTTGGAATTTTGATAACAAATTTGGCACTTTTTGTTTCAAGTATTTTATCATATATTGTTTTTGAACATTTATATTCTACGGAAAAAGCAGTGGAATTTTTATTTTCAAAAATTTCTGACCCCCAAAATTTAATTTCTCAACAAATTCCATGTATTGTTGATTTATTTACATCCTTTTCGCATTCAACTTTAACAACGGCATTTTTCTTTTTCATTTTTACATTTTCTCGAGTTTTTGGTTTTTGTTTTTTTACATATAAAAATATTAAATATATTAAATTAGCTGAAACTGCAACAAATATAACAGTTCGTCGAAATCATGCAATTATAATTAAAACTTTAATTATTCAATTATTTATGATGATTTTGTTAATTACAACTCCGGCTCTAATTTCTTTCTATATTGTTACCCTTCAACAACCCTATCCAATTTTATATTTATATATTCAATGTAATTATCATTTTTATCCAATTTTTGATTTAATTGTTACAGTTTCTTTGATAAAACCATATCGAAAAGCTTTTATCAATTTTTGTTTTGGAACTTTTTCTATGATTTTTGGTGCTTCAATTCCGGTTTCGGTTTCTTTCATCAAAACATCATGGCATCAAAATTCAAAGTAAAAAAACTAAAACTCCATCTTTACAGAATTGTTTTTAATGTTTTGTAAAATTAATAATAAAAGTTTAAACAAAAAACATTGTTTTTGCAGAACTTTGATATATTAAAATTACATAAAATTGTAATAAAAGTTTATTAAATTTACAACTAAAATGTTAAAATGTCAAGTTTAATATAATCCTCTAGCTGACCATGAATGAATGAAGTTTCATATTTTTAAGTTATGTATTGGCGGTATTTGAGAGACAGACAAATTTCAAAGTAAATAAAAATAAAAAATCTAATTATCTTTTGGAAATTAAACTCACAAAGAAACATTCACTTATGTCCCAGCGTTTTTCAGTGAAAAAAAATTTTTGTGTTTCTCAAAAAATGCTTATAAGATAAAAAGCTTTTCATGCATGCATCAATAATAAAAATGTGGGTGGTACTAGGTACCTTTTTTTCTATTATCTATTATTAGTTTCTTTATCTTTTGTCTCAAAAAAAATGTTTTTGTATAACCGAAATCGACAATACCTTCTTTTTTTTGGGTGCATAGTTTTGCATTTCCATCAGAAACTGAAAAGATAAAATTCTGCAGACTAAATTTTTCATAACGTCAATATTTGATTTAAAATGCAAAAAAATGACAATGTTTAAATTCAAATACTTTTTTTTGCATTGATTGCACCCATAAAAATAGTTAAACTTCGTCACATTTCAACAAAAAAGAAAAGAAGAAAAGATGCTTAAAAACAGTGACTCATAGGTACTTAAATGATAAAACAATATTTTAGAGTATTTATTTCATATAAAATTAGAAAAATATAATTCGACCATCACAAAAAAATTCTTTCAAAAATTTTTTGTTAGAGTAAAGTTATGGCTATCATGGATAAAATTAATGAAACTTTTGTACCAGCTGCATCATTTTGTATTAGTACAATTGCATATGCAAAAGATACATCGAATGAAATGGATATTGATTCAGATGACGAGGACGAGGACGAAATTGTTGATAAAAACTATCATTTTCCAGCGTAAGTTGTATTTCTTTATTTTTAATTTTAACAAACAAAAGCAGTCTCTTTTCAAATAACCAAATTTAGCGATACCTAAAACTTATCAAATTACTTTTTTTCAAAAAAAATCCTGATTGAAAAACACTAAAATTTCCAGATCATGGTTTAAAGCCGTCTGCGAAGATCCAACAAACAAAAACAATCACCCATATAAAATCCTCGAATCTGGCAAACCTTTATCCGTAAAAGTTTCACCAATGGAATATACAAGCGATGGAAAAATTCAAACATTTTTATCCCTGATTGAAAAAACTGGATTCGATAAAAATGCCAATCATTCTTACACAATTGAAGAATGTGTTGGAGTTTGTATTTGTTTAAATCGAATGAAATCTATGAGCTCTCGAGTAAATTCATCGATAAAATTTTTAATGAATGAAAAAATTAAAAGTTCAATAAAGTTCAATATTTTTACTTATCTTTGGAATGGGACATGGGTTACAAAAAATGGGGACCGGGAAATTGAGGATGAAGAAATTCGGGCATTTTATAAACAGTTGAAAAAAATGAATCCAGAAGCGGCAAGAAAATTTCAAAAAACTGCTGAAGCAAATGTGAATGTGCCATATCAAAAGTTAAGAGAATACGCAAAAAATCATGAAAATTTTGCAAAAATTGTTAAACATTTTCGGCAAAAAAATTTGCATAAACCAATTTATATGCATTTGGTTGATTTTGATACAATTGATTTCAATGGGGTATTTACTGGGTATTTAAATGAACTTCAGGGAAGGAAGAAGCCATGGACGATTATGTCCTCAGGATATGGGGTGAAAGAAATTGGGTATTCAAAATTTTGTGAATTGGAACGACAATTTCGTCGATTTATTTCAAGTTTTATCCCTTCAGGGGTTTATTTTCCTGAACCAAATACAGCAATTTTAATTCCAAAAAATTCTTTTACAGTTCCAGAAAGTTTTATTGATAAAAACCGGGGAAACGGAAATGCAATGGAAACTCCAATTTTGCTTTCAAATATTTTTAAAACACGTTTTCGGCCAACTTTTATCTTTCTGAATGATTACCCGATAAAAATTGTAATGCCCGATCGATTTAAAATTGATAAACAAACAAAAATAGAGTATCAACTTTCATGTGTCAAAACTGGAATTTTAACTTTGGGGGATTTCGAAACGCTTTCTTCAATGCGGCAATCACATTTTAAGAATCATATGTGGATGAAAAATATATTTGTAAATAATTTGATCTTAAAAAAATATAATGATGATGAAATCAATGATGTTGTAGAATGTATGATGGATATTTTTAATGGTAATCAAAATCGTAAATGGGAACTCTTTAAGCTTTATGGGATAAAGCCAATAAATGCCATCAAAATTTTAAAGCTTATTTGGCATATTAAAAATTTAAAAAATGGGATTTCAAAAATGTTGATGTAAAATTTTAAGTATTTAAAATGGTAAATTCCGGAATAATTGTTGTTCCAAGTTGAAAATAATATAAACGAAAATTTTCGAAAATTTCACAAATACTTTCGTAAATTTTATAAAATTTGGAAAACGATTAACGGATATTTGCTTTTTAATAACTTATTTTTTAAATTTGTTTTATTTGACGATTTTATTATAAAAAAAAGAATAAAAAAATGTCCAAAATATTTTTAAATAGAAAAATAAAACACAATGATAAAAATTTAGAAGGGGCGGACCGTTTAATACTTTTTTCATTTTAACGTTTTTTTTCGAAATCGTATGATCCTGTTAATTAGGCAATTTCCTATTGTTCTTTTGCTTGATTGCCAGGTTCAAGCCATTTCGAAAAAAAAAAACGTTAAAACGAAATCAAACCACCAACCTCCTTTAAACAATTGAAAACATTTTTTACACGAAAAAATTTTTTATGGCACAATTTCACTGACAATTTTGATAAAAATTTCATTTTTTATGACGCTAATAAACGTTCCCATAATTGTTGGATCAATGGCACAAGTATTTTTTGAATAACAGCTTCGATCTTTATGTTTTTGTTTTAAAATTTTAATGAATTTATATTCTGCTGCTTTATACATTGTTTTTCTTTGAAATCTTCCATATAATTTATATTCTTTTAATTCGTTTGGAGACAAAGATTCTTTTATAAAATCAATATCATTTCGACAAAATGGATCAGAAAGTTTTTCAAAAAATCGATCCTTTTTATTAAAAAAAATTAAAATTCCACAATGTCGAATATGATCATTATTTAAAAGGATATCCATAAGTGCTGCAGATTCATCCAACAAAGTTTGATTTGGATAATTTGGATGTCGAACATTGTAATCTGCAAGTGAAGCAACAAAAAGGATAAAACTTTCATTGTTGGAAGTACAATTTCGAGAAGTATTCCATTTGTTGAGATTATTCAATAATTCAGCCTAAAAATATTTTTTAAATCACTTGTGCTAACTTGTGGTAATAATTGATTCTGGGACTTATGACTAACATGGAATTTTTTTTAAAATTCTGCTTTCTAAGTTAAATTATTTTAAAACGTTAATAAAACTGTTTTAATGATGTAAAATGTTTAATTTCGACGTCTTAAAATGGCAGTTTTAAGTTTAGTCCAAAAATGCCATCTTAATAAAGTGCCAAAACGGCATTTTGAAGTCAAAAATGCTTTGGGAAAAATTGCCAAAACAGCATTTTAAGATCAAAAATGCCGTTTTAAAAAATAGTACCAAAACTGTAGATCAAAAAACTTGGGCAGTAATTTTTAAAGGGTATCAAAAAACATTGGCAAAATAAAAAAAGATATACTTTTTTAGATGTGCCAGCCTCTCCGAATTTTCTTAGAGACTGCGTTTTGAATATTTTTTTGAAATTCTAACAAAACTTTGGACCTTTCTTTAAAAAATTTTACGATGGATAAAATACAGCTCATCAACTGTGAATCTCAACTACTGACTAGTGAATGGCAACAAAAATGGCTTTCTTTAACGAAATTTAAATATTTCTGAAGCAGATATCCATACCCTTTCTGATTTTTGTCCGCCAGCATCATAAATTTCAATTTTTGTTTTCTTTAATATAAAATAATGCCGTTGTACTCCAATCGTTGGTAAACGGCATCGAATTTTATCAGCTTCTGAAGGAATATAATTCTTTGAAAAAACAGATTTTAATTTTTCTTCATTTAAAAAATATTTTAATCCATCAAAAAGTTTTCTTTCAGGCTCATGAATTTGGATTTGATTTTTCATTGCCAGAGCTCTTTTAAATGCAGGATCTTTTAAAAGGCAAATTAATCGAGAATAAAATAGGTCTGACATTTCAAACAATGAAATCTCGGATTTATTTTTATACAAATTTTGAAGAGATTTTGCAAATATCTCCAAATCTGGATTTTGAAATTTATCCTTATTTTCATATACTTGTTTAATAAAAATATCAAAAGCATTTATAATATTTTCACGAATTTTATTCTTCCAAATTTCGTTGTCGCATTCAAATTCAATTTCATCATTTCGTTTTTCACTCCAATCTTCGTTACAATATTTGTATCTTGGATTCGTTTTGCAAAGATAAATTAAATGTCGAATAATTGTTGATTTTCCTGCCGAGCCCATTCCGGCCATAAAAAATCGAATTACAACATCCTTTTTTAATTCTTCTTCATTTTCATTTTGTTGTTCCTCCGGGGAAATATTTCCATTTCCAAAACAACAACGCATTTTTTAAATACAATCAAAACACCCTTTTTTCATCAAATATAAAGCATTTATTGATTTGAAAAAATGTGATGGGGCTGTCTGTTAAAGAATGATATTATCAGTGTTTATTCACTTTTCCATCCCTTTTTATCAACTCTTTTTTTTATAGAGAAAAAAAAGGGGTCAAAATTTGCTGAAAATTAATTTTATTATTTAAACTTTTATATTTTCTCTATGAATTAAAAAGAAGAAATATCGAAAACCCGGTTTGTATTCTGGATTTTTTGCAAATATATAACAAAATAAAACAAAATTTGAGGGAATGTTTTTTAACGAGTTACAAAAAAATGAAAAAAGGTTTTAAATTATAAAATTTAAAATAAATAAATAAATATATCACTTTAAGGCATTTAGTAAAACATAATAAAACTAAACTGCACTTTAATTTTGTGTTTCAAACGACTCCAAAAAATTTACAGAAAACTGTTTCAATCCAATTTGCAAAATTTTCTCAAAGAATATACAGACATTTATTTTCTTTTATTTAATAATTGAAATAAAAAAATTTAATTCTTCAGTACTGCTTTAAGGAGGGCACAGATTATTAAAGAGTCTTCCATTGATTACATTCTCGGGAGCAACTTAACACTTCTTTCACTCGATTTTTCCATTGTTCTTCCAAAATTGAATAAATTCAATTTTTTATCTTTAATATTTTTCATTTTGCATCTAAATTTTTTCTTCGAAATATCCTCCAAAACTTTCGTTAAACTTCTAGATTTTGCTCTCGAATTTGTAAAATGTATTCAATTGAAACTAAAATTGTAAGGTTTTTTTGTTTTAATTTTTGCTTTTCTAACATCTTTCCTATTTTAGGCAAATGAATGTAAAATTAAAATGAAATGGAGAATCAAAGAAGAAGTTTTAAAAGAAGCTTTAAATAATGTTGCAGATGTTATCATGGAAAGCAAATATTTTAAAGCCTCAAATGTTTGGGGTGTTGAATATTACCTTTTTTTGGAAAAGGATAAAGATGATCCAAATGAAATTAATCTTTTTTTGTATCTTGAATTCGAAATGGCAAGAAAAATTGATGCAACTTTTAAACTTTCTGTTAAGTCTGCTGCATATGAGAAAGATGGGGAAGATATTTATGAAGAATCTAATGGCTTGAGATATACACTTTGTACACGCGAAGAAATTTTTGATGCAGAAAAGAAATTCTTCGTTAATGGAAATATGGAGATTGAACTTAAAGGAACTTTAAAAGCTCTAGGAATTAAACGTAAAGCTCCTGAATCGTCTTCACTTGTACAAATACTTTAGGAAAATGATGAAGATATAACCATTATTGCTGAAAAACAAGAAATTAAGGTAAGAAATTATATTATTTGTTTATGTAATTGCTGATTGTTTAATTTAGATTCATAAATGGATTTTATGCGCCAAATCTCCTGTCTTTAAAGCTGAATTAAATTCTGGAATGAAAGAAGCTCTTGAAAAAAGGATTGAAATTCCTGAGTTCTCTTTAGAAACTGTTAAAATTTTTGTTGAATATTGCTATGAAAAAGATATTAAAGAACTTTTTACTGAAGAAAATGCTTCCGAATTACTCCATTTTTCTGATAAATATAATATCCAACTTTTACATGTATGTTTTTAAAAATTGTGTTTTCTTTTTATCATTTGAATTCTTATTTTCAGCATGATGTTCAATTTACATTAATCGATAAAATATCTGAATCAAATGTTGTTCAACTTGCAAATGCATCTGTTACTTCAAATGCTAAAGAACTTCGAGAATTTTGCGTATGTCTTTTAATGGATGCAATTGGAAAATCTATTGTTATCAAAGATGCTACAGAATTACGTGAAGAAATTACCAGTGAAATTGGTCGTCGTTCTCTTTTTTCAATTGTTGAATAAATTTATTTATTTTTGATGTTCTTTTTTGTATGGAAAAATAAATTTTGTTGTGATTGAAATATTTTTTTCTCTTAAAAATTTTCTTTTTTTTTGAAAATTTAGTTTCTATGGATTTAAAAATTAATGATTGTGGTTTTTTTGTAATTTTTAGGAATTTGAAAAAGACAAAATAATAGAGATTTATAACAGAAATATTTAAGTCACAAAAATTTTGGTCCTCTTAATAAAATAGTGTTAACATAAAAATCATGATTTGTTTTATTTATTAGCAATACAAAAATCTATTTTTTTATCTTTTAACACAAATCTTTTTATCGAAACTTACTTAAAACAGGTAATAATTAAAAAATACCATATTATTATCTATTTTATCATTTTTCATTATCAAAATGCAAAATCTCTTCTTCCAAATTGAAAAAAAAATTTTCTTTGGAAAAAATAGAATATTTAAAAAAAATTTTTATTTTTTTTTCGGATCTGTACTGTTGAAACAAATGCCATAATTAAAAAAAGTTTGAAATTGAGAAAAAATTTTAATGCAAATGGCAAATTTATTAATTTTATAAACTTTTAAAAAAAAGTGCCAAATTTTTTCTTCCTTCCGGGAAAAGGGGAATAAAGTCTGTCGTCTTTTTATTCGTACACAAAGACAAAAGTTCCCCTAACTTGTAAAAAATAATTTTTTCTTTATTTATTTTGAAAGCTGAGATTTGAAAAGAAATAAAGTTCAAATTTTTAAAACTGTAAAACAAAATCCGAGAAACGTTCTAACTTTTAGCATTTTTCAAAAAACTTTTTTTTTTGAATTACAAAAACATTTTAATTTTTAAAAATAAAATTTCAAAAATTTCAAACAGAACAAATTAAGATTAAAAAGTTTTAAATGAATCAATATTCTTTTGGATCAACAAAAACACATTCAGTTTTCAACATTTCACATGCTTCTTTAAGTCCTTTTTTAATTCGAACCAATTTTTGTTCATCAAATTCATAAGGAAAAATCCATAATGCAATTTTTGTTGGCTTTTTTCCAATTTCTTTTTCAATCATTTTTAAATGTTGTCGAAGAAACATTGCCATTAAAAATGCCGGTGATGCAGACTTTTTAATTCCACCAAAATGATCAAATGTAAGTAAAACAGGATTTTCAGCATCTTTGGTAATTGTAAAACTCCAATGTTTGCAAACTTCAATACTGTTTGATGGCATTGACATAATTTTAAGCAAATCTAAAAAAGTATCTAATTTGTTTAAAATGAAAATTCAATTAAAAAACTGACCAAAAACGACAAAAGTTGGCTTTCCGCTTTTAATTATATTCATTGCAACTTTTCCAAATTTTGGCTTTTTTTGATCAAATGAGATATAAAGATCATTACCATATTTACCTATAAAATTTGTTAATGAATATTTGTCTTAATTCAAACATAAAATCTTACCATTCCATTCTTTTAAAAATTCATATCCATTTGAATCTTTGTTAACAGCGATAACAGATGAATTATTAAAAAATCCAATAAATGGAAGTTTCAAATTTTGTAAAACAGAAAATTTGGAAGAAAATTCATCAAAAGCAATAATATCCCTGTGTGAAATTACAATTTCTTCCAAGTTATTTTCATCAATTGTTACAGTAATATCAATTTTGTGACCTTCTTCTGGCAATTCTTTAGGACATGTCAAAACTAATAAGCTGTCTTCAATATCCATCTGAAAAACTTTTTTACATGTTTTATTATTCAGATTACATTAGTTATAACAGTACCCTCAAAAACGAAAAAAAAACGTGATATTTCACGTTGGAATCAGTTCCACTCTTTTTATTCAGTCAAAAAATGGGTTGGCATTGTGTTCTTTTAGTGTTTTTTTTTGTTAAAAAAACGAAGAAACGTGTAATATCTTTAACAACTGTGCCTGATCTCATAATAACTTTTCATGTCTTTTTATATTAATATTATTAATCAGCATAAAAAACTGAGCGGGATAGCAGAGAGTTTTGAAAAAAAAGAATGTAAAAAACTAATATAAGATTCGTAAAAGATAATGTTCATTTTTTCATTTTTTTAACAAAAAATATAAAAAGAAAAAAAACACAATGCCAAAGCATTTTTTGACTGAACTGCTGATTCCAACGTAACTTTCATCATCCAAAATAAAAATTATTTTCATGAAAAAACGAAACAAAAAATTTTTGAAAATCCGAAATCAAATTTTTTGGAATTATTTATCACAGAAAAAAATTAAAGCACTTTTTTACATTTTTATTTAGAGTGATGAAATACAAAATGTTAAGTTTCAAAGGTTCTCTCGATTTCGAATTTGCGATAAAAAAGAATGAAATATGTCGAAATTTTTAAACTAAAACTTACGTGAATAAGAGGAATAGATTTAGCAAAAATGGCAGATTTTTTAAGTGGTAATGGATCATTTATATTGATCTTTAAAATATCCAAAACATTCTTTTCGGAACCATAATAACCATAAATATGAATACTTTTATTGGAAGTTGGGATAATGTGATATTTGGCATATGTTTTATCCAACATCCATTTACAAGTTTCAATAACAAATTTTTCACGATGACATCGAAGGCAACAATCAAATACCGCCAAATTCATTGATTTGAAAACTTTTTTATAAGGGAATTTTTTTGCATCATATGAAGCAAAAACAATTTTGTCAGGGGTTGAAGTGGCAAGAATTTGTTGCTTCAAAATTTGACGTTTTGCTTTTAAATCGATAGTAATGGATTTTTCTTGAATTAAATTATATCCAATTTTAGTAAATTTAAATTCAGCGACATCAAATTCGGTATTATTTTTTGGAACAACCAAAGTTACGGTTTCTCCAAAATTAACATCAATTTTTGTTGCAATTAATAAACTTGAATATAAATAGCTTTCTTGTGAAATAAAATAGAATGGAATTTGAAGTTGGCTAAATTTTTTCTTTAAAGCATTACAAAAATTATAACTGATAACAAAAGATGTATCTTTAAAACGTTGACCAAATAAATCAACAATAAAAGCTTTAAAAATATTATTTCCAAAATTTGAAATTACAAATTCATCGATAAAAGTTTCGGCATTTTCAGGTTCAAATGGAAAATAATGAACAAGTTTTTCAATAATTGAATCAATAATAATTACAGCAGAAGCACCACCAAATGTTGAAATAAATCCAATTAATTGTTTTTTATTTTTATAAGCAGCAAACATTTGTAACAAACGGTTAAAAAACCCGATTTATAAAATCAACACAGAAAAGATTTTTTTTCAAAAGTGATCGATTTCTTTCTTTTACGAAATGAAAAAAATCTTCGTTTTTGTTTTAACAAAAAATCGACAAAGAAAAAATTGTAAAACATTTGCTGACCTTTTTGGATGGTGGCAGCTTTTATTTCAAAACGCTGCGGATGTTTTGATACACTTTTCTCTAAAGGCAAAAAAGGAAAAAAAGATCAACCTCTTTGGGCAAAAGAAAAAACCAACATTCGAATAAAAAATCTAATCAAGGCGCGCCAAAAAAAAATAAAGTAAGAAACATAGCAACATTACCTAAAAATTTGCTTAATTGGAATTCTTTAAAACAAAGCTAACAGTAAAAGTAAGTAAAAAAAAACAGATAAAAAATGTATATGCCTTAAATTTCAACAATATCTAAATTATCACTTTCTTAGCAATTTGACACATATTCATTTATCCGGCAATCCGCTTACAACATTTCTAACTGCAATAAATAAAAATCTCTTTTTTTGATTTTAGTAATGCTTTATCTTTTATTGATGAAAATGTATTCGGATTTGCGCATAGTCGTTTGAAAACATCTCTTGAAAAATTTTCAATTTGTGGATGCAACCTTGCAACATTACCTAAAAATTTGCTTACTTGGAATTCTTTAAAACATTGTGATGCTGCCGCAAATCCTTTCACTTGCAATTGTTCAATGAATTGGATAATCAAATCTATTATAGAAAAATCTGGTCCAACAAAATATTCCTTTTATCAATGTTCAAATCCTTCTGAATTTAAAGGAAAAACTTTCCTTGAATTTCCTGAAACTTTTTGTTATGAAACTTTTGAAAATTCAACAACTTCAATTCCATCAGCTTCAACACACCTTTACCGGTTACTGCAACTGAAGCTCCAACATCTCCATTCAATGGATATTTAATGTCAGTTATTTTAATGATTTCATTATTTACTGGTGTTGCATTTGCTATGGTTAGTGGTGGATATTGTTACCAAAAAACAAAAAATTATTAAAATTCCAAGAAATGGCGAAGACGATGAAGTTTTAATTGAAGATTTTGATACTGAAAATGTTTAAAAATATCTTTTCTTATGTATTATAAAAATTTATTTTTTTTCGTACTTTTTTATTGAATGAAAATTTTATATTTGTTAAACATTTAATCCAAAATATGGCTTCTTTTTGTTTGAAATTTAACAAGCATAATTTGAAATATGGCATCTAATTATTTTAATCCTAAATTTTTAATGACTTATACCTAAAATTTTTTCATTACCTAATTTTTTAGTGAATTTACCTAAAAGTTTTTCATTACCTAATTTTTTTTAAATATCTAATTTTTATCGAATTTTTAAAATGTTGTAAATTTACTGAAAAAAACAAAGAAATAAGCAAAAACAAAGAATAAATTAAAAAAATGATTTAAGTTCTTGATAATTGATCGAGTAACAGCTGCAATATTTTGTTGATATCTGCAGCATCCAAATCATTATTTTCATCACCGTAATATCCAAGATAATCACGATAATCAGCATCATTCCATTCTGATTTTGATCTTCGAAGATACCATGTTCCACCAGAAGAAATAACTTTTGTAACATGCTTTAGATCATGCGCAGCAATCCATTCACTAGTTTTGACAGAAATAGCAGGATCTCCATAATTCTTATGAGCGCAAACATAAAGCCATTTCTTTAAAGCTGCAATAGCTTCTATCAGTGGAATGCGTCGATTAATAAAATCACGTTTGATCCATTTGTTAGATGCTTCCATTCCATTATTTTGACGAATTCCTTGACCATTTGCGGCAAACCAAAATTTATTCTTTTTAATATATTGTCGATCAAAATAATCAGCAAATTCAACAATTCCAACATGATCAGATTCTTTCAGCAGCTAAATCAAAATGATTTTCAAAAGCATGATTTGCTAATTCGAGAATTTCATTTTTCATTATTTCTCCATCCGTTTTTTTATCAATTTCAAATTTGCCAAATTTAACATCAAAAATATGTCGAATAATATGAGCAATACAATTTCTTTGATGAACATCAGGAAATACTTGCTGAAGAGCAGATGTGATACATTGAGCATTATCAGCAACACATTCATTTAGGATCCATTCGCCATCACAGAATCCATTTGACTTGCTGGTTCAGTTTCATTAAAATCACAATCAACAAAGTCAGCCATTTTTTAATTTTTTAAAATTGAAATGAATAAATTGATAATAAATTTTAAATTTTAAGTTTTTGCTTATTTTTCAAATTATAAATTAACAATGGGTAAATCGATAAAATACAGGTGTTTGCTTATTTCTTTGTTTTTTCTAATATTTTAAATAATCGATAAACTATAGGTATTTAAAAAATTTTAGGTAAATTCACTAATAATTTAGGTAATGAAAAAATTTTAGGTATAAGTCACTTAAAATTTAGGATAAAAATAATTATTTCCCATTTCAAATATTTTTATATTAAAATTTATTTAAACCTACACATATAAAATTATTACAGACAATAAAATCAGCAAAAACTATTATTTTTGAACAGAATGATCGAAACTTTGATTAACAGTAAAATAATTTGTTCCTTGATCAACCGATGTTGTAGTTTTCTTTGGAACTGCAATTAAAGTTTTTCCATCATCTTCAGTTTTTGTGGCAGATTTTTCTATTGTTGATTTCTTTTGCTTCTTCTTTTTTGAAGATTTCTTTATTGGCATTGTTTGAGAAGATTGCTTCTTTTTATTCTTCTTTGTTGATTTTTGAACATTTTTCTTTGCCATTGCTTCTTTCATCTTTTTTGCACCACGAAATTTGAAAACGATCAAAAGAATAATAATAATTATTTCAAAAATATCAACTCCAATAATTAAATATAAAATCCAAAGATTTTCATAAATAAAACAACCAAACTCATTTGAGGAAGAAGTAGTTGTTGTTGTATCACTATTTTGGGCTTGAGGAGTTGGAAGAATTGAATTTGTGCCATTATTGGTTCCATTAGAATTATTTGAAGTTGTTGTTGGACTTGAAGTTGACGGTGCCATTGATGAATCAATAATTGTTGAAGATGTCAATGGAAAAATTTTTGTTGCTGATACAGTTGTTGTCATTGATGAAGAAGTTAATGGTGGCGTTGTTGATGGTGGTGGTGTAGTTGTTGAAAGTTTTGTTGTCGATGGAGCTGGTGGTGGTGTATCTGTTAGAGGTTGCGGTTGTGGTAATGGTGGAGGAGTAGATTCAGCTAAAAAAACAAATATTATTTTTTAAAATTAACTTAAATAATTTAAAACTTACCACTTTCTCGTCCAACTGGTCGATCATATTGAATCCAAGATTTTTTTGCGCGAAATACCTTTCGATCATAATTATCTACTAAAGGTTTTTCACCAATTTTAAATTCTTGCCAATGTACATCATATTCACTTTCATTCTTCCAAAAACCGTTAAAAGCCCATTTTTTTCCAGAGTTAAGTTTAAAAGAAATAAAAATTTGTCGACCATAACTTGTAAATGTTGGATAAAAGCTAGCATCAAACTTATTGTCAAAAATATCTTTCAAAATATTTTCATCGAATTTATTTAATACCATTTTATCAATCAATTTAATATTGGTTAAATCTTTTTCATTAATAATATAATAATGTGCCTCAGCTAAAAAGAATAAGTATCATTAAAATAAATTATCGCCTAATTGATTATCTCATTTATAAAATTCGAACCAAACACAAAATATCTTTAAATGAGGCGGACAATTTGATATATTTTTTTGTTTTAATGTTTTTTTCAAAATGCATATAACTAACAAGGGAAGTACACGAAGTGAGTTTCGATTTTTGACTTCAAAATAGGTTTAAATCAAAGATATAAGACCGAAAACAAATTTTTAAAAGTATTAGCTGCGAATGGCTATCCAAAAAATTTTAATCTTTAATTAAAGATCAAAGGAATTCCTTTGATATCTGTTGCCGCTATTTTTTGTCGGCTGAATTTCTTTGATCTTTGTTTTGAGATTATAATTTTTTGGATAGCCATTGGCCGCTAATACTTTCACAAATTCGTTTTTAGTCTTATATCTTTGATTTAAACCTATTTTGAAGTCAAAAATTGATACTTCCCGTTGTGACAGTCAGGCTTTTTTTCTTTTGTTCTTTTGTATTGTAGTGTCAGGTTCAAGCTATTTCAAAAAAAACATTCGAAAATAAAAATTTTATCAAACCGCTTCCTTTAAGCAAATGCCTATATAAATAATTTTTGCGCTGTTTTTAAACATTTAAAGGATAAAAAAAAACTTACGTGGTGATTGCCGATTCCAATAAAGTGAAACAAATGTACCATATAAAACATCAATACAAAAGAAATTTGGTGCATAATTTTCTGTTGGATAATTTTTAATCAAGTAGAAATTGACTGGTTTAATTTCAAGGATATTCGAATAAAAACTATTAAACTAAAATTGAACATTCTTAAATTATTTTTTTCTTAAACACTTCCCGGGAGTTCAAAAAAGAGTTAAAGGAGGCGGACGCTTTGATGCAGTTTCGAAATCTTAGATATTCGTGATTTTCAGACAAACTGAGAGTTTCGAAACGAAAATGCATCTTTTTTGATAAGAAAAATTTAAAAAAGGGTAATTTTCGTTTCAAGACTCTCAGTTTGCCTGAAAATCACGAATATCTATTTTTCGAAACTGCATCACAACGTCCGCCTCCTTTACATTTTGGACGAAAGTATAATTTTGTTGACAAGTTTAGAAAAAGAAGAAAAATAATTCACTTACCAAATCATCATAAACAAATACATAAGAACAAATAAAATTATCTTTTTTAATAAAATAATATGCATATTTTGCCGATTTTGTATTTGCTAATAAATTAAAATTTAAGAAATTTGTTTCATTCAACACTAAAAAAATATTCAGTAGCATAGTAATAAATTTAAAAACAAATACCAGTTGGACGATAATCTTTGCATTTATCTTCAGGATCAACAAAATGAACAAAATAATCATCGCTAAAAAAGGTATTCAATAAAATAAGTTTTAAAAAGCATTAAAACTTACTTTGGCTGTACATTTGCCCCTGGATACATAAAATCTATAAAAAAATATTTAATTTTACCAAAAGAAAAAAAAAGCTTACCAACATGGATCAAAACTTTGAGATATGGTTCATTATTGTAATAATAGCACCAAGTTGGAAAACCAAAAGTAGTAACATCGATACGAAATTCATCAGCCTTTCTTGGTTGTAACTCAACAATATCATATTTCACTATCGAATCTTCAATTCCCAAATACCTCAATTTAAAATATCCTCTAAAAAATGTTAATTCAAAAGTTTTGTCATAAATTATTTTTTCATTAGAATTTTTTTCAAGTAATAAATATTTATTATAGTTTCAAACAAAACATCAAACGCTGAAAGCAGGGTTTGTGCGATACCACTATTTTCACAGACGATACCGATCAGGGCTGTGCGAAATTACAAAAATGTTAATTATCAATGAGTGGATTCCAGTGTTATGCTTTTCTGTTTTTTAACTATGTCGCGCCGCGCCAAGCGCCAGAGATTTTTAAAAATCTCGGTGAACCAGAAAATTTTTGAAAGGGGAGTACGTTAAGAATTTCTTTTTCTTAACATACTCTCCCCCCTGTAAATTTAAAAAAATACTACTTTTAACTTTTAACCAAGTCGTGCCACGCGCTGCGCCGCACCAGGAAATTTTTGAAAGTCGCAAAGCAAATTACTGGTGGATTTAGTAATCACCACAGGCTCGCAAGGAGAATCAAAATAACTGGGAATCAACTGTTTCATCCACGAAATATTGAGCTCATTCCTATTTTTTATTTTTTCCTCATTTAAAAGTAGTAAAACATTCTCAAAAATCACTCTAAACCCAAAAACGTATGTATTCAGCACCACCTCTGGGGTAAAACTCAACAAATATTCAAAATATTGACATGCGGTGACTTTTGTGATGTATATTTATGCTAATATGAGTTATCCTAATAAGTTTGCTAACTCCCAGCTCAGATTTCGCAATTTTGCTTCAAGATATTCTAAATTCATGAAATTGACATATATGATGTAGAATTAAATGGGGAACAATATACAATGTTCAAAACATCTTCCCATTATGTAAGAAAAAAAAGTTTTAAAAGGATCAACTGAAATGCTCCAACTTCAAATACATTTTTGACATGTAAAGTTTTGACCTAGACATATGAACCCCTTTTAAAAAGATGTATCTCGTCAAGACGCGTCGAATGATATATCATTTGTAGCAAAAAATTTTTTTTTAAATTTTCGAAATTTTATGACTTCAAATTCTATGAAAAACGTAATCCTGTCACGAAAACAAGATTTTCAAGAAAAACAAAGGTTACCATTGAATTTCCCATAGTCGAAAACCTATTAACACTGAAAATTAGGCGAAATTAGTAGAAGTTTGATTTTTTCGGTTTTTCGACTTCAGAATCCCAAAGCAAAAAAACGACTTCAGATGCCATAGAAAGTTGTAAAATTGCATAAAATGCAATAAAAAATCATTCTGAGATGATTTAACACAAAAATAAGACAAAAAAAATTTTTCGATTTTTTCACCTATTTCACGACCCCCTCGTGGATTTTCAGCAACTTCAGAATCCCAGAACTCCGGTGGAAAGCCAAAAGCACCGGAATCCCGTGAACCTGGTTCATACCTCGACGAGACCTATCGATCCCCCCAGGTCCCGAGCAGCAATCCGCAATCAATCCTTTGCGAGCCTTGGTAATCAAATTTAAAAAACCGCCGTCATTGCTGCATTACAACAACAATTTAACACGAGGAAACAAAAAACATTATTAAAAAAAACTAACATAGCGGATAAAAAATTACGGTATTCTTTCCAGTCATCTATTATTTTGTAATTAATAAGCCAACGACCTCGACCAGGATATACATAAATAATCAATTCATCATGAACAGGAGTTAAAAATTTTTCACCATTTGTTGCATTATAATATTTTCTTTCAAATTCAGGAGGTGTATAAGGACCACATAAACATCCATTAAAAAGAAGCATAAAAATTCCAACAACCAACATTTTGAAAGACGATGACGACATTCTTTTGTCAAAAAAATGACAGTGAATGAAAGAAAAATGAGTGAACGTTTGCAGCTTATATCCAAAAAATTGATATGCAAAATTATCACTTTTACTTTTTTAAATTTGCATATATTTTTTTGCAAACATAAAATTTTTTGCTCTTTAAATTTGTCCATGTTCGCGGGTTTTTTCTCTGCCCAAAAATTCAAAAGAACTTTTTTTAAAAAGTTCGGCATTTCGACAGTATATAATTTAAAAAAATCTGAAAGTGCCATTTGATTATTCATTTCCAGAAGTATCGAAAACATACAAAATTTTTTACAAAAGCGAAAAAAAAATTTTATGGCGCCACTAGCTACTTTTATTTGGTTACTTTTATGATAGTTTTAAGTAATAATAGTTTTACACAAAAATCAATTTAAAATTAAAAAACACAATTCATTCGGAAAGAGATCAACAAAAAACGACAAACATTTTTTATTTTTTTATGGGAAAGGTGGAATTAGAGACGTGTAACGGGATTTTTCTTTATTTTTTTTCCCAGCGCAAAAAAATTTCTGTTAGGCAAACTATGGCTCAAAATGTTGGGAATTATGTATTTAATAACCTTAGTATAAAAAAAACAACTAAAAAATGAAATGACTTCAGAATTAAAAGGAATCAGAAGGAGCTCATTTTTTTTTGTTTTGCTGTTTTTATTATTATAAACTTTTGCTCCAGCTTTTTCTGTATATAAAACAATAAAAAAATACATGCAAAAAAAAAAGTAAGCGCTTTTCTGTTTTTTTTAACTAATGCATCATTTACTACAACTTGAGAGCGTGCGCATTTTCAGTCGCAGAAAGAAGTGAGCTCTTTTTTTTCGTTGTTGCACGAACCTACCCAGACTCCGATTTATGCAAAAAAAAGGTCATGCGCACGGCGCACTTTTCGTCATGCAAAACGTTTTGCATGAAGAAAATGCACGCCCTAGGCATGCCGTGCATTTTGCATAAATCGGAGTCTGGGTAGAGTGAGTTAAAACTTATAATTTGCTTTCACTAAAATTACTCTGTTTTAGAATTTCTTTTGCTGTTTTTACTGAAACAAGTTGCCCATCATTGCTTTCTATGAAACGCGGAACAAAATTTTCAAGATTTGTTCTTAATAATATTATGGGAATGGAATTTTTAAAATTGAAATGCTCACTGAATTTATTGTTGCAAGTTATTTGAGATTTTTTCGATTGTCTTAAGAAAGAATCCTTTTTTATAGAAAAATGCTGACAATGATTGTCATGTTCATCTTACTTTTCAGCCAATTCCTAAAGATTTTTTTACTGATGTAGAAATGTTGTTTGCAAATTTTCTTTTGCGTTCAATGGCAGTAGATTATACCAAAAGAATTAAATCAGCTTTGGAAGCAAAAAAGAATAATGACCGTATTCTTAAAACTTTTTTTGTTGTTCTCATTTTCTGTGTTCATTTTTATAAACTTTTGTTGCTTTACTTTTTTTTTCTATTCTCTTTTTAATTTTTTTTATCTTTTTACGGCATCCGATTTTGTTTCGGACTTTCATCTTTCAAAATCTAAGGTTAAGGACTTTTAAAAATTTTGGGAAAATGGCGGTACACAAAAAAATTTGATTTTCTTCAAATTATCACTATAGGAAAATCGATCAACCCCCTTTTTCTTTTTGGGTGCTCTGTTAACACTTTCTCGTCCTTTGGCCGAAGACTGGTTCCAATCTTCAATCAGTTAAAAACAAAAAACATTATTCAGGTTGTCGTAGACAGTGTTTTTCGCTATTGCTTCTGCTACAGCTACTGCTATTTTATAAGGGAAGCAGTAAGTAGCAGTAGCACTTACTTGTAGCAGTAGAAAAAGCAGCAGTGCTACTTTTTTGTTTATTTCACTGTTAGTTATATTTAAACTTTATTTATTTTTAACATAAATAGCTTTTGAAATGTAAAAATGAATTAAAAAGCATGTGATTTACATGGTATCAGGGCAAGTTTCGTTTAATTTTTGCAGTTTTTCTTGCATTTCTCGAATATATTCTTCTTCTTCAACAAAATTACGGGCTGCTTTTGCGAATATTACTTTTCGGTCAGTGCAAGATAATGGCTGCTTTTTTGTAACTTTCCGAAATATTCGTTCTTCAATTTGAATTTGAAGTGATAGCATCGGTTTAAATGTGGTTGAAGTATTTTGACCATCAACACAAAAACCAACGAAGACGAAAGTGAAAACAAAAATAACAAAAAAAAACTTTCATTTTCATCCTAAAAATAAAAATTTCGTTAAATTTATGTTAAAATATTATGCACGCATACATTAATTGTAAATTCATAAGGAATTTAAAATGTGCTTTAACCGATATTTTAATAAGAAAACAGGTATTTAATTTCATAAATCATCCTCTTTGAATAAATTGTATGCCCAAATTGGCATACAATTTATGGCATTGCCAATATATTAAAAATTCTTTAAAAACTCACTTTTTAACAGCAGAAACAAATTTGGAAAAAACTTGTAAAAATATTGCAAACAACCAAAAACTTTAACAAAAAGTAGAAGGAATAAATTTTTTTTTTAAAAATAGAAAAATGCAACGTTTTTTACAAAAATGATTCAACCAACAGTTTTTTGTTTTTGGTTTAGTACATCATTATAAAATCGTAAGAAAAAAATAAAGCATTACACATTTTTGTATAGTTAAATGAGAAAAAAAACGTTATTTTTATTATCACTGTCTTTGAGGATAGAAAAAGAGGCTTAAAATTTTTGAAGAGACATACGAATATTGAGAAAAAATTTTAACAAGTTTGTGTTTTTGCATGAACCATTTACTCCTGTTACACAGTTATAATCCTTCATATCCGTTTTTAAAGTTTGGTTCAACTATAGACATACATAAATTTAAAAAAAGGGGAGGGTTACTATAAAAGAAGGCCATCGTATATATTTCCTCCCCTATCTTTGAAATGAACCGATTCTGGATTATCACAATTCCATTTAAGGACATTTTTAATTTTTGTAAAAATGAAATATAAATTTCTTTTAAATTCTTCAGCAGCAGAATAAACAATGATGAATTTAAAAGAAATTTCTTTAACTGATAATAAGATAAGAAAACAGGTATTACATTTACATTTTGAGAATTTAATAGTATTTTATCATAATACTGCAAAATCTTTACTTTTACAATAATCTTGTGGTGTTCAAAATTTCAGTCAGTTTGAAAATTATCGATACAAAAATGTTAAAAAAACAAAGTCAATATTGCGGTCATACAAAATTCAAGTGTTTTTAGAGACTAATCTTATGATTTGTAACAAATCTTTTTATGAAAAAGTGTATAACACTTTTTTTATCTTTACGTTTAATAAACTGTCAAAATCTTATTTGTCATTTTAGAGATTTTGTAGTAGTTTTGAAAGCTGCTATGATTTTAAAATATGAATTTTTTTACGAATGTGATATATCAATTTTGAACCCGCGGGCCGGCCAGAAAATTTTTTTAGTTTTTTTACACCTTTTTTTAATGACAATGCAAATTTGTTAATGTTAACCGGCTGTGTTTTTTGGATAGTTTGTAATGGACTTTCTCTTTAATAATAAAATGAAATTTTCCAAAATATTTTGTAAATCAACTTTTTTTTCATAATTATTATAATTTATATTTCTTATTCTTTCCCGACCTTCGCTTGCAAAAGTGATAAGAATCTTGCAAGAGACCGGCACTTGCAAGAAAATTGTAAGAAAATTGCGCGCTGTTATTTTCTCGCAAGAAAAGTGCAAAAAATGAATTATGGCAAGAAAAGAAAAACGTTTGTGCAATAATTTTGCAAATTTTTAAATAACTTTTCCTTTTGTTTTGAAAAGTAAAGATCTGCAAAAAAAATAAGTTAAACTAAATATTTTTAAAATTCTTGCAGCAGAATAACATATTTAAACACTTGTAAAAAAAAACTCTAAAAAAAGTTAATGAAAGAAGAAAGCGCGCGCAAAAAATTATCGTCCCAAAACGAAAACCCAACAGATGTTTTTTTTTACTTTATAACTATATAAATTATAATTTCTGTTGATATCATAGTTCCTTTTTTGATTAGATTTGAATTTGCTTTTTTAAATTATCAAAACTATGGATTATAGTATGATAAATGTTGAAGAAACATTTTATCAAAATTATCAACGTATTACATTCAAGAATCTCCAAATCTTGTTGAAGCTGGTCGACTCCCTCGTTCAAAGGATGTCATTCTGACTGGAGATTTATGTGATGCTTGTAAACCTGGTGATGAAATTGTATGTTTCTTTTATTACGTTAATGCATTTAACTGTTTATTTTAGGAAGTTATTGGTGTCTTTACAAACAATTATGATTCACCTTTAAATTCTGAACAAGGTTTTCCAGTTTTTGCTGCAGTAATTGCTGCAAATTATATTCAAACAAAAGATCAAATTGAAACTGATGCTTTAACCGATGAAGATATAAGAACAATTCGTGAACTTTCAAAAGATCCAGAAATTGCAAAGAAAATTTTTGCTTCAATTGCTCCAACAATTTATGGTCATCAAGATGTTAAACAAGCAATTGCAGCATATGTTCAACGACATCCAGTTACTCGTGAATGGACGCTAGAAGCTGGTGCAATGGTTTTAGATGATAAAGGTGTATGCTTAATTGATGAATTTGATAAAATGAATGATCAAGATCGTAAGCTTTCGTTTTGGGTAATGTAGCAATAATAGTATATTTTTTGTAGGACGCAATGGAACAAAAATCAGTTTCAATCTCAAACGCTGGTATTATTACATCACTTCGGGCTTGATGTACTGTAATTGCTGCAGCAAATCCAATAGGTGGATGATATGATTCTTCTCGGACTTTTTGCAGAAAATGTTGATCTTACTGAACCAATTTTATCACGATTTGATATTTTTTGTGTTATTCGTGATTCATCACTGGAAATAATTTTACCTATGATCCAAAACAAAAGAAAATTACTTAACGTCTATTTTAAAAATTATAGTTTGTTGAAGTATGTATTTTTCTTTAAATGAACTGTTTTTTAATGTACTTTTTTAACCTATTTTTTTTTCTGTATTTGTTTAATTTTTTAAATAAACTTTTCTCGAAATATAACTCGCTTAACATCTTTTGGTTTACTGTAGTAAATTAATTTTTTCTAAAAATTCAAAATTAGCTGTCATCATTTTTATAGTTTTTACTAAAAATTAATGATTCACTTTTAAAAAAATTTTTAAGCTATTTGTCTTTTATGTTTTAGCAACGGATTAAAGCTTTAACATCAAAAAATGAAACAAAAAAAGGTGTGAAATTAATCACCTTTTTTATCTTTAATTTTACACACATTTTTTCAGTTATTAAGCCTAAGAGCTTTCTAGACTTTTGTCAACAAATTTCCAGAAATTTTCCCACAATGTAATTTTAGTTTGTCGATAAAGTTTTTACTTGTTTTTTTAAATTTTTAATTAAATTTTTAAAATGTATTTTTTACAAAGTAATTATTAATATCATTATGCACAAATTCTTTTGTTTGTTTGTGTTGACGCGCTTTGTTTGTCTGTGTTTGCGCGCAGTCGAACATGCGCGCGCTTTTTGCCGCAGGCAGTTCTCGAACTATTTCGACATAATGTTTTTTTCTGTGTTGAAAAAAATTCATTCATTCATTTTCTCATTTTTTTTCAGACGTTTCTGATTTTGCTCTCTTTTTTTAATGTCATTTTTAAAAAACACATATATTTTTAAAAAAGCATATTTTTCGACTAAATATTTTTATTGAAAGCCTTTAATTTGATTCAAATTATTTGAGAAAATGAATTTTAATCTGCCCTTTTCAGAAAAACAATTGTAAGTTTTCCCTTCCTTTATTTTTGTCCACTTAATTTTTTCCCCTTTCAGGAATGGTTCAAGTAAGTTTATTCCACTTAAGTTTTTCCCTTTTCAGATTTAAAGTAAGTTTCCCTTTTTGTGATATTTTAATGGCAGATCAAAGGCTTTCAATAAAAATATATTTTTTCCAGTTTTTTTTACGACCTTCTCATCTGGAGAAAAAAACCTTGGCAAAACCGCTGAGCTAAAATTCTTAAAAATTTCGACTTATAAAATTATATATGTTACCAGAATTTTTGTTAATTAGGAAATATTGTTAATTCCTAGGAATTTTTGTGAATGACTAGGAAATATTGTTTAAAAGACAATAGTCGTTCACAATATTTCCTAAGAATTAACAATATTTCCTAATTAACAAAAATTCCGGTAACATATATATTTTTTATAAGTGCTTAAAAAAAAAGCAAAAAAGTAATGTTCGAATAATGAATAGAAAACTGCAGAATACGCAAGCCAATGGGCAAAACAACGAATAAAAATACTGCAAACATAAAAAAGAGGTACTGTATGGGGTGTAACAGAAGTCATATTAACGTAAAAATATTAAAAATATAAGCCGTTAAATGATCGTAAAAAAGTTCTTGCAACAAGTAATTGCATATGAATTTATGTTTAGCAAGAAAAATGCAATCAATTTGCAAGAATCTTGCAAGTCTAAAAAATCTGCAAGAATCTTGCAAGCGAAAAAAAAGTTCTTAATTCAGACAGGCACTTTTGTCTTGCAAAGTTATTGCAAGAATCTTATCACCTTTGCAAGAGAAGGTCGGGTTTGCTTTTGCTTTTGAGCAACTATTTCGGCATTTTGTTATACTACTTTCCTTCGTTTGGAGCGATCACAGCTGTGCATTCAACCTTTTCGCACCCATCATTGCTTTCTTTCTTTGGCACTTCTTTACTTTTGCACCCACCATTTTTTTTTTCATTTTTGAAAAGTGATTTTTTTTCATTCACAAAAATTTTTTTCAAAAATTTGAATAAACGAATTGATTTGAGACACGACAAAAATGACTGTGTTTCTTATCCATTTCAAAAATGGATGTCGACCCGTTATTACTTTTCAAAAACTTCACTTTTGGCAACCTCAATGATCTTTAAAATTGTGATGATTCTGATATTTATGATTGGTTTTCGGGAGGTTCAAAAGTAAAGAAGTTCTAGTTAAGAACTTCTTTACTTTTGCACCTACTTAAAGGATTAAATTTATAGTTAAATTTAAAGGCGTCTGATTACTGAACAAGTATGGATTTTTGGAGGTGTTGAAAAAGGGAATCCTCGAAAAGCTTTAATGGAAATTGTTGTGAATCGAACAGCTGCCACACCAGGGGTGTGCGTTCGGTCAGTCTTGACTGACTTTGACACAAGTTCGTCGGTTAAACATTGACTCAGTCACGCTTTGACGAAAAAAATTTCGGTTAATGATTAACCGAGTCAAACTTTGACCGAGTCAAACATTGACTGAAAAAAGTTCGGTCAATCATTGACCGAGACAAACAAAAGAAAAAAAAGTGAATGCATTTTTTTACATGCGGACACACGTACTTTTTCATTGTTTATCATTGTGACGGACAGCATTTTTTTTTTCTCGGTCAATGTTTGACTCGGTTAATCATTGACCGAGAATTTTTCAGTCAGTTATTGACTGACCGAAAAATTTCATTCTTTTTTCGGTTAAGTCATAACCAAACCAAAGAAGAAAAAATGCGTTTGGTTTATGACTAACAGCTTTTTGACTGACCGAACGCACACCCCTGTGCCACACTACTCCCTCCATTTATGGGATCAAATTCGTGAACGTTATTTGGAACTTCAAAATGACGAACGTCACATGTTGTAGTTGATTAGGAATCTGATTTTAAAAAAAATAAAACCGGTGGGTGCAAAAGTAAAGAAGTTCTTAATTAGAACTTCTTTACTTTTGCACCCACCAAAAAATGAAAAAATACAATGACATGCAAATTATAAAAAAATGACATGCAAGCGTATTTACCATTTAAAAATGGATATAATTTTGTTTTTCAATTCTTCATTTTTTTCTCTTTGCTTTCTTTCGAATTAAAAACATGAGTGGATGCCGGCTGTTGCGGCGGGCTCGTAAAAAATCGCGCGATACAAAATTTGAATACAGAAAAAGTGAAATTAAAAAAAAATAACTTTTCAAAAATGAAAAAAAAAGGTGGGTGCAAAAGTAAAGAAGTTCCCTTTCTTTTTCGCAGCAGTCTGTCAGTGTTATTCTTTTTTGTCAAATATGGCGCAAAAAGAACTTTTATTCAGAATTTTTAATTTAATTTCATTTTTTTTTGGCTAGAAAAATTTTTTTTCACCGGCCGGTGATTTTTTGGCCGCATTTCTCATCCCTGAGAAAAATACGTTACGTAAAAAATCATTTGAATTTATGTTACCCAAATATTTCAAATAAATAATATTCTTTTTTCCCCTTTCTTTCATTTTTTCTTCTCTGCTCTCTCTTTTCTTTTTTTTCTCCTTTTTTCCTTTTTCTACCCTATTTCCCCAATTTTGCCATACCTTACACCATATGTCACTAGGGACAAATCCCTACTAATCCCTAGTCATGCCTATATGTGTCACACTGTGCAACCCCGAGGATTCTCCACTGAGGAGAAAAATGTCAAACCCCCCTATAGAAAAAAAACGGATCAAGAAGAAATTCTATGGGAGATCCAAAGGATCTTTAATTTTTTTTTAACCATTTACCCTCTATTTATGCAAAAAGAAAATAAGCTGCAAAGACAAAAGCGCCAGCGAGAAAAAGATCGCAAAGATATTTAAAATGTAATTAATATGTGCCTCTTGAAATAAACTTTGTCTCTGACACAGTGCCATTGACCCAACAAAAAAATGGTTTTAAAAAAACACAGTGATTAATTATTTATTTAATCATTGTGTTTTTTTTTTGTTAATTTAACACTTCATTAAAAAACTTCTCGAATGCTTTTATTCTTTATCTGCAGCTACTTTTGATACTACATTTTTAAAATAAAAATTTCTGTTAGCAATGCTGACTCAAAAAAAAATAAACGACAAAAAATTGATACACTAGTTTTTACAAGATAAAAAATAATATTGATTGTGCAAAAAAAGATGACTCATTAGCACCATTATTCCTGCGTTTTTTGTTGAACATTTCCCAATAAAAAAAGTTTGGGTCTGTTCATTTGTTTAATTGATTGATTCGTTTGGGTTTTGGTTTAAGAAATACATACATCAACTTTTTTAAAAAGTAATGGTTTTAAAAAAGTTGATTAAAGCACATAAAAATGCTTTTTTGTCACAAGAAAATGAAAAATATTTTTTTGATGTTAAATTTAAATTATCAAATGGAAAAGTAAGTTAACCGTTTAAAATTAAGATTTTACAAATCTGATCATTTTAGTTTATTTATGCCAATAAATTTTTTCTCCTTTCTATTTCTCCAGAATTTCAATCATTAATAAATTCTGATGTGCCATTTGATGCTCCTCCAACATGGCTGCTTTTCAAAAATGGACCTCTAACATTTTTGGAGCAATGTTATGGAGATTGTGTTACATGGGATTCTGATTCTAAAAGTTTTGTACAATTAAAGGAAAGCAGTGAAAAAGCCAAAGAAAATTATGAAGTAGCTGCCAAAAAGCGATATGATTTATTTATGGCACAAGATAAAGAAAATGGACATTTTGATGTTGCATTTAAGTTTAAAGATCAAAAAGTATGTGTATTTTACATGGATATTAGTCCATTTTTTTGTTTTGTTTATTCATATTTTTAAAACACTTTTTTTTCAGATTCTTTATGCCCATAAATTTATGTTAACATGTTTATCTCCAGTTTTTCAAGCAATGTTCACTAAAAACTGGGATAAAGAAGCTTCCATTGATATTAAATTTAACACTTTTAATGAATTTAAAACAATTTTAAAATTTTTTTATCTTGGAGTATTTAACTTTAAAGAAGAAGGTGCAACTTTACTTTTGGATTTTGCTGAATGTTTTAATGTTATATTATTGAAAGATGAGATTTATTCAAATATCCCGATTACTGTTGAAAGCTTTTTTGAATTGTATAATTTTAATTTTAACATCGATAACAGATTTAAAAAACTTACATTAAAAATTTTAAAATCTGATAATTTTTTAAATGCTAAAAAAGATTTTATATTATTTTTGGTTAAATGTGGATGGTTGAATGTAACAGAAGAAAAATTGTTTGATTATGTAAGTTTGGATACTTTTATTAGATTTAAGAGGAGTTCGGCTTAAAATTTATCAATTCAAATTTATTTTTACAGATACTTTTATGGGCAAAAAATCAATGCCAAAATTTTGAAACAACTTCTGAAATGCATAAAGGAATGCGAGATTTATTGCTTGAAATTTTTCCATACATTCGATTTGCAATTATGGATATAAAATATATTTATCAAATATTTTGTAAGTTTTTTTCCATGTAATTATTTTTTGTTTTTAAGAGAAAAATAGTTTAAAAAATCATAGTGATTTAGTTGAGTTCTGCCTTTTTTATTTCTGCTGAAAAAATCTATGGCATTTTTATTATTTACAACAGTTCCACAATGGCACCCCGCAGAAACTCCAACTTCTCACATTAAATTTAAATTCAAACTAAATAAAATGAGAGATTTTGTAAAACTTTATAAGGAATGGCACCCCCCGAAATATTCGCAAAGCTACAGCACTGACTAACAAACAAATTAAATGTAATTTAATAAAAGCTGGAAAATTTATTTTTTAGCTGATTATGATTTATTGTTTACTCCAGAAGAAAGAAATGACATCATTTATGATATTTGTGATTTGAAAAGTATTAATACATCACGTTCTCGAAGTAAATTTTAAACTTTTTGAAAGCAATTAAAATTGATGTTTTTCTTGAATAACCTTTAATCTTTCAAAATATCAATTTTCAGAAGCTCGATTAATTCAAATAAAAGATAAAAATGGCAATTATTTATTTAATGAAATAATTTACGAAAATTTGATCTTTGAAGAGATTCGGGAAAAAAATCAAAAAATTTGCAAAAATTTGATAAAAGAAATTTCTGAACTTTGCAATATTAAATCCATAAAAGCTGAAGACGGAATTTATTGGAAACATAAAAAAATGTTGTCAATAAATTATAAAATTGATCGATGTTATGCTTTTCCAGATCATGCATATATTTTGGTTATCAATAATAATGGTGTTTTGTGTTTAAAAGATGGCTTTAAAGATTTCAGTGATTTTGTTGTTGCAACTTTTGAAAAAAGTTCTAAATACATTTTTGATGAAGGTTGTATTGTTCGACTTTTTTAAGAGCTTAAATTGTTGGAGGAAAAAGTGTTTTTTGCTCTGTTTTTCATGTTTTTAGTAATAAAGAAATAAAAAAAATTTTTTTGCTTGATTTCTTCTAATACAAAAGGTTAAAAATCATTTAAAGTTCTTGAGAAAAATGTACAAATTCTTGTTCAAAATCTTTAATTTCAAAGATCGATAAACTGATGAAAAACAAGCTTTAAAAAAGTGAAAAATCAGATATTATGCTAAAAAAACTTTTTAATAAAATAATCCAATGATTATCTTTTAAAAAATATTTGCCTGTTGATAAAATTTTTATTTTAAACGATAAATTCACTATTTCTTTTGCTTCCGATGGATGCTGACTTTACATGTCAAAACATAAAAGCATTTTTAAAAAACATCATTATCTTTTACTGTATTACACCGAAAAATGATATTTTAGAAAGATAAGAAAAAAAATTTTTACATTTTTTCTCAGTTTTTTTTAATAAAAAATTAGACTTCGATTTGCCTTTACAAACTCAGACAAAATTTTCACTTTCAAATTAAATTGCGAAATTGTATTTTGAAGCAAAAAACAAACTAGCGATCATTTTTGAAGGTTTTGCTAAAGTAATCTTTATTTTGGATTTTTTTCAAAATTTTTGCGCTTTGTCTGGCGCCTTCTTTTTGATGATTCACTGACGCCGATGAGAAACAACAACATTTTAATGATGTTTTTCTAAGACTATTTTTTTCTCGTTTACAAAATTGTATGATTTTTTTTCTGACAAAGTTTTTTATAGGAAAATGTTTTTTTTATCGTTTTTTAAGTGTTTCTTTTAAAAGCTTTTAATATTTGTAAAAAAATACAAGATGTTTTTAAGTTTAAAAGAAATGTTTGAAAATTTTCCAACATTTATAAAATCCAAGCATGAATTAGTTTTTGTGTTTTTGTCGTCATTGCAGAGCAGGTCGCTATGATTCACCGTTTCAATGAGACTGTAAAATATTGGATTATTTATTTTTAGCCTATTTAATGTGATTTATGCCGAAAATGTATTTTTTCTTAAACAATTCGCTAAAATTGAATGTCTAGATCTGGATATTTCAAAGTTTGAACTGATGTTTTTTTTTTTAAATAACCGTTTATTTATAGAATAATTTTTAAATTTTTTTATAGCTTTCAAAATTAACCATTGAAGTTCTTTTGTGCACAGTGCACACAAAAAAGATAAACGAAATCCTTAAATTCAATTGAAAAAAAGGATGCAAAAATATTTTAAAAAACATTTCATAATGCAAATGTCCTAAAACGTATGTTTTTGCAACTTTTTTAAGGCTAAAATTTTCGATGAATGAAAAACGATACTTTTGTATTTCCATTTTTCTAAAAATATAGATTTATAAAAAAATGGTATAAAAACTTGTGCATTTTTTGCACGAGGTTTATTTTTAAACAGCTGTTATTAGTTTAGAGAGAGTAGTAATATTTGTTTTAAAATAACTGAACAGAACCCTTTTCTCATTTTTCACATACGTATATTCTTTTTTTTGTTTTCATGACAACCTTCCTCACATTTTTTTTTGCTTTCGTATGTTAAAGCTTTTGCTGATGCTTACGTTATTTTTTTTTGGCTTTTTTGTTTTTCACAAATTTGCTTTTTCAAATACTTTTTTTTTCTAATGGGAGAAAACCGAAGACATTCTTTTCCCCCCTTTTTTCGCATTTACTTTTTTTTATTTACTCATCTTTTAAGTAAGCAGTTTTGAGCTTTTAAAAAAGGTCGAAACGTCAAAGGGCGAAAAAAGAAAAGAAGATTTTGTTATATTTTTGCGGTTCCCTTCTTTTTTCCTTCTCTTTTTTCCCGCCTTAATAGAAACTTGTTTTCTTTTGTTCTTTAAAAAATATTCTGTTTAAGATTAATTTTATATTTTTCTTTTGCTTAAAAAGTAGTAGCCGATTAAAGTAGTTAAGTATTTTATTTTTTTGCTATAAACTTTTTTTTTCCATTTCCTTTCTTTAAAAAAAACAATGGGTAAAAAGTGAGTCAATCTTTGCGGTTCTCATTTTTTTTATAAGAATAACATTTTCCTTTCTTTGAAGAAAAAGAAGTGTTTTGAAACAGCTGTGCCGAAAAAAGAAAGAAGAAGCTGCCGAAGCGGGGCAGCCGTTGTAGCGTTTGTTGCTTGCTCGTCTTAAACGAGTTAAAAATCAATATATCCCAGCTTCCTTCTTGCAAAAAGCAAAAAAAGGTTTCATTCAATCTTTTTTTACATACTTTTTAATAAAAGTTTTTCTTTCTCGATTTTTGTCCAGTTTTTATCATTTTTAAAAATTGTAATGAATCATATTTTTTTTGTAAAATAGAAAAATGGGTGTCAATAACAATCTTTTTTGATAAAAAATTCTTTTAAGACAAAAACAAAAAAAAGGAAGGAAAAAACCTTGAAAAATCTCTCTATTGCGCAAAAATGGGAATTTTCTTTTAAAAATGAGATGTGTGGTTTTTGATTTATTCACACATCTTTTTTTATGTATCGTGGTCTTTTTTGTTTTTAGCTCTTTTTTTGTATTTCTTATTTTTTGAAGATGTTTTGTATTTTTTTGTTTTTGCAAAAGTCTTCATCTTTTTTATCTTTTAAAAATATCAAACCATCTTTTTTGCGGAGATATTTTTTCTTAAACACTTTTTTAGCTTTAAAGAAAGAACAGACTTTTGTATTTTCAATCAAAAATATTTCTTTCTCATTTTTTAAAGGCCATTTATTTATTTGCTGTTTTGTCTGTCTGCTACTTTTTTGCTGTCCCTAAAATATGGCCCATGTTTTTAAACACGATGAATATAACTAAAAGAAGTCTGTTCAAAGTATAAACTACATTTTTTTTCAAAGATTTCAAATTTTCTTTTTCTAAAAAAGGCGCGAATTTTATTTTAGCTTTGTCCGTTTTTTGGAGGGAAGCTTTTAATGGCTTTTAAAACCGCAAAAAAGCATTTTTAATGGCATTAAAAAACTGTTGTTTACAACCAATAAACACCCTTTTTTAGCATCAAAAAACAATGCAAATAATTTTTAGCCTAAAAATACAAAAAAATTTCTTCTAACAAAAATTCGTAATTTGATGCATTATGAAATCGTGAAAGACGAGAGATTATCTTCCTTTTAGGTTCTAGAAATTTTATTTCAAAAAAGTTTCTAGCGCTTGGGGAAAAGCTAGAAATCTTGTTTATCGCCATTTCATAATGCATCCACTTTTTGTTTTTTAAATGGAAGTTTTTGTATTTTAAGCTTAAAAATTTTTTCACACTTTTTTGTTGTTAAGAAGCTGTTGTTTTTGAAGATGTTTTGTGATTTTCGTTCTTTTTCTTGTTTTGTAAAAGTCTTCTTTTCTTTATCTTTCCTAAATATCAATCCATTTGAAACATCTTTCAAGCTTTCAACGTTACATTTGTTGCCACCAAAAATCATAAAAATTAATCGTTTATCCCTGATATTTTTAAGCCAAAAATCTCTTTTAAAAATTACTTCCGCGATTTTTACATTATATTTTTTGTATTAAATTATTATCCCCTTTCATTTCTTTTTTTAGATTATTCTCAAATGTCTAATAATACTCAAGAAAATCATGAAGACATTGAATCTCAGCCAATAACACCCCGAAATAATATTGAAAATGGAAATAATAAAAAGCATGTAACAATTGGATCTAGATTTTCAGTTTCTGCTCTTGAAAATGAAGGAGTTTCTCGGAAATCTTCATTTTTTAGTGGAACATCATCTTCACATGAAAATGAAGTTGGTGGGGATATTGATGAACATCCACCAATGATAGATTTTTATCGACAAACAAAAGTTGATAATAAACGTGCAGTTCGGCCAACAATGACCGAGTTAATTCATGGAACAATTAATGATAGAGTTTTACAAGATTTTGAAGAAAAAAATGTTAAAATTATTAATGCCCAATTAAAGCCATCCGAACAAGAAGAAGCTGCAGCCAATTCATCCTCGGATGATGACGATGAAGAAAAGATTCCAGTGCCAGTTGCAAATTTAAAAAAGTTTGGATGGTTTGAAGGAGTTTTTGTGAGATGTTGTGCAAATACTTTTGGGGTAATGTTATATATGAGAATGGCATGGGTTGCGGGGCAAGCTGGAATTATGATGGGTTCAATAATTGTTTCACTTGGAGCAGTTATTACAATTATTACTGCACTTTCAATGAGTGCAATTTGTTCAAATGGTGTTGTAAAAGGTGGTGGAGCTTATTATTTGGTAAGGGGGAGATTTTTTGGGTAGTGTATACACAGACGCACAAACACGCACATCCAAATACAGACAGTTTCTAGTTCAACCTGAAAATCAGGCTAACTTATTTGCCCGATTTTCAGAATAAGCTACAAGAAAAAATTTGTGTGTGTTTGTCCCTTTTTGTGCCATTTCAAAACTTAAACATTTATTTTTGCAAATTTTAGATTAGTCGATCTCTTGGCCCACAATTTGGTGGCGCAATTGGAATAATCTTTTCTATTGCAAATGCAGTTGGGGCTGCAATGTGTACGGTCGGGTTTGCAGAGAATATTGTTCAAATACTGGGAACATATGATATCAAAATTATTGATGGTGGAATTAATGATATTCGAATAATTGGACTTAGTGAGCTGCCTTTTTAAACACAAAAATAATACACATGTTTTTAATTTTTCAGTAACATGTTGTTTGCTGCTTGCAATCATTTTTATTGGTTTAAGTTTTGAAGCAAAAATGCAAAGTGTCCTTTTAGCAATTATTATTGCATCCATCTTTAATTTTTATATTGGTTGCTTCATTTCACCATCTGAAGATAAGCAACAAAGAGGAATGACTGGCTTTAAATGTAAGTTTAACAAAATTTTGAAACAAAAAGGATTAGAGAAATCTTTTTTTAGCTCAAACATTTATTGAAAATTTTTATCCATCTTTTCGGGATAATTATCATTTCTTTTCGGTTTTTGCAATCTATTTTCCTGCAGCAACTGGAATTATGGCAGGTGCAAATATTTCTGGAGATTTAAAAAAGCCTACTGTAAGTTCCATTGTTTTAAATATTGGATACTATGTAGAAGAATTTTTTTTTCACATTTAAAATTTTGTAATTCAAAAACAATGCCATTAAAATTTTAGACTGCAATTCCAAAAGGAACAATTCTTGGAATTTTGCTTACAACAGCCGTATATCTTTCAATTGTATGGATTTCTGGAGCAACAGTTGTTCGGGATGCTGATGGTGTAACACTTCCAATTTTACTTGAAAATTCTACTGCAATTTCAAATGATGGCTGGTGGATTTCTTCAATCTTTTCATCCGTTTTTGGAAATGGTACACAATATTATGCAAAACCAGATTGTGCATTTTCAAATGAAAAACGATGCCAATATGGGATTGTTAATGATTCACAAGTAAGTAAAAGTAAAACTTTCGTTGTGAGAGACAACGACGGTTTATGACATTTTGCAAAAATGTTAAAAATTTTTAACTCCAAAAAACTCAACTCTTCCGTTTTAGATTTTCAATTTAATTTCATGGTGGAGTCCGCTAGTTATTGCTGGAGTTTTAACTTCCACTCTTTCCTCTGCTCTACTTTCACTTGTATCAGCACCAAAAATCTTTCAATCTGTTGCACAAGATAAACTCTTTCCATATATCGGCTACTTTTCAACTGGATTCAAAAAGGGCAACACTGAACCCCAAAAAGCATACATTTTTGCATTCCTTCTTTGCTGTTTAGTTGTACTTATTGGAAATTTGAATGCGATTGCATCAGTTATCTCAAACTTTTATCTTTCAACTTATGCCCTAATTAATTTTGCATGTTTTGATAATTCTTTTGCAAAATCTCCTGGCTTTCGTCCCTCATTCAAATATTATCATCAATGGATTTCCCTTCTTGGTGCAATTTTATGTGTTTGTGTAATGTTTATTATTTCATATCAAAATGCATTAATTACATTTTTATTCTTTGGACTTTTATTCTTTTATATGGCACATCGAAAACCGGATGTTAATTGGGGATCATCAAAGCAGGCACATGCATATCGGCAAGCATTTCAATATTGTCAAAAATTGGAAAAGATTAATGAACATGTCAAAAATTATCGTCCACAAATTTTGGTTTTATCTGGAAATCCAGCATCCCGGCCTTCGTTGGTTGATTTTGCACATGCAATTACAAAAGGAAATAGTTTACTCGTTTGTGGGCATGTTATTCCTGTAAGTCAACCTTTAAAGGGAGTATCAAAATTTAAAAAAATTTGAATAAAAAAATTTTCAAAAGTGTTAAAGAAAGCCAACACTCTTTAATAAAATTGGTCTTTCACCGATCCAATCACCCTGATTCAGGAACTTTACAGGTATTGCAAATATACACTTCCATGTCCCTTTAAACATTTTAAATTTTTTAAAGATTTGAATGAAAAATTTTTTCGACATTTCTAACACAACAAAATTTTTAGCATGATATGTCTGGAAGTGTAAATATTTTAATCCAAAATTTATCTAAACAAATTAAAACATGGTTTTCGAATCGTCGTTTAAAAGCTTTCTATTTTCCATTGGCAAATAAAAATTATCGTCTTGGAATTCAAAATTTACTTCAAGGTTCTGGACTTGGAAAGCTTAAACCAAATATCCTTTTTATGGGATATAAACAAAATTGGGGCCATAAAACTGCTTTAAAAGATATCAATGATTATTTTGGAATTATTTTGTAAGTTTTTCCCCATAGTTTATTTTTTGTGTTAAAATAATTGAATTTTTAAGGGATGCATTTAATTCACAAATGGGTGTATGCATTTTACGAAATGGTTTTGATGGATTTGATTTTAGTGATTTAATGTTAAAAAATGAAAAACCAATATTTTTTGAACATAAAGATTATGTTAAAAAGACTGCTGCTCCACCTCCGACAAAGAAGTTCCCACCTCGAGCCCCTCAACCAATGAAGCCTTCATATGCAGATTCCTTGGATGCCCTTACACTTTTTAGTGATGGTGGTTCAGATTTTAATATTTGTCGAAATGCTAAAAATATGGAAAAATTGTAAGGTTTTGTTCAAGTGAGAGTCCCTCAGTGAAAATTATCTTGTGATTCAACCTGAAAATCAGGGATTGATTGGAGAGATTTCGTTTTGTTATTTTTTACAATATTAAAAAGCAAAGAAATACGCTCCAACGAAACCCTGATTTTCATGTTCAGTCACAAGGAAAAAAAATTGTCGCGTTGGGACAGCCCTTTCATGCTTGATTTATCTTAAATCAGTAATTACCATTTTTTAGACAAAAAGAATTTGGCTCTGATCAAATTGAAGTTTTAACAACAATTAATGTCTTTCGTTTCAAGATTGAAAAGGGTGTTATTGATATTTGGTGGTTATATGATGATGGTGGACTTTCAATTTTAATTCCATATTTGCTTACACAAAGTAAAAGTTATCTTGAAGTAAGCTTTACAATGAAAATTAGCATAATAAATTAAAATATATTTTTAGGGTTCAAAATTACGAATTTTTACCCTTGCAAGTAATACTTCAAATGTTGAAGAAGATAAAGAAAAGCTTGAAGAGTTGCTTTTAAAATTCAGAATTGAATATGATGAAATTATTATTGTTAAAGATGATGGATTAAAACCAAAATCTGAAACGTAAATTTGCATTTTTTAAAAACTTAATTTGTAATTTTTTTGGTTTTTCAGTGTCCTTGAATTTGAAAGAATTATTGGTCCATTTTTTGTTGAAGCGGATACATTACAAGAAAATCAGGAAGGAATGATTTCACAAACTGAATTAAATACAAATGAAACAAAAACAATGAAAATGCTTAAAATTGCAGAATATTTACGGCAATATTCATGCGATTCTAATTTAATTGTTATGTAAGTTTTCGAAATGAAAAAGAGTGGTACTTTAACTTTGGATCATTATCAACATGCCGCCTTTGATCCTTTAGTCAGGCAAACACTGCTTTTGACACAGAGTTAAAGTGCCAAACTTTTTCCATTTTTCAAAATACACAATTTTTTAATCCCCCCATTTTTAGAACTTTACCGGTACCAAAGAAAGAATTAATTGGTGGATGCCTTTATATGGCATGGCTTGAAATTATGACAAAAGGTTTACCTCCATCTCTTTTTATTCGGGGAAATCAAACTTCTGTTTTAACTTTATATTCATAATCATTTTTTATATTGAATTACATTTGTTCGTTATTATAAAAAGATTTTATTCAAATAAATAACTATTATTTAAAGTCCTTTCCTGACCCCCCAAATCAGGTATGATGGGAAATTTCAAGTGGGATAACATGAGAGAAGCCAAATACAATGTGCAGAACAATTTTTTCGCAATAAATCAACAGCTTTTATTGTTTTGCTATTATCTTACAAAAAATTATTAAAAATACAACTGGATTTATTCACTTTTTGTTACTACAGAGATTATTATAGATAAATAAAACAAACAAAAAATACGGTGATAACACAAAACAGATTAAAGCAAATTTTCAAATATTTTTGAAACAAGAACTTTTGGAGCTGCTTTTCCATATCGCTGTTGATAAATTCGTGCAGCAGGACTTAATCGATGTAAATAATTTGCAATATTTTCATTTCCTTTTTCAAAATCTACAATATGAATTGATTTCTTATTATCAAGTCTCTAAAACTTAAATTATTGTAGCATAGTAATTATTAAAATTTAAACAAACCTCAAAAAATTTGAATAATTTCATTGGTTCTAAAATTTCCATTAACGTATCATCCAATAAAAGACGGAACACCCAAATTTTTCGTGTTTTATCCCAATTAAATAGTAAGGTTTCAGTTTCATGAGTTGTTCGAGTTTTGACTGATGCACTAAAAATGAGATTATCAATAGATAAACTCAAATAATATCAATAGAAACCGCAATTTTATCAATAAAAATATGGTAATGTCACATTACTGGATTACGGTATATTACAAATCAAACTTACTCAATATACATAGCACGTGGTAAATTATATAAAAAATGTTCCAAAATAATTGATTCACCATTTTCATCAAAAATTGAAACATCATGAAAAACAAGTTTCTTAATTTTTCCATCAGTAGTCAAAAAATCATATTCATTTACATAAAATGTTTGAGAAGTAATTCGAAGATATCGAATGGAACATGCTTCAAGCTTTGAAAAAATTGAATGGAATAAATTTGGATTTTCAGAATGTTGAACAATCATTGAATTTTGTATAATTAGTTTATTCATATCCAAGAATTTAGGCTCTTCACCATTTGATGACATTGAATTTCGAAAATGTTGTAGCTTTAAATCTTTTTGAATGTAAAGTGAATAGCAGAGAAGTTTTCGTTTAGCAAAATAAAAATATTTGCATGAAGAGTAAAGTTTCCTTAAAACATTTTGGGATGCATTTGTAAGAATGTAATGCATTAAAGAATTTCGAAATGGTAATAGTTGTCTTGCAGCAGGACTATTGTAGATTGTTACAGGTGCAGATGGTAGAACTTTAAAAACATATGGAGTACTATATTTCATTTCTTCCATTGCAGCTTTTGCTTCAGCAGAAAGTTTACCACGAAAATTTAAAAAATGTGATGTCAAAGATCGATCATTAATGAATAAACGTCGAAAACGATAATATACTGCTTCAGCAAGCTAAAAAATACCATATAAATAATTAAAATTTAATTTTGTTGTGTAGAATTTCGAAATGAGCTTATCCAGATCCGTCGTAGGCAGTTTTATGGAATAGAATAATCATACAGTATAGTTTTAATAAAGGTTCCCAATAAAGGTAAGTTAAAAGGATCACATTTTTGTGCTGACAGATCTTGACAATCCCAAAATAAAATAATTTGTCCAAAAAACGAGTTCTAAGAAATGAATTTAACATACCAGTTGATCTTTGGTTAATAAATATTTGATATACATTTGCCATAATTCAGGATTTAATTTTTCTTCATCAATTTGTTGACCAATTTCACGAGCAATTCGAGCTTCAACATTTTGTACAATTAAAGTTTGTTGTAAATAAGCGAGTTTAGCCTAAAATATTCAAAAATCATTTAAAAAAAAGAAGATAGGAGAACATTTTTTTTGCTGCACATTTTGTTAAATTTAACATTTTAAAAATGCAAATGCAACAAAGTAGACGATATTGGCTCCTGTCAAAAAGGTGCCGGCTGATTTTGGAAAAGTTGAGAAAAAGGAAAAATACATTTTGAAAATATTTATTTGATTTTTGTCAACAAGAAACTTTTAATGTTATATTTCGTAAAAAAAGGAACGACATCATTGTTAGTTTTAACATCGATTTTTAGGTATTAAAAGGTTATAAGAGCAGTATAAACACCTGTGTTAAGAAAAATAGCAACAGCATCATTCATTTTAACTTTATCGTTTTTAGAATGTAATGGGACATCATTCAAAAATGGTGAAAAAATTTAAAATTTAAAAAAAACATAATCAGCTACCAATATTTGGACTGTTCTATTATTAATAAACTATGTCCAGATTTAAACATAATTACAAAATTAATGATTTTTTTAAACAACAGTATTTTTTTGAAACTTTTGCCTAATTTAAAGATTTCTTTAAACATTTTATTTGTTTTAAAACATCAATGGTAAAAAAAATAGTTTTTAAGAAAGGACATTTTTTGTAAAGCGTTTTAAAGAGAAGAATCAAATTCATGAGGAGTAACTTTGTCATCTCCATTTGAATCCATAAAAGTAAACCATGACCGATCTTGGCTGAGATCGGTAATATTTCCGCGGTCAATTTCATTTAGATGTGAATTTGCATATTCTAACGCTGCTTCAAAACTGATAAATCCATCTTTATTTTTATCAATTAAATCGAATTCTTCTTTTGGCGTTTTTACAAGCTCTTTAAATATTTTCTTCTTTTTATCACCTGTTCGACATCCATTTTCACAATTACAACAAAAGCTAAAAATATGGGAAAATTATTGAGTAAGAGAAAAAAAGGGAGACATAAAAGTTACATGTTGCATTTTCCATAGGCACTACACCATCCAGTATTTCCAACATGCATTCCGCAACATTCTGCATTAGACTATGAAAAATCTTAAAGAATTAAAACGTTATTTTTGACATTGAATTTAAAAAATGGCCTGCTTCGCCGTTTCTGATATTACTACCATACCTGGAGAGGGGGGTCAGATTTTTTGATCCGAGGTCCGGTCCCCCTCGTCATGCTGGGCGAATTTTGCGAGCTCGGCTTTGGTATATGTTAAAAATTTTTCGGCGGCCCTTCGGGCCGCCGAATTTCCCTTAAATCGTAAGGGTCCTCCCTTAGCGTATATTTTTGGTTCTAATTTTTTCATTTTTCCAAAGAGTCCCCCCTTTGCGTATATTTTTGGCGACCTTTTTTTTAGACATCGATTTTTTTTCACCCACCATTTTCTCTATTTTATTTTTTAAGAGGCTTTTTCTATATTATGTTTAACGGGTGTTTGTTTTTTTTTGTTGCATCCTTCAATTTATAATATAATATAATATTTTGCTTTGTTACTTCACTTGTGTCATATCTTTTTTATTCATTGGTCATATATTAGTTACATTTGCTACTTATTTTATTTTTATTTCGAAAAAATTAAAGTTGAACAGTTAAAAATATTAAAACATGAAATGAAATTACTTAATATTTTATTTGTTACGATTATTATTTTAATTACTATTAAAAGCATGGTAGCATGGCAGGGAGCTAACGGTAACTTGTTTTTAAGAGTATTTTGTATTGGTGTCAAACAAAAATCCATCCTTGTTGAAACATCTGAAGATATGAAAATCAAGCTTTATGCTTTAAAACGTATTTTTGATACTCATTGGGCTGCAACTCAGGAATCTGCACTGAAAGCAATTGTTCAAACTTATGTTTGCATGTGGAAAACTCTCTCCACTTTGGCATAACTTTGAAATCCTAAATCCCACAACCATCAATGTCGATTTGGGAAGAAATAAACTTAATTTCCCCAAATGCAAATGAAAAGCATAAGCAGCTGACCGAGCGATTGAAAATCAATTCCCCCAAACTTGGAGTTCAACTTCATGATTTTTTTGAAAGTGTTGCAGTTGAATTTGGTTATGAAAATTTTAAAGATTGGACCCAACTTCCAGCGGAAGTATTTTACAACAAAATCTTGCAAAAACAAGCTGCAAGTGTACTTAGCAGTGATGCAGAGCGCGGTTTCTCCATACTTTTTCATTTTTTTGGATAAAAGAAGAAGCTGTATGTTGTTTGAAACTATTGACGCTCTTCTTACTATCAGAATGAATGGCCTGCCATTAAAACATTTTGATTGTCAAAAGTATTTAATTGATTGGAAAGCAAGAGGACATTTAGAAAGTGATGCTCAAAATCCTCGTGGACCTGATAATCCAAGATATGGCGCTGAAGACGAGAAAGATGATCCTATTCATGTAAGATTGATTTATAATGAATACATGACAGAAATGTGGCACAAAAGAGACACCATTTTCATTAAAAACCCTGTTGAAACTTAAATTCTGTAATAATTTTTTCTCACTTACATTTTTACTCTTTTTAATATGTTAAAGAGTGTAGTCAATAAAAAATTTTATTACTTATATGCATTCTTGCTTCTTTTATAGTTTTCCGTTTAAAAATTTTTTAAAAAAATATGTTCAATGATTTTAATAAATTATAGTGTTAAAATGTTTTAAGCATGCATTTAAATATGGAAATTTTAGTATAAAGAGTAAAAACCAAATATTTGTGAAGTTTATTTAAGAATTTTGAATACTTTATGTGCTAAAATTTTCATCCAAAATTTTGAATTTTTAACGTACTCCCCCCTTTGCCCGTTTTTTTTCCGACCGGCTTCGCCGGTCGGTTGGTCGGTGGGGTCAGATTTCTGACCCCCTCTTCCGGTATGATTACTACCAACAAAATGTGGGCTTTTTTGCATTTATTTTTCTTTTTCAAAAAATAAGCTTACAGTTACAAATAATGTCGTCATTAAAGGTAAAATGATTAATGCAGTTTTCATATCTCTGTTCACAGATACCTTCAGCGGATACTATTTTCCTAAAAAAAAAAAGCTAAATAGCCCAAAATCTTTTTTTTTGATACGAAATAAAATTTATGACACGGTGGCACAACTGACATAAAATGGATTGTATTTTTAAAAAAATCACAAATCACTTAAAAAAGGTTTTTAACACAGATGATATTATTTCATAAAAGCATTTTACAAAATCAAATACAAAACTTATTTCATAGACTTAATATTTTTTTAAGTTTTAACAGCCGACATAGGAGTGAAGCTTGACATTTTTCGTTAAATGTGTCTCGTCTGACATAAATAATTTCTATAACGTGTCAGACGAGCCAAAAGCAAAAAAAAATGCTGATGGTGTAATGTTATTCTTTTTGAAAACAACACTTTTTATTTCTCAAAGACGACACTTTGATTTTGATAAAAAAAATCGATTTGGCACTAATAAAAGAAAGGATTTGAAAAGCAAATTATTAAAGTGCCAGAATTCTTATATTTACTAGATGTTTAGTTCACGCATGTTCAGGATTAAATAAATGTTCATTTTCCTGTTTTTCATGTATCATTTATTTTTTTCTATCAAAGTTTATTTAAATCCAATCAATTTTTGTAAACAAAATAATCAGTTTCAATTTTAGGAAAAGAAAATGCATACTTTCCAAAGTTAAATAAACTCCAAGCTTTTAACATTTCTTGTTTACTTTCAATAATACTCTAAAAACAGTTTTATATTAAAATATTTAGTTGCAGGGAAGTTTCAAAGGTAATGAAAAATTTTTTATGCAGTACGAATCGTCATTCTTTAACGACGGGATTTAACGAATGCTTTTGTTCCGTTAAATCGAACAAAATTTTCATTTCTCACGTGATAAGGTTTTATGCAAATTTTTGAAACTTTGGAGACTTTGTGAGAATAAAACCAAAAATTTTAGCTTAACTTTGTACTCCTGAAAATTCTCTACAAAGTTAAATTAAAGTTTTCATAAGTTTTTTTATAGTTTCAAAACTTTGCATAAAATCCCCGCGTGTCCTCGTCATTGGGGAATGACGACCGCTTTTCTTAAAAATGTTTTCACCTTTAAATGACTTTAATTTTTAAAAAAAACTATGCTAACTAACTTCAATCATAATTGCAATTTTATATAATTTTGCTTGTCTTCCTGCATAATCTGGCATTCTTAATTCTTTTGTATAATATTCGTGTAATTTGATTGAAGCATTTTCAATTATTTTATCTGCAATTTCTTTTGTTGACTCACTTATTTGTGGTAAACCTGAAAAATAAATAAAAAATGACAATTCGCATAAAAGAAAAAATGTTTAGCATCCATTAAAGTTAGCTACGTGCAGAAGCAATTTGCGCTTTTACGTTTTTCTGTGATAATATATGGAGTGCTCACTTTTGCACATTTATTATTTATTTTATCTGACTCAGAAAAAAATTCTGCATCCATTAGGCATAGTTTCGAATTCCGCCTCGAATTGCCACACAATTCGGTTGAAAAAATTACGGTATTTTCATTTTTTCTTTGTCATTTATCTTTTTTATCAGCCCAAAAATTTATATTTTTTCTTATCAAATATTATTAATAAAAATCTTCTGCATTTTTTGGTACCAAAATTATCGCATTTGGAGAAGTTTGAAAAAACCGTGCACGTAGCTAATTAAAGTGAATGTTTTTTGTAATAAACATTCACTTTATGTCAATGATGATAAAACACTTACAATGAAATGACCATAAAGCAATTAAACAAATATACGTAAATTCAAAGGATGTTGCTTTAACTTTTTTAAATTCAACATAAAATTTATCAAGTTTTTCTTCATATGGAACAACAAATGTTTTGCTACCTTCATTTTCTAAATCCACTTCAAGAAATTTTGGGGCAGATTTTTCATCAAGATATTGAAAATTATCAATTAAAACTTTAAATTCTGATTCATAACCATAATGTTCAAAAACAACGTAAACATTTCGAAGGTATATAAACATTTGCCAAAATCGATCATGTAAAATTAGCTAAAAAGTACAATGCCGATAATTTGTTGATGTTCATTATTTTGTTTAAGATGGTTTTTATATGATAATTTGGATTTTTAATCTTTTATCATATATAATAATAATTTTTTTTAAACAATTTTCACAAAAAAATTTACTTTTTCATTATTCGGCAATTTTTGAAAGTTTTGAAAAGATGAAAGAAGTTTTGCGGAATTTATTGCAAAATTATTAATAAAAGATGCTGTTTTAAATGTTGCTTCTTTTTCAATACTAAATGGAATCCATTTTTGTTTTGGTAAAGAAGCTGCAATCATTGAAAAAATGGTTTCATTAAAAAAATTAAAAAAGTTCGGCGTTGATGAAGACGTTGATGGAATACTCTTCTAAATATAAAAACTACTATCAAATATATATATATTTGTATTTGATTTCGTAAAAATAAGTTTACCTTAAAAATATCATTAATTTGATAAAACATATCATACATATTCCACGGATTTGTTTTATCCGGTTCATAATTCATTATTTCATAGAAATTGTTCGTTTTTTGACAAAATTTGTTTATCTTTAAATCCAGTTGTAAGCAACGGTTATAACGACAAAGCCGACAAAGTCCATTCGTTGAGCCTAAAATATTATTGACTTATACGTACATTTTTTGGGTCCCGAAACGATTAATAAATTGACCCCACAAAACCTTGGAGGGCAAATGTTAGATACTGATTCAGGATCTTGCAAAAATGTTCGTAATGGTCCGCTTCTTTTAAAACACTGAAAAAAATAAATTAAAGAAAAAACCTTTTAAATTACATTTCATTTTTCCATTTCTGCATTTATATTTTTTGTGAGAATTAGCAGATCTTCGATAAAATGCTGCACAACCATAACAAATATTTACCTAAAAATCAAAGATAAAATAAATTTTAAAAAAAAAGAATTGATTTAAAAAAAACAAACTTGAAAATGCAGTTTTTCAGTTAATTTTCCGCAAATCAGACATGGTTCTGACATAATTTCTTGCTTAATAAACAATTGTTTTTAAAATTATTTAAGAAAAAATCAAGTCACAAATTTACACACTTTTTGGTGGCTGAAAAAAATTATTAAATCAATTTTTCTGCATTGTTTTCGTTCAACCACCTTCTCTCTGTTTTTCTATCTCCCTCCGATGTGACGTGATAAAAATACAAATGAATGTCTCTAAAATTGAAGATCGATCAAAAAATTTTTATGTCTTCCAAAAAAAGATGACATTATACCTTTTTTTTTGGGTGTCACAGAAAAAATATACAATTGATTAATTTGAACCTTTTGATTTTTCGTAGTCTACAATAGTGCTTTGCTACGCCCGCGGCGCCATTTGTGGACAGAGGGCGGAGGCGGTTTTTTTAAATGTGGAGGGTCGTCCGCGCCATTGAGTACAAAAACTTTAAAGAAGAATTTTTATTTCTTTTAAAATTGAAAGAAAACACAATTTTTCAGCTTTTATTATGCACATTTTATCTTTAAAAAACACGTTTAATTGCTTTTTTTTACAGTTCAAAGTTAAAAAAATATGTGTCACAAATGTTTTAATTTTAAAAATTATACTTGTTTCATATTTTTTTGTAATTTTTATTTTTATAAAAACACTAAATGTAGCTGCAAAAAGTCCAGGAAATAAAAACTATGTTTTTTGTGATGAAAAAAACATTATAAAATATATACTTTCCCTCTTCTAAATTTAAATATGAAAAAGGAATATGATGCCTGATTAAGTCCTTTGTTAAAGCTTGAAGTGTTTATGGATTTTTCGTTGTTCAAAATTTTTCGCTGATAAAAGTTATCGTTAATCTGCAGTTTATTTTTCTTTGGATTTTTTGTTGTTTTTCATTTTTAACATTGAAACACATATCAAATATTTCGTAAAAGTTTTGTCCTTAAAAATCGCCAAAATTTTAATTAATTTTACTTGAACTTTAAAAATGCTGTTAAAAATCTGACGTTTTGTTTTCTCATTTATTGTTGTGATGAGTCATTGACAAAATTGTGTGTTTATTTCTCTAACAAAAAAATACATTTCTTTCCTTTGCAAGTTACACCTTTTTTTGTTGCTAATATTTTAAGTCATTTTTGTGTTTGCACACATTTTTTTAAAAACAGAAAACATTTTTGTTGGCTCTTTTTTAATAAAGGTTGAAGAGAAAATTGATTTTAGTTTTTTTTGGTGATGACATTTCATATAGGAATTGATCCAAGTCGTGGAGAAGTGTCATATTATTTGGAATCAAATAAAAAGAAAACTGCTTTTCCAGAAATAAATGTTTGCAAAGGTAAAATTTTATTTTTTTTGTGTTTTATTAATCAAAACATTTTTAGTTACCCCAGATGAAATTGAAAAAGTTCAAACTATTTTTGACGAAATAAAATTAAAAATAAATGGGAACCTTGGATTTCTATGCATTTATTTAAATCCAGAATATAATCAAGAAGCTCGAAAAAAATTTATTGAATGCAGTTTAAAATGTAGATTTCATAATGTTGAAATAATTAATGATAAAACGATTGTTTATTTGGAATCGATTTCTCAAATAAAATATAAACCTTTAAATGGAAATATTTTTTGGATTTGTATGAGTTTTTATTTAATTGATATTTGGGAAATTAAAAATCAAAAAGCTATTTATATTGGGGAATTTAAAGCAGATCCATCAAAACTGAATGAATTACAAAAAGTTGTAAATGAATCAAAATTGAATAAAGGACCAGATATTGTAATACAATATGATGAAATCAATAAAGTAAATATTGGAAAAATTTCAAACGATTGTGAATATTTTGAAATTAAACATGATCGATATTGGTGTTCAAGATTATGTTTGTTAAAAGCTCGAACTGCAGCTGGTGATCGACAATTATCACATTTTTATGTTTCAGTTTTTTGTCACAAAAATTTAGCTTAAAAATTGAAGATAAAGAAATTGCTGCTTTTAATGTTGCACAAAAATTGCCAATTATTTTTTTCAGTCAAATAATAAAAAAACCAGGCGATTATATTTTAAAAGTTGTAAGTTTCTGTGTTCTTAAAAATTTTAAAAAAAATAAAAAAAGTTTTTTTTTAGGAATCGTGTCGTGATTATGGAAATTATAACGAAAGTGATACATTCGTATTACCAAATTACAATGAAATTAATTTAATTTTCAACATTGATACAAATGAAATTTTTTCAGTGTCGTTTGAAAAGATGCCAGATTTTCCTTGATAAAATGCCACTTAATTGTTAATAAAATTTGTTGATGAAAATCAAACTTTTGTTTAAACTTTTGTTTTACATTTGTCATTTTTATAAAAATTTTACAGAAAAAATAATTACTTTTTACGGCGGATTATTGCCAATTAGTACGGAACATAAAGTTTCGAGGAACATTTAATTCTACAATAAAGTTAACTGTAGATCGATTTTTTTATGTCTTTTTCTTTTCTTTTTCGAATTTATCGAAATTATAATTTTCAAAAGCTTTAAATCCTTTTTTCACTTTTTTCAAAAAGTGATGTTTGTTTTCTTTGATTTTTTTTAAAAATGAGAAATATATCAAATTGTCCACCGCCTTTAAAAAACATTTTATTGCTTTTAATATTTAAACGAAAGTGGCTTTTTTATGTGTCGTTTTTGCTTTTATTTATTATCAAAATTCTTACAAATAAAATAAACATAAAATAGGAACGCATTAAATACATTTTTTAAAACCATAAAAAATGTGAAATAAAAAAAAGTTGCCAAGTAACAGAATAATCAGTCGTTATGGTAGTCTTGGAATTTTTTTTTTTGAAATTTTCATAGATTCTTTCTTACATTTTCATTATTTTTTAACAGTGGCATTTCAACTAAAAATGGAAGGACTGAAACATCGCAAAAATGATGCTGTAAAACATATAACTTCATTTACTGAATGGTGGGCACTTGCAAGTTTAGGATAAAGTTTTTGATATTTTCTTTTTAGGACATCCACGCATGCAATTCCACAAATTCGACGTTCACATCATTTTTGTCCAATTTTATTTTGGACAGCTCTTTTTCTGATTGGTTCTGTGCTTATCGTTTGGCAAACAACAGTACTCCTTTTTGCATATTGGGAATATGATTTTAATTTACAAACTGATCAGAAAGATGGACGAAATTTGTTTCCTGCTGTTACAATTTGCAATTTAAATCCCTATCGAAAAAGTGTTATTTATCAACAAGAAAATGTGCAACGTTTAATGGAAACCTATGAATATTCGTTAAAAAAATTGTCATGCAACAAAAATCCAAATTGCATCTTTGAAAGAAATGTCACATTTGAAGATTATCAAGAAAAATATCAATTTAAAGATCTTAAAGATCCATCAAGTTTACAAGCTCGAGCAAATAAAATTTTGATACTTGAATTAGCAGGACAATATGTTTCTAATGCAACTATGGATTTCAATGAATTTTTCCAAGGTTGCTCTTTTGAAACAAATGATTGTGATCTTGAGTATGTTTCGTATCATCCTTTTTCTTGCACCCTTCTAATATGGATTTTTTTATAGACATTGGAACACATTTTTTAATCCAGTTTTGGGTGCATGTTTTACATTTAATAATCAAAGTCAAGTTTACTCAATGCGGATCGGTTCAACTTATGGCCTTCGAGTTATTGTTAAAACAAATATCAGCGAATTTATTGCAACTTCAGATACTGCAGGATTTAGAGTATACGTGCATGATCAAAGTGAATTTCCATTTCCTGAAGTTAATGGTGTTAGCGTTGATGTTGGTGCTGGTATTGGCATAAAAGTTCAATGGGTATGTAAAATAGGTTCTTTGAGTTTTTATTAAAAAAAGTAATTTTGTATTTTTTGACACAAAAATTAAACTTCAAAAAAGTTAAAAAAAGTTAGCAGCGAGTGGTTTCGATCCACCGACCTCGAGGTTATGGGCCTCGCGCGCTTCCACTGCGCCACGCTGCTCACATTTAAACACGCAAATTTTTTGCATACGAACCAAATATAGAAAAGCATTATAAAATCAATGCAAAAATATTTTTGCCTGTTAGATTATCTAACTTAGATAAATCAAAAAACACATAGCAATAACAAAAAACACATTCCACCAAAAAATTAATGAAAGGAAAAACATTTTTTTAGAAAGAAGATGATCATTTGGCAAAACCATACAGTAAATGTGACAATACAAAACCTGACGGATATTTATATCCTTTAGAATATACAACAGAAGCATGCCAACGAACATATTTTCAAGTACAAATGGTTAAAAATTGTAATTGTTATGATCCACATTATCCACAACTTTTAAATTCAACTGGTACCCCAGCATGTTCAGTTGAAAATAATTGTAAACATATCTTTTTCTATAATAATTCATTGTAATTCAAATTTTTAGTTGATTGTTGGTTACAACAATCAAATAATAATACATTACGATATATGTCATGCCAGAATCCATGCCATCGTGGAACCTATGTTTTTGAAGCATCAGATGCAAGATGGCCATCTGGTTCAATTTCATATGTTGGAAAATGTGAAACTGGAATGTACGGAAATAAAACTTGCGTTGAAGTTTTTCAAGAAGAGGGTGCATTGATTGAAGTCTTTTATGGTACACTTAGTTATGAAGTTTTTAGTGAAGAAGGTTCATATAAGGTAATGGATAGAGTAGTTATACTAATAATAAAAATGTTAAATTTTAATTTTTTTAGATTGTCAATTTCTTAGCTGATTTTGGTGGACAACTTGGTCTTTGGCTTGGAATGGGCATTGTTTCAATTATTGAATTTTTTATTCTCGCAATTCAAGTAAAAGTTTTTTTATATTTTCAAAAAAAAATATACACAAACGTTTTTAGCTATTATTTACTGGTTTACATCCGAAAGCCGGAGAAGTATTCAAATTTTAATTATACTCTTTAAATTTTATATATGCTTAATCAATTCAAATCAATTAAAAAATTTGTACGGTAATACATTAATGAAATTTTTCATTAGTAAGGGCAACAAATGTACTTTGACGCACAGTTTTTTCCAATATAAATCTCTGTGTTATTTAAAAATAATGTGACTTGTAAATTCATTAAAAATTTAGTTTTTAATTTAAGTTTTTTAGCTTAAAACCATTTTTCACCTGGAAAAAACACTATAAGCTTGTTTTTTTTTTCGCATTTTCAAAATTTAAAATTTATCATATTATTCTTGGCAGTTGTTACTACAGTTGTTTGTTATTTTTTTTAAAATGAAATATAACGTTTCGGAGATTATTGATTTTGAAATAATTTCGATATTCCAAAAATTTAGTTTAATTACATTTATTTTAACTGTAATATTTGAAATTTTTTATGGAATAATTGTTTATTTAACAACAACAAAAACAATGCAATTTTTTCGAATTTTAACATTTATTTATATTTTTGAATGTATTTTAACTGAATTTTTTATGTTCTGTTGGAAACCATTTCGATTATTTCCATATACGATATTTTATTCAACTGGGATTTTGGCTCCAATGTCTTCAACTTTGTCAGCTTGGATGGCAGCATCTTTTTTAAGTGCTATTGCGTTTTTTGTTGAAACTTTAACGATAATTGTCGTTGAAAGACATTTTCGAATTCTTGGAAATCCAACAAAAAGTAAAAGATTTTGGGTATATTTTATGTTTGTTCTTACTTTCATTTGTGCAGTAACACCAGCTTTTATATTTATTTTACAAAATATAAATGACACAAAAGTTATAACACTATTAAAATCTGAACATGAAAATATCGAACAAATTTTGGATTTGCAGCCATCTCTGTATTTGGTTGATTATACTTACAAGGTATCACTTTGGATAGCTGTTATCACTTGCTTAATTTATGGAATCATTCGAATCATTGTTTTTGTTTTTGTATTAAAAGAAAATTTAAAATTTGTTAAAAGAACAAATACTTCTGTAAAAACTCGAAAACAATTTACATTAATGTTTTATTCAACAATGATTCAATTTGTTACAACACTTATTTTTGCTGGTTTTGCTGGAATTTGGTTAATAACATTTTGTATCGGTGAAAATACTTTTGGAATTAAAGTCACATTTTATATTTCAATTTCAATTGTTATGTGTTATCCGATTGCAGATGTTATAATTGTTATAACAGTTGTAAAAGGATATCGAAATACTTTAACGAAAATTTTTGTTGCAATTACAGGAAAACAGAAACGAAAAATATCTGGATTTGGATTTCAAAATGCTTCATTTAATGGCGTATCAAAATTCACTGCAGCTGCAAAACGAAAAATGAACGTGTTTTAAAAAAATATGTTTTTACATTTTTGTGCCATTTTTTAAACAGGTCTCGAAAAGTAATAAAATTTTTTCTGCAAATGTATATCTTGAACCTAAACATCCTGGAATTCATTTAAAGCAAAAAAACAATTTTTTACTTTGTACTGTATTTCTCCGCATAGATTATAATGATGCAATCCTATGGCAAATATCTTTAACAGTGACACAACCTAAGAAAATAGCTGCAAAGTTACCGTATCAAACAACATTGATTCAATAATGATAGGTTTTTAGATTCATATTTTCCACAAATTTACCGAAAAAAAAGAAATAGTAATAACATTGATTACTTGAGAAAATAGAAATCAAACAGTTTCAAGGAGACGTGCAAAAAATTTTTCCGCTTTTACAGGAAAACAAAACCGAAAAATATCTGGATTTGAATTTCAAAATACTTCAATCAATGGTGTATCAAAATTCACCGCAGCTGCAAAACGAAAAGTGAGTATGTTTTTATTTTTATTTTTTTTCGTTGAGTAACTCAAAAAAAAGAGATGTAATTACAATTATGAATTATAAAAAATATTTTAACATGAGCATCTTTTTTGTATTTTATATTCATAAATTGTTTCAATTTTTATATTTTCATTAAACTCTGGAAAGGATGAGTCATCACTGCCAGAATTTTTTAAAGCAGTTTTTGCAATTTCATAAAAAGCTTTTTTAATATTTACATTATTTTTTGCTGAAACTTCAAAATATGGCATATTTGAATTTTTTTGACACCATAATTCTGCACTTTGAGTTGATACTGTTATCTTTTCCATTTCATCAATTTTATTTCCAAGTAATACAAATGGAAATTTGTCGGGGTCCTGTGCGCTGAAAAATGAAATAAAACAATTTCTTCTCAAATATAAGATTTTTTTAAAGACGCGTTTTTTATATGATTTTTTTGTAAGATTAAGTTCTATCTCAAAGTAAATATTTGAATAAACTTACTTTGCCTGAATTAAAAATTCATCTCGCCACGAATCTAATTTTTTAAAAGAAACACTGTTTCTAACATCGAATGTTAGCACGCAACAATCAGCTCCACGATAAAATGCTGTTCCTAATGAATGAAAGCGTTCACAGCCAGCTGTATCCCAAATAGTGAACGGTAATCCGATCCGATCCGACGGATTGATCCGTCAAAATTCCCAATCCGTTAACAATCCGTCAATCCGATCCGTTGAATATTCTGATCCGTGATTTTTTTCTTTTTTTTTGACTCATTTCTGTCGTTGTTTATTTTTGTAATGACAACAGATATTTTACGTCTAGATCGTAAAACAGTCCACATTGTAAAACCATTGTAGATAAGACATGTCAAACTTTTTTTTATTTTTTTTAAAACAAACGTTTTAAAAAAAATAAAAAAAAGTTTGAAAAATTTGTTCTATATTTCCTAACAATCCGACGGATCAATCCGTCAATCCGATCCGATATTTGACGGATTGATCCGTGATCCGACTTTTTGGATTTCGGATCGGATTACCGTTCACTAATCCCAAATCTGAAGAACAACGTTAAAATTCTTGGGTTTTTTGTTTTTTTTTATTCAAACAGAATTCGTTTGAAGTGAAAATTTCTATAATTCTTTTCGACACTTACCTGTAACGTTACAAATCAAATTTTTTTAATTTTGTGACAAATGTGATAATATCACATAAAAAATATTATTTATAAAAAATGTTCTACATGATTTTACAACATGCAAATGCATTTTTTCTTTGATAAAAATAATTGTTAAAAAGCGACGATGTGATAAACTGTTAAATGTTAAACGAATAATGCTCAAACGTCTGCCCCTTTACCAGCGCAATCATTCTTTATCTTTCCTTGTATAGACGCACCTGCAGATTTAGCCTTAACAAAAGATGCAAGAAATGAATGTTCTCTAATTTCTCGTCTTTCTACAATCATTTTTATTTCCTCTGCCCTCCTTTTGTGTGCATCTCTTTCATTTGCGTTCCACTCATGAACGTCCTAAAATTCATATCTCTTTTAAATTTAAGAATCGTGCTTTTTACACTTTTTGGTTTTTGATTTTATTTTGCAGACAAAGGTAAAATGAAGCTGAGAGAATAAGCTTCTTAAAGTTTTATCTAGCTAACTTTTTGCAGAATTTTTAAAAAAGGAATTATTTTATCATTGTTTATTTCACACTTGATACAATTTGGGGTAAAAAAGTAGGTAAAATTTTGGAAGTCAATATTTGTTACAGAAATAATGCTAAAATACTTTTTTATATTTTTTAATTTGTTTTTATTGATTTATGGAAAATATATTTGTGTTGAAAATACTACAGTATATTTAAATTTTAATGAAATCGCATTCTTTGAAACACCTGATTTTCCAATGTTAATTGACGAAAAACAGTTTTATTCATGTTTCATTACATTTGCATTAAAAGAACAAAGTCGGACGGTTTGAATTAAACAATTTTTTACTTTGACACTTTTTTTTGTAGAATTACAGAGTAATTTTCGGATATGTTTCTAATCAATATACGCCGGATCCACATGAGATCGGCAGCAGCGTTACTTCATATATTATTGGCATTAACAAAGGCTTTGTTTTTCCTGATATCGATGATTATGAAAATCCATCAAGGCATTTTTCACAAAAAGGTTATGTGATTTTTGATGATGGAAAAGAAAAATGTCCATTGGAATCTATTTGCAATCCTTTTGTTTTCAAAGATGAAACACAAATTATCAATTTTGGTTCACATCCGTTATACAACTTAACAAACTCATGCCGATGGAAATTTATTGCTCCAAATGAATATGGTTTTAAAATTGTTATTTACAAATTTAATCCAAAAACAGAGGTTTCAATAACAAATAGTACTGATATTATTGTTAAGTAAGTACATAATGATAAATAAAAAGTGGTTTTTTTAATCAACATTGGGGTTCTCTGAACTTAACGATTAGGGTAAGAGGACTGTGGGTTGTGCTGGAGGTTTTCCGGTAAAGTATTTTACGGTAAGTTAAAAGGTCAGTGAGTAAATATACCAAAAAGTCGAAAAGTGGTAAAATCTTGTAAATTATTATTTAATAATTTGTTGCTTTTTAAATATTTTATTGTTAAATATGACACTATTACAAGCTTTAAATACCTATATTTTGTCAAAACAAAAATTTTTAAATGTTTTGTGATACACAAAATATTATGAAAAGATTTGAAAAATTTTTTATAACATTCAGTCATCAATTTTTTAACTTATTACCCTGTAAATCAATCCCTCATCCCGAGGCAAATGTTTAGTTATTAAAAAAAATTAAAAATTATGTGAATTATTTAAACTAATAATATTTTTGCAGCCAAAGAAGTGTCAAACTGAATCATCCCTATTACAACGATGACAACTCTATCCAAATTTATTGGTTAAATTCGCTTATGAAATTTACTGCAAATGATTTCTCTATTTCAATTAGCATTGTTAAAAAGAGTTTTAACTACACTGATGAAAATTGTACCATCACAGATGTAGATGACGTCAAAAAACATTGGAAAAGCTTTACTTACCCATATAAAGGATTCCCAAATAATGCCAGATGTTTTTATAATCTTACTATTCCGGCTAACACATCTGTTGGAATGATAATTTATACTTGGGGCATTGAAACAAATGCTGATATTTTGCAATATTATCGAAGTGAAACTGATATTGTTCAAATACTTAAACAACCATCTTTCAACTTGGGTTTTATGCTGGAATCCGGTTACAATGGAATCGAAAAAAGCGTTTTGTTCGAATTTAAAAGCGATGGAAGCTTTTCATCTTTGGGATTTACAATAATATTTGCATTTCTTGGTACGTTTAAAAAATATAATACCTCAGAATGGAAAACCATAAACGAAAAATGTACTTTTGTTACAAAAGTTTTAACTCTTAATATAAGACCCCATTCAAAAAAGGTTCGAAAAAGACAAAAAAGCCATTTTGCCAAAAAAAACGCGTTTTGTTAAAAAAAATCTCATTTTTTCCATACAAAAAAAGTGAGATTTTCCCAACAGTTGGGAAAAGTGAGATTTTTACAACTGTTGGGAAAACTTTTTCATATCCGCGTCTTATATTTTACCAAATGTTATCGATAGTTTTAGTAGTTTTATTTTTAACAAAATCATATCCGCAAAGTTCCTATCGACAAAAGCCTCACAAGAACGTGAACAGAAATTTTTCTCGAAGGCGGCACAAGGCGTTTTTTCGGCAGGAGGGGTCGAGTTAATTTCAAGAACACTGATAAAAAATTCCATCGTGATGTCTGTTCTTGAATGTTTACTTTTTTATACCATTTTAGAATGTAAATGCAATTCTGTAATCAAATGTGATGCTTCATTGAAAGAACAAACTATTATGGGAAACAATAGTGATGAACGATATTGCGGAAATTTAAGCTGCAACATAACAGTAAATAATATGATATTTCTACTGTATTCAATAACCGTTTTTCTTAGATACAACCTTGTCCAACAGATTTTGGATTTATGAAATTAACAATTTTGCTTACAAATGATGGGATTCCGATAAATTACACATTATTTGATATTTTTAGAATTATATCAAATAATGAAACGGTTTTAAAAATTGATAATTCAAACCGAGATTTAGTTACTTTTGGTATTTACATAAAATCTTCAAATAGAAATATTTTTGAAGCAATAACAAATCCTTCATATATACCTGGATATGTTTGGATAACATATCAGCCGTATAAATGTACATACCAATTCGGGTTTTATAAACTTTTTTTTATCAAATACATTCATTTTTAGTGCCATCTTTGAATACTCATATTATTCTATCAGCTAATTTTTCAAACTGTATTCTTGATTTAAGCACACATATTTTATATATTATTGAAATTTCTGATGATTTCGTTAGTTTTTATTTCATTTTATCTTATAAAAAAACTATGTTTTAAAAATTTTAGAAATCAAAAAATCTTTCAATATTGATATATCGTTTTCAAAAAGAAAAAATTCGTTTTTCAATTTTTAATAATCAAAGTCTTACTTATAATTTGAATGGTGGTCGAAATTGGTGAGATCTTTAAAATTCCTTATAAAGAATTTTATTTTTATTTATCTGTTAAACAACAACTTATGAAAGCCCTTGAAAAGTGCTTCAAAAGCTGTCCAATTTAAAACGAAAATGTTTTTTAGTTTCGGTTTAAATCCATATAAATGTGAGATTAAAAATAATCAAATTGCATTATATCAAAATGACAACGATGAGAATGGTCAATTTGTTGCTGTTAAGCTATCAGGTTCGTGTCTACAGTGTTCCTTAACCTTTAACATTAAATAATTTGAAGAAAAGTTTGATGGTTGCGTTTTATCCGAGACTGTAATTACGACAAAAGAAGCTGACCATGTGAACGTCACGGCAGTATCAAACAATAATGGAATTTGTGATATTATATTATTTACAGACGACGATTATGATATCACTTATTTATGGACGACATCAGTTCGCCAAAATGTAAAAGTGTTTATTGGACTTGATAAAAGTAGATTATATTTTGAATTCAAGTTTGTATTTTAATCTTAAATTTACAGTGCTCCGCAAAACTACAGAACCACTGCAATTTTTGTTATTTTTAGGTCTTTTTTAAAGGTATATCGTAGTCAAAACAGTTTGTCAGTTGATTTGCCTCAGCGTTTAAAAAAATTTCTATTTTTGGTGATTTCGCATCGAAAATGCTAAATGGCTTAAAAACGAAATTTTAGTATACAGTGTTTTCCCGATTCCAACTTTTTCCGATTCCGATTCCAGTAGATTCAATTCTTAGGTTTGCAGATTATTTTTCGCAAAAAGAAGTTAGGGAAAATATATTGCATAAAATGTGCATTATTTAATCAAATTAGTACAAATTAATCTGGAACAGCTTTTTCCAAAATGGAAGAAAAATTATAACATTTTGTTCAACTAAAACATAACTTTGCAAAAAATATTATTGGAATCGATTCTTTCCTTTCCGATTCCGATTCTTGTTTCCGTTTTCATTGTTTGGAATTGGAATTGGAATCGGGAAAACAATGTTTGTTATGTGCATTTGATAGCCCTTGGTAAACAAAAATTAGAGCGATTCTATAGTTTTGTGGAGCATTGTATCATTAAATATAAAAGTATGTTTAGTTCAATATCAGCGAAAAAATGGCAACATATTGTTTTATTATCTCGATCTTATATCATTGAGATTCCAAAATCTGCTGCTATATTTATTATGTTAAGCAAATTCAGCGGTTGGATATCTTTAGAATATCCATATTTTTCAATGATAACAACACGACATTTTGGTACTACAAAATATGATGATCAACCTTTAGTATATCAATATATCGGAAATGTAGCACTAAAATTTACAGCAGTATATTATAATATGTCTTCAAAAGATTCATTCTATTTTTTAACTTCTGATGAAGAGGACAATTTTAGTGATAAAATTTAGTAAGAGCTTTTTTTAAAAGTTGTATTAAAGTGAGCGTCCGGGATAAGCAAAGTTTCTTTTCATTTTTAAATTACTGTGGTTTCACCCCAGAGGGCATTGAACCTTCTGACATTTGATTAATATTCTACTTTTTGACCACTATACTATTGCTGACACATTCAAGCCTGTCAAGAAATAAATGACAAGCATTCTCATTCGTAAATGAAAAAATAAAATGATGAATGCATTTATTTTTGGGGTGAGACTTTAAAAATGAAAAGAAACTTTGCTTATCCCGGACGCTCCCTTTAATGAACATAATTGATTTAGTTTCAATAAAACTGGTGATTCTGTTATCCTTAATGATACTTTTATTGATTTGATATATTATGCTGAAGTGGTTTCTGATGAAGCAATGTTTTTCGTTGAAACAATTAACACCAATAATATTTCAACTTGTTGATGCCGCTCCTTTATTGATATACCATTTTTTTAGCCATTTGTACTTGATAATACATTAATAAAATTTTTCATTCCTAAGGGCAGCAAATGTACTTTGAAGCACAGTTTTTTCCAATAAATCTCTGTGTCATTTAAAAATAATGTGACTTGTAAATTCAATAAAAATTTAGTTTTTAATGCAAACGACGAAAAGCTGAAAAATGAAAACAGTTATAATTTCTTTGGCTTAAAACCATTTTTCACCTGGAAAAAAACACAATAATAATTTTTTTTTTGCATTTTTAAAATTTAAAATTTATTTTATTATTCTTGGCACTTGGTACTACAATTGTCTATTATTCTTTTTAAAAAAATGAAATACAACGTTTCGGAGATTATTGATTTTGAAAATTTACTGTAGCTGCAAAACGAAGAATAAGCATGTATTAAAAAAATATTTTTATGACTTTTTCTGAACAGATGTTTTTCTTTGAAAATAACAAAAAAATTTTACGAACTTTTATTTTTTATTTAAAATACAAACACCCATAAATTTATCACAGAAATACAGAATCATTTATTTTAGATATATAATTTAAATTTACGAAACTGGAAAAAGAAGGTCCAAAGTGATAGTAAGAAGTGCATTAATCATCAACTTTTAATTTAGTATAGAACTTAACATGTTTAAGTAAAATATTCATAGAAACAATTAAAGAATAAGGAAATTTTTTGAACAAATTAAAATAACTGCTACAATAAAAAAAACTACCATCCGGTGTAACATCGGCGATGTTCAACAATTTTTTCTTTAATTAGTAATTAATTTCAAAGACAGATTAAAAACGTTGTATAAAATTTAAATTAAAGTTCTTTAGTATAAAATTATTGCACCTGCGACGCTGTAGCTTTCTTCGTTTCAAAACTTCATGTTTGTATAAAAAATTTATTATTGCTGGCATTCTCGCTACTACAGTTGTCTGTTATTTTTTTTAAAAAATGAAATATAACGTTTCGGAGATTATTGATTTTGAAATAATTTCTGTATTCCAAAAATTTAGTTTAATTACATTTATTTTAACTGTAATATTTGAAATTTTTTATGGAATAATTGTTTATTTAACAACAACAAAAACAATGCAATTTTTTCGAGTGTTAACATTTATTTATATTTTTGAATGTATTTTAACTGAATTTTTTATGTTTTGTTGGAAACCATTTCGATTATTTCCATATACGATATTTTATCCAACTGGGATTTTGGCCCCAATGTCTTCAACTTTGTCGGCGTTAATGACGGCATTTTTTCCATTCGGACATGCATGCTTTGTTGAAACTTTAACGATAATTGTTGTTGAAAGGCATTTTCGAATTATTGGAAATGTAACAAAAAGGAAAAAGGTTTCTATATATTTTCTTTTTGCTGTAACTTTCTTTTGCATGGCAATACCAGCTTTTATATTTTTTTTACAAAATATAAATGATAAAAAAGTTATAACAATATTAAAATCTGAAGTTGAAAATGTTGAACAAATTTTGGATTTGCAGCCATCTCTATATTCTATCGATTACACTTATAGTACAACACTCTGGATTCTCGTTTTCACTATCCTTATTTATGTTACTATTAGAGCTGTTGCTTTTATTTTAGTGTTAAAAGAAAATTTAAAATTTGTTAAAAAAAAGAATATTTCTGATAAAACGAGAAGACAATTTACTTTAATGTTTCATTCAACAATGATTCAATTTTGCACTACTCTATTTTTTGCCGTTTTTGCCGGAATTTGGGTTATAACATTTTGTATCGGTGAAAATACTTTTGGAATTAAAGTCACATTTTATATTTCAATTTCAATTGTTATGTGTTATCCGATTGCAGATGTTATAATTGTTATAACAGTTGTAAAAGGATATCGAAATACTTTAACGAAAATTTTTGTTGCAATTACAGGAAAAAAGAAACGAAAATTATCTGGATTTGGATTTCAAAATGCTTCAATTAATGGCGTATCAAAATTTACCGCAGCTGCAAAACGAAAAATGAGCGTGTTTTAAAAAAATATGTTTTTACATTTTTGTGCCATTTTTTAAACAGGTCTCGAAAAGTAATAAAATTTTTTCTGCAAATGTATATCTTGAACCTAAACATCCTGGAATTCATTTAAAGCAAAAAAAAAACAATTTTTTTTATAATGATGCAATCCTATGGCAAATATCTGTAACAGTGACACAATCTAAGACCGTATCAAACAACATTGAATCAGCAATGATAGGTTTTTAGATTCATATTTTCCACAAATTTACCGAGAGAAAAAGTAATAACCTTTATTGCTGGAGAAAAAAGAAATCAAACAATTTCAAAGAGACGTGCAAAAAATTTTTTCCGTTATTACTGGAAAACGAAAAATATCTGGATTTGAATTTCAAAGTACTTCAATCAATGGCGTTTTTAGTTGTATAAAAATGTTTACTTTTCTTTTTTTTCCTACTTAAAAATTACTCAACTGTATATAATATGAAAAATGTGACAAGAATAGTAAAATAATAAAACAATTTAAATAGAGAAAGAATTTATTTAATTTGTAATTTGTTTGATTAAAACAAAAAATCTTTGTTATATTTTTATTAAATTAGTAAATTTTTACTAACAAACAGTAATAAAAGCATTTAACAAAAATTTAATTTTTATCTTTTATTTGTTCTTGTGCCAAAAGTGGAAAAACTTTTGAAACTTTTGACAATAAATATTTTCCATATGTTCCATTAAATTGATGAACGCAAACTTTATCCCATCTTTCATTTGCATCATTTTTAATTGAATCTTTTTCAATCGCTTCCATTGGAATTGGTAAAACTTCAGCATCCCAAGAAGGATCCAAAAAGAATGGAAAAGATAATCGATCGATCGAAGGTGATAAATTACGAACTCGATGAAGCGTTGAACGATAATATCCTCCAGTCATTCGATCAAGCATATCCCCAATATTACAGATGAATGTATTTGGAATTGGTGGAGCTTCTATCCATTCACCTTTTGAAGTTTTAACTTGAAGGCCGCCAAGGTTGTCTTGAAGTAATATTGTTAGCATGCCGTAATCTGTAAAAGAGATAAAAAGATTTTTAGGTAATTTCGATGCGAAAAAAGTATTTCTTTTCCAAAATATTTTTTAAATGTTTTGGAAAAGTGATTTTTGGCACAAATTATTTTGTTTTAAATCGTTTTCGGATATACAATAATTTTAAATTTAATACTATTATTAATTTTTTTTGAAATATTTGAAAAAATAACTTTTTTCATTATTCATTTTTTGAAAAATGAAAAAATTAAAAGCATTCCAAAATTTGCATACCTGTATGTTCCCCGACACCCCACAAATTTTCATTTCCATCTTGTTTTAAAAACCATGCCGGATAATTAAAAATTCGAAATAAACATGTTGGATCAGTTTTAAAATAATTTTTATCAAAAAAATCAGAATCCAACTTTAGCGATCGAGCTAATCCAGACATAATTATTCTCCCAAGATTTTCAATTTCATTCATATATTTCAAAATTGTAGCTCGAAATTTATCATTTGGAAATTGATTTCGGCCATGAAGTGGCAGGGGATGATTGTCGACATCTAATTCCGTGCCAAAATAAATTCCTTCTTTTCCATCCGGCTTTCCAGAAGTTAGTTCATCTCCAACAGGGAAATATCCGCGCCAAGCTCGTCCACCTTTTGACATTGCAATTTTCATTTTCGTTTCTAATGGTAAGGCAAAAAATTCTCGACTAATTTCCATTAATTCATTTTGAAGTTCAATTGAAATTCCATGGTTTTTGACATAAAAGAATCCCCAATCTCGACAAGCTTGATGAATTTTTAGTGCTGTTTTTTGTTGTGATTCATCGGTGTTTGAGCTTTTATTGATTAAAGGTTCAATATCAATAATTGGAAGAGATGTAATACAAGTAACCATTTTTGAAACAAAAAAAAATCAATTTTAACAAAAAAAACTTAAATTAAAATTAAACAAAATGTTGAAAAAAAGAAAAAGAGAAAAAGAGAAAAATGGAAGAAATCAAAAAAAGTTTATTTTAGTCTATCGATTCATTGTCTCTAATATTTTTATGCTTTTTTGCAATCAAAATTTTTATGACTTTCTTTCTAACATATTTTTATGATTCCATAATAGTGCTTTGACTTTTCATTGATTTTTATGAGATGTTTTTATTGTTTTTGTGAAACCCGCAAAAATATATTGATTGTTATAACTATTATTCTTGCGAAGAAAAAGTGTAAATACGTCAAATACTTGCGAAAGAGGAAGAAAAAAATGCAAATCAAAAAATTTAAGAAACAAAAAAATAGCAATAATGGAAATATAAATGTTCCACCACAAAATTTTTTTTAAATGTTAACAATAAATGGTGATGAATACATTGTTGAAAAAAGTTGTATGAATGATAATTTTCCGCAATGTGATTTTTCAATCATTAAATATTTTAATTCAACAAGTAAAAAATTTTGTCTACATCGATTTATTTGCTTTTAAGTACCATTAATAAAAACACTTTCACAAGTTTTTTGGATTAATTAAATGTCTATTAGCTATTCTGGTCTAAAAAAACACTTACTTTCATGTTTTTTTTATTTGTAGTTTTTTTTCACATCGATCAAGAAAAAAAGAATGAAAAGAGCTCAGTATTCTTAGTATATTTTTTTCTCTCTTTAAAAATAAACGATAATTTTCTTTCATTCATTTAACAGAGCAGCCTCCCCCCTTTGCAGCTGTCAACCCCCGCTTTCATTCTTTTGCCTTTGGGACAAAGAAAGGATAAAGTTTTATCTCATTTAACGGCTTTAAAAAGTCTTTATCCTTTAAATCAAGAAAGAGATATCAAGAACGTACCTTTTTAATATTTCTTTTAATTTTGTTTTCCTTTTTTAATTTCAGGAAATTCAAGAAACTTAATATTTTACATTCATAATTTAATTTGTTATTTTTTGCAGAAAAAGCATGGATACCTATCATTTATGTCGAAGCCGTTCTGCAGCAATTTTAAACAGTGGCAACATGAATTCTGGAGTAAGTTAAAAGTTGCTTAAATCTACACATTCTTAAAGTTTTAAAAAAAATAATATGTTATGCTGGAAATATCAGAAAACTTTGAGTTGCATTAAAATAAGAGTTTAGGAAATTAAAAAAATTATTTATGGTTTTTAGTGTTAAGCGACGCCAATTTAATTAGGGGTTGTAAAAACCGTTTAGTTACAATAAACTTTTTTGATTATTTAAATTTTTTAGCTTTATCGTCATTCTTCAGTTGCCGATTTTGGTGAATACAGACGTAGGCCATTTTCATTACAATCATATGGTCCAAGTTATTACTATCCTCGAATCTCTGATATTTATTCATCACCTTATGTTACACAGTAAGCTCTTATTTTCTTTAACAGTTCAATTAAGTTATTAAAATTTTTGTCATTGGATTCCTGACAGTAGATTTAAGAATATTTATAAAGCTCCTTTGTTATAACGATTTCATGAAAAACCAATTGGATTTTAAAGGATATGAAAACGATTAAGAATTGTTTACACAGAAATATTGAAGGTTATGAGAATAAATCTTTTAAACCACTTTCATGCCTAAAATTGTCCATAATAATAGAAAAAATTTAAAAACTTTTTTCATCTCGAATAACTTTTTTTAGAAGACATAAGACTCCTGATGATTATTGGTATCAATATTTCCATCGACCAACTCCAAGTTATCTCCTCTTTCCCAAACGTGACTATCATGGCCGTACATCATATTATGGTCCAAAGTTTGTGTTATCACTTTTGTATTTTTTATATTTACAAAAGTTAATTATTATTTCAGATTAAAGGTTTATGGGGGTCCAACTTTCTATCGACGATATTATTATCCGTATCGATTCTATTCTGACAGTTTTCCATACCGAACTTCTATTTATGATTTGTAAAAAGTTTTTTCTTTAAAGCTTAAAACGATGTTCAACGAAAAATTGCTTTTTTACTGCCTTTTTTTGCTTTGTAAATTAATTTCAAATAAATAAATTTTTGTCAAACAATTCCATGTTTTTTTTGTCTCCATTTTAACCTCGAAAAGTCTCAAAAAGTTTAATTAAAAAACAATAAACCTTTAAAATGCTTTCTCTTTTTTTTCTTCCAATTTATTTACTTAAAATGTATCAAGGATATTAGTCTCTTTTTTTCACGGCCATGGGGGCAATAAACAAAAAGGGTGGGAAGATTTAAAAGTGAACAACTGTCTTTTAAAAATTTTGATGAAGCTTAAAAAAATATTTGTTTGATTTTTTTCTTATTCTATTTTTTTATTAAATAAAACTAAAACAAAAGACTTATAAATTTTTGAAATCGGCAAAAATTAATAACTTTTAGAAAAAAGTTAAATACAAATTAATAAAAAAAGTCTAATTATTAAAAGTTCAGTCCAAAAACCATTTTCACAAACATTGGTTTACAAAATCTTAATTAAAAGATTATTCCTTTGAAAGACAAATACCAAGTATAAATTAAAATACATTTCTCACGAGTTTAATTTAACCAACTTTGTTGGCACGTTTTTTTGTTTTGTTAATTTTAATCTTACAAAAACAGTTGTTAAAAAAAGTTGTCATTACTTTTTTTAAAAAAAGGTAAAAAATGGAATTTTATTTTAATAATGTTTTTTATTTTGTTATTGAAATATTTTTTTATTTGTTTCATTTATCAGTTTTGATTTTGCTTTTTGTTCGACGACGTTCCGTTTTTAAAGGAGCATTTTTTGAAATATTAAATGTAGTTTTTGTGGCGGATTTGCTTTGCTTTTTAGCGGTAAGTATTTGAAATAAAATAAATTATAAAGTTAGAAACAAATTTTTTCCGATTAATTTTTTGGGTCATTTTGTCCTAGTTTTAATTGCACTTTGGATTTTCAATTTTATCAAATAAAGGAAAAAAAATTTAAAGTCAAAAAATTCTAAATAATGTCAAAAAACGTTGTAGTTTTCATTTTTTATTCAAATTTTAGTTTTTAAACTGAAATTTGAATTCTTTTGAATTTTTAATAATAATTTTAAAAAAAAAGATAAGGTTAATTTAATATTATAGATTATTGTAATACAAAAACTATCTCTGATATCATCTTTCAAACCTTTCTATAATGAAAATCATATATTTGCTTCAATTTGTTTTAACGCAACTGCATATTTAACTGTATTAAAATTTTTTGGTCATTTATTAATGTCTTTCAATCGATTCACTTTAATATGGTTTCCATTAAAACATAATTTAATATGGACAAATTTGCATAAATGGTATACATTTATGCAAATTTGTTTCCCTTTCATTTTATTGTGTTGGAGATTGCATGAACCTGTAACTTTTTTATATTTATCAGGAACAAACGTAACAACTGCATTAATAAATAAAGAAATTATGGAAATAAATTATATCCTTTTAACAACATTTTATTTATTAACAACTTTTTTAACTGCTACTTTTAATGGGTTATCGTTTATGAAATTTTATTTTCACAAAACAGCTATTATAAATGTCAACGAAAAGAATTTGCTATGTAAGAATCTTTTTATTAAACTTATTAAAATCCGCCTTATTGATTTATTCGAAAATTTAAATTTAAAAATATTACAAAAACGAAAATTTATAAAGCTTTGAATGAAATTTCAAAAACACTTAATTTCTTAAAAATTTAAAAACATAATCTTCATCAGAGACAACAAATTTCCTTTTTTGAAACAAATTTACAATTTTTACATTTTTAGTGATGTCATTTATTGCAATGATTGCACAACTTTTGAGAACTTCATATGCTGCAAATAAATTACTTTCTCCACCAAATGCAAGTATAACCTTATTTTTTACAAGTATTTTACCTTTAATTCTTGATATTTTTGCATTATCTGGAAGTGTATCACTTTTTGTTTTAAGGTAAACATAATTAGTGACCTTTTGTAAAATTTAATATTTTTTAGCTCAACAACCAGAAAAGAATATAAATCATTTTATTTATGCCAGCCAGTTTCTCATTTAGCATTAATCTCATCTACTCCAAAATAGCTAATTTTATAAAATAATCAATTAAAAGAGTACTTTAATTTGAAATTATGCATAATTATTTCAAATTAAAGTACGGTCATTAATATTTTAATAAACAAAATTATTTCGACACCTTTGTTCTATTGTCGATTTAAAGAATTTATGTCAAATTTAGAAAGCTTATGAAATAAATTTTTTATCCACGTTTTTGATTTTTTTTGTCGTAAACATTTTGGGAAGTGTTTTACTTGAAAAGGTTAGAGTAAGAAAAAAAAGCGTTATTCCAAAATATTTGAATTGATTTTGTGAGTAACTGATAAGAAAAATAAATCGAAATAAATGCATGTGCTTTTCAACCATTATTTAAAAGTTAATTGATATCGATTAAAATAAATAGTTACAAAAAAATACAGCACATCCAATGGCAAGAAATGATGACGGAATTATTAAACATTTGTTACAGATTGCTTACAATCCTGTGACGGCCAATATTTTCACTGCTGTAATTTCATATTTTTTTTATTTGATTAAATAATCAATAAACATTTGTAGATTTTTTCTGCGCTGATTATATTTTTTGCAGAACTTCCACAATATTCAAAATTTCCATGTTTAATTACATATGTTTCTTCATTTTTATTCTCCATTTTTTCAGTTTTAGTTCATATCTTTGACCTCCAAAATGTTATAGCTGGATCGTCTTTTTTAAGAATAATCTTAGCTGGTAAAAATATTAAATGGCATGATATTGTAAGATTACTGATAGGAGTTACGCACAAAATCTCAAGCCTTGCTTTTTCATCGAATTTCTTTTTTTGAAATAATGAAATATTTAAAATTAATGATTTTGCAAAACTCTTGGCCGACTTATTAAAAAGCCGAAATTACGGGATTTCTTGGAATAATTTTTGTGTAATTAATTTCTTAATTTTTAGCAATTAACAGTGTCAATTTATTTTGCTTGCAGCAATGTCACATGTTTTTTTAATGGTGGCGGCAAAGATTTTATAATGGTATGGTTTAAAAATAAAATTTTGTATTTTTTTCTTTAAGATTTGTTCATTCTTCAACATTGCTTTTTTTACATTTTCATGGTATTTGGCATCAAAAGCTGCGTATCCACATTTAGACAAATTTTGTTCATTACCTACTTCTGCAAATTACATTTTAACAATTTTAAGTTTATTCCAAACGGTAAACAATTTTTAATATTTTTGTATAAAAAATTAGTTGTTTTAAGGCAGTGTTAATTTTTGCAGCTTACTTATTACTTCAAAATTACATATCTTTGGAAGGACTCTTTATTGCACTTCATACATTTATACCAATTTGTATATCTGGTTTCCTTGCTGCAATTAAAATAGATAAAAAATTGGGAAAAGAATTTTCGTGCAAATTAATACCAGAACATAGAATGGTTTGTACAGAGATAAAAAAGATAATTAAAATTTGTTTTTAGCCAATTTATTTGCAAATATGTTTAATGAGTTTTACAATGACAGCAATGTTTACATGCTTAACCATGAATTATTTTGCCATCGGTATAATTGACGATATAATAAAGCCTATGTACAGTTCATTTCCTGGTTTTGACGGTAAATATCCTACAATATTTGATGATATCAAATCTTTCAAATCTCTAAATGATTAGAAATATTTAAGGCACTTCTTTGTACAACAACATTTCTGTCATTGCTGGATTTTTGGATACGTGCTAATTATTCAAATTCTGATTTAAATGATGAAACTTTTTTGCCGTTGAAAAACGATGATGACACGGAAAAAGCTTTAAAAAATAAACATGCATTAATTTATTGGTCTCCTTCAAAATATCCTGGATCAGGAAAAGTCGAATAAATCTTCTAGATTTAAAAATGTATAATTTGTTATTAAATTGCTTCAATCATTAAATAGCTAAAATAAATCTAAAGAAGGCACATCATTTGTTCAATAGCATTTTCTCGATATTAAATTTCTAAAAACACAAATGATAACAAAGATGTTTAAAAAAATCAAAAGTGCCATGTTTATTTGTGCTCCAAAATATTTTTCCTTACATCTTATAAAAAGAAAATTATCATCAACGACCCCGTGTATACCAAAACATGACACTCTTAATCCCCAATACACCAAGAAAAATTCAAACAAAGTTTATGAATGCATTAACAAAACAAAGGAGTATATACATACATAACATGGAAAAGATTAAAAAAGAAAAACAATAAAAGCTCACATTATTAAACTTATAAAAAGAGATATAATTATTTACCAGGAGTATAGCTGGCGATTTCACGTTCATAGCGTTCCTTATCTTCTTTTGCCATTTGTTCATATTCAGATTTATCTTCAACAGCCTTCCATGCGGCAGCAGCGGATTTCATAAAATTTTTATGTTTTTCATCTGCATGAATTGCTTCACGATTTTCACGAATAAAACATGAATAAGCATTTAAAGCACCTTTTGGAGGACCATTATGTTTTTTTGCAGCAGAATCATCATCATTTGATTTTGAAGAAGCATTTTTCTTTGTAACTTTTGCAGCAGGTGCATCAGCTTCGGTTGTTATTGTTGCAGCTTTCTTAGTTGGAGCCATATTGATTGAACAAAAGCAAGTTTGTTGATTGATTCAAAGCAAGAATGATAGAGTTATCTGAAAAAGGAGTACAGATATTAGTATAACATATAAAAGATTAAACAAAGTAAACGTGTTTGAGAAAGCAGTTCTCAAAAGTCCAATATATTTTCTTTTCATAAAAAAGGATATATGGGATTTTTAGAACCCTTTAACTCTAAAGATACAACAAATAAGTTAGACAAAAAAAAAGATATTAAAAAGATTAGCGAAGAAAATTTAAATAAAAAAGCACGAGAGAAAAGAGATAACTGCATTTGAGAGAGACAAAATGTAAAGAATGGCGTTTCAAAAAAATCGAGCGTGCTCATCTTTTTTCTTCCGAATTTTTCGCGCCTGCAAAATTATGTAATCGTTGCAGGAACAAAATGTGTGAGCATTTTTCAAAAGTGAAATAAATTGTTTGCGAAAATGAGCAAAGTTTTTTTTAACGACTTTTTTTAAACAAAAACTTCTGTTAAACATGAATTAAAAGTTTTGGTATTTTTTCTTTTAAGTTAATTCAAAAACTTCAGACTCCAGGTTTTTAAAAATAATTGTTTATTTTTTTAATTATTTACAAATGATTAAATTTTTTAAATAAAGATAAATAAATTTATAAAATTATAAATACATGTTTAAATTAAAAGTTTAATCAATGTTTTTAACTAATCTTTTTTTTGAAGTCACAAACATAATCGGCATCACTGGCACGGGATTCACATAAATATGGATCTCCAGTACTTTTAAAAGCAATTAAAGCGGCATTACTTTGAACATCATTAAGGGAATGAGCAACTGTTGCGTCATCTGCTTATGGGATGGGATTGTTCATTAATGTAAATGTCCATAGTTCATTGCGAAATTAATATCAAAAACTGATGCAATATCCAAATTTGATGTAATCTTTCATTGGAGCAGCGGACAAAAAAAACAGTCAATAACGAATGTTCACTGCGACTAAATTTTTAAAACAAGAAAAGCGACTCATTTAGTTTTTTTCCTGAAATTCCGAGAACTTTTGAATTTTCTTTACTTTTATTAACAGTTAAACTTTAATGTGCTTAAATTTGTGTTACCCGTAAACATTTTTAATGGAAATTTAAATAGCTACCGAATTGTAGAAATCATGAAGCATAATATTTAAAAACTTACATTTTGTTTAAATTTTGTCAAATTTGCAAATTAAATCTTGAAGTTTCTTCATTTCATAAAAAAATTACAAATAGGTTCTGTTTCACTTAAAACAAAAAATTTGTTTTCTACATATAATTGACTTGTAGACCGCTCGAAAATTTTGCCACAACGGTAGAGTTTCTGTTAATTCCATGTTTTTCAAAACATCGGAAAATTTTATTTTTGAAACGGATTAATTTCAAATTGCTCATATGTAAATTTTACAAAAATTATTTATTAGATTTATTAAACACGTAGATTATAAAGGGATTAAATAAATATTTTTACATATGTGAATGATGATTAGTTAATTAAGACTTTTGTAATAGTTTTCTTTTAACAGATTCGTCACAAATGAAATCAGCATCGCAAGCTCGAGTTTGGCATACATATGGTCGGGGGATATCTGCTGTGCTTTTGAAAGCGAAGCCATTACTTCCAGGAAGGGGATCAAAGAATGAATATTTATCAGAGGGTGAAACTTCTGTGAATGGTGGGATGCTTCCAAATTCAAAAGTAGTTCCATTATATCCACTCCAAACCCATTTTTCTCCAACTTTATGTCCGCCAACTGTAAATGCCTTTTGTCCAAATAATTCATGGTTGAGAGTATTGTTGATGATGAAATCTAATTTTTCTTGACTGGTAATTGCTGCTAAAATTCCTGAATTGCATCCATATTCCGAAACAATTGAGGGATAAGTTTCTCCGGCATATCCGGAAATGCAATCTGCATATTTTGTGTACCGTGTTGTTGTTGCATTTTTAAACAAGGTATAAAATTGCTCGGTACTTCCAGGGCAGAAACAGTTTACTAAAATACAATATTTTATACTGTTTTGTTCTAAGATTAAATTAACCTTGAGTCATTCCAAGTGGCAAATGTTGTGGAAGTTCTGGATCGTCATTAGTATATGCATATCCAGGAGATGCAAGGGAATTCAAATTTGCATCTAAGACTCCGTCGGATGCTTTAAAATTTACAGTAAAAATTGTTATTTCATTGGCTTTAATTTGTGTTGCAGTATGATTAGCTCCTTTGAATCCTTTTTGTTGATAAGCTCCAGATGTGAGAAGGATAATTTGTTGTCGGTATGTGGCATGGCTTTGTAAATGTTTGTATGCAACTTGTAAGGCGCTGAAATTATTTAAACAATTATTATTTTTTATAGCTTTTGAAAAATTACTTTTGAACATCGACAACAAAATCCAGAGGTTCGGTGCGATTCTTCAGTGTGAGCAATGCAGCATTAAAAGTTGCATGGTCATGAGTATCATCAAGGGAATAAGCAATGGTTGCAGTTGAGGCGTATTTGATTAAGGCGACACGAGTTGAATGTGGTTCTACACTACCTAATGTAAAGGGTCTCATGTATGTCATTGTTTGTTCTACCAAATCATTCATTTGTATTTTAGTAATTGCGAGACTAACATCAAATAAAAATAAAATATCCAACCAAGCATTTGTAACATTTGTTGAACACTGAGTTCCAATTCCGGGATTTGCGGGATTGCTTGTGGGTGAGGGTAATGGGGATTTTGATGTTGAAGGTGGAAGTTGATTTACAGTGGTCTTATGGGGTTCAACAGTAATTCCACCATATTGACAAATGTCTTCTGTGATATTTGTTACTGCAGATACCGTAAAACGTGGTAATTCAAGAACATAGTCTCCTAATTGAGAAAGTTGAGCCGATGAAGCATTTCCAAGAGCTCCAACAATAACAACAACACCAGAAGCTTGAAGTTGATCAGAAAAATGTTTTGCAGTTTGAATATCTTTTGCATCTGTGACAGAAGTTAAAAGAACCAAAATTTTTTTGTAATTTCTTCCACTGTTAAGTAAAGTGATTTGATAGGTTTCAAAAACTCTAAAAATGAAAAATTATTTTTTCGGGAAGGTATTTCCAATAAAACTTACTCGCTCAAATTTGCATATCCAAGTCCAAGTTGAATTGCTTGTTCTTGTGCAGAATGAATATATTGGCAGATATCGGCATAGTTATTAAAGTAATTTGATGCTCCAATTGATAAAGCACCATATGCTAATCCGGCAGTATAGGTTTCTTTGAAGTTGAAAGATGGCATTAAATCTGTTAAAATACTATCAACCAAAGTTGCAATATTTGCATCAGATTTCATTGCCAATGACATATCAATAGCTATTGTAAGATCAACAAAGCAGCCAACAGTAAAGTTATGAGGTGGAGGTTCTTGGCAGGAATATGATTTCTTTGAAGGGACAACTTTGCCCAATGCAAAAGTTGTAAAAAGCAGGAACAGAAGTTTTGAAAAATACATTTTCGAATGAGTCTTTCACTTTTGAAAGTGTTGGAGTGAATAAAGTTTCAAGGCTGCTTAAATACAAAAATAAAAACGGAAATAACTATTTTTAGCAATTAAAATTTCTATTTTTCAGAATAACAGTTTTAGCTTATCACATCTTTTTTTTTCAAAAACATTCATGGGAATGTCCTAATTTGCTTCATTCAAAAATATACCTTTTCTGCTTGAAATTCTATTTTAAAATTCGTTATCACAGATTCATCGCCTTCATTGACGTCCGTTTTTGATATATTTTTAAAAAAGAATAAACACATTTCTGATAAAACGTTTTATTTTTAGAAATTTTTTGAATAAACAAAAGTTTTTTTTAGCAATATTCTTATCAGCTGCAACTACATCCTTGTCTTTGAATTAGGTGCGTTTGCATTTCTTCAGTTATATTTTTAGTTTTTTGTTGTGCTAATGTAAGAAATAAATTTCTGTTATCAGTGTTCTTTTCTTTCAGAAAAAAATCATTGACGTTATTTTTTTTGTTGAATTCAAGAAAAAATACAAAGAAATTTTTTCATCATACATACATCTTTCGACTACCGTAAAACAAAAAATGCCAAACTTTAAAAACGAAATGGACAGATTTTGTTATCCGGTGTTCATTCAGGATTCGGAGTCAAAAAAAAAAAAAAAATGACAGAAAATCATTTTAATAAACATTAATTTTAAAAATTGCTTTTAAATTAATATTTAGCGTTATTTCAGTTTTGAATGTAATTTGCAAATTTAAAAATTCGAACCAAATTTAACAAAAAAAAATAGTAGCGTAATCTATCAAATCTATAAAAAATTTTTCTGTCAGATAAAAAAACCTATTGCAAACTTTTACAACTTTGACAGTGCTGCAGAACTATGATTTTCGAATTTGTCACCAGAAAAAAAACCTATTTGTTTTTGTTTTTTTCTTTACTGTTTCTACTTTTTCTTGCGACTATTTACTTTTATTCACGTTTATTTACTTTCCACTTTTCAGTTAACTTTTCTTTTTTAAAGTACTAATCTTTTTCTTAACTCATGAGGTTGAACAAAAACAAAAAAAAACGGAAGAAAATATAAAAAGTAAACTCAAACTGTTTGAGTCAAACAATTCAAAGTCATTGCATTTCTCAGTTTTAAGTTTTCAAAAATCATATTCTTTTTATATTTTTCATCTCCACAAAAATGAAACTTTTTATTGCTATCTGTATTACTTTACTCCTTATTTCACCCATTGTTTCAATTTCATGGAATCCATTCAGCAGAACAACAACTTCTTCACCATATTACAGTAATTCTTATGATAGTAATGGATACAATAATGGATATAACAGTAATGGATATAATAATGGATATGGAAATAATCAAAATGGCATGTTTTATAATCCTCCAACAACAACTCGAGCAAGTTATATCAAAAATGCTTTAAAAGGTGCTGGACTTGGGGCATTAGCTTCTGGAGCATACACATATTTCAAAAATGGCAAAAAATAAATGTTATCTTTTTCAAGTTTTTTCAATTGTATTATTACCAATAACAAAATGAATGTTTTGCTACTTGCATTTTTGTTAATATTTTTTTCACAAATAAAATAATCAAGAATTTTAAAGTTAATTTGAAATTTACAATAAAAGAATTTGCACAACGAAATTTTTAACAAAATTTAAAAAAAATTTCTACTTTTTTCCTTTCAGTTTTCTGGCATTCTAAAAACTTTAATCAATTTTGTCTTAAAATTTTTTTAGAAGAAACCAACAAACAAAAAAGAGAAAAAACATTATTTTATTATCAAAATGCCCAAAAAAAATTGCCGCTAAACATTTTCCCAAATTCTAGTAAAAAATTAACAAAAATAAAAGTGAAAACTGAATTTAATAACCGTAACTGTCATCAGCAGAAAATTTGACCCAATCAAAATCCCACACTCGATGTCAGTTAACTTAAATTTTTGCCTCCAAAATGATCACTCCTTTTTTGTATTTTGTATTTTTGAGCAAATTTTTTTGGCACATTTTTTTTCTCAAACAAAAAAACTTAGTTTCTTTTTTGCGCAGTAAAAAAAATGATAACTTATTTTTTGCAAATTTTCTATTTTGCATAATTTAATTTCATTTGTACCAACTTTTAACGAAACAGAATACAATATTATTATATTTATTTTGCTATCAGTGGCAAAAACTAATCCATCACTAATTCCAATGTTGACAAGGTAAGTCTCTCTCTTTTCTGTCTATTTGTTATAACTGTTTTTTACTATACTACTTTTTATAGACGATTTGAAGAGATTAAAAATATCTTAGATATTCCACGACAGAAGGTTAATCTTGCAAATGGGATATGGATTGAAGGACAAAAGTTAAAAGATGTTCAAATAATTCCAACAAAGCTTAAATTTGATCCAACAGAATGGAATGTAAGTTTAATCTTAACATTATACATACTATAAAAGCATTTTATAGAGATTATCAAAAGAAAAGATGCATGAATATTTGCAATTATATGTAGATCAAGCAAATCTTGCAAAAGAAGAATCTGCAAAATATTTATCACAACTTTCTTCCATCCAATCTCGACTAACTTTTGCTGAAACTGCAAATCATCGATTATTGAATGCTTTTACTGATTTGGATACAAAAATTGTTGATATATTTGAAGATTTAATTGAACATGAAAAATCGGCTGTTAAAGAAAGCAAAAGATTACAAAAAGATTTGACTGCACTTGATAAAGAGCTATCAGAACAAAGAGAAGAACGGAATCGACTTGAAGATGCTTTAATTGAAGCTGAAAGAAATTTAAGGAATAAAGAAAATGAATTAAAGAATGCTGGAATGTTAAAAATAGATTTGGAAAAGGCTTTAAAGCGTGAAAGAGAAACAAAGAATGCATTAATTGAAAAAGAACAAGAAAATGAAAATCTTAAAAGAAGTTTGGATACCGAGAGAAGCTTCAATCGTGATCGAAATGATTATATTCAAAAAGAAACTTTTGAACAACAAAGAATTAAAGATCTTGAAAAAGAAATTAAACGATTAAATGAAAGATTACAAATGTACAAGAATCAAACTGAACAAGAGAAGGAATATGAACTTGTAAGTTTTACAGGTACAGTACACTTATACACTTTTTTTCTTTTAGAGCGCACAAAGACAACGATTTCAAGATCAAATTAATGAAGTCCATGAAAGATATGAACAACAAGGTATTGCAGATCAAAGATTTCTTGAAAACAAAATTGTTGAACTTAAAACCCGAAATGAATATCTGCAGCAATCACGACAAAAATATTCAAATATTTTACGGGAAACTTTGGGAGCAATGGAAAAAGATAAAAATAAAATTACTTCAGCTTTACGTTCAAGAATTGCACAGAGTAAACAACTTTTAAATAGTCAACTTCAAAAAGATGGATGTATGTTTTTTTATTGCTGGGTTACTGTAGCTATGTTTGCTGTTTTAGTAAGAACTTTTGCCGGTCCTTCGCTTGATTTACAAATGGATGAAAATGAAACGTTTGAATCAGGTACAACGACAACTTCAGGAATTTATGAACAAAATGAAGTATTTTCACGTCAACTAAGTCGACAACAACGTCGTCGTCCTTCTGATTATCGTCCACAATCTAAATTGTATAATGTCAACGGGGAATTGAGATTTACTCCGAGGTTATAGTTTTGAATAAAAATTTTTTTCTACCACCATTTGCTGTTGTTTAAAACATGTCAATAAAAATGTGCACAAATTTGAAGTTATAAAAAATATATTAAAAACAAAAAACGAGTAAAAAATGGTTACAAAAGTAACATAACAAAAAAAAACGATAAAAATAACAAGAAAAGAAAACTTAAGCAGAAGTAGAAAAAAGAGATCGACGACCAACTTCTGCAGCAATTTTAGCATCCAATTGATTGATATCATTGATGATAATATTTTTACCAAAAAATTTCAAGAGAAAACAAATACAAAATTCTTGAAGATCTTTTGCTTTAGCAGTAACAGAAATATTAGCAAGTTTGCAAACATTAGTTTCAGATAATTTTTCAATCAATAAATGTTGAACAGCTTCCTGAAAGATCAATTTTATAATACAGTAATACATGAAACGACTTACATGTAATGGAACAATTTTGTATTTGTCAGCAAAGCGGAGAACTTCTGCTGCGATTTCTTCTGTAACAAGTTCATTGATATCCCGTTCATACATGAATTCAACAGCAACATTGAAAATTTCAAAAGAGAAATCAGGAAGAATAATCTTCTTTTTTGCAGCTCGTTTTCCTACTTGTTTTAATTCATCTTGAAAGACAGAAGAAACTGCACATAAAACCCATTGATGAACCTAGAAAAATGTCTTATTAATTGAAACAAATAATAAAAATTTTACCATCATTTGTTGATCTTCTACAGTTAAATCTTTATCATTACTTTCCCATAAATGTTTTGCAAGAGAAAATGATTCAGGAGCTTTTCTTTTGATTCCACCTTCAGGTTTTAAAACTCCATCCATTTCAATCTCCATAATTCCATCAACAAAGAATTTTTTATCAGGATTGAAAAGTTCAGCAGTTTTACAGAATTCTCGTCCCCATCCAACATTAGCTATATCATAAATTTCATTGGACACAGTGAACTGGGATGAAGCTGATTTGACGAAAATTGTAAAAGTACCTTTAATTTTCATAGTTGTGAGGAAGATACAAATTAAAGAAACTTTGACTACATTTGTGTTGCGATGATTTGGAGTTAAACGTAGTTTATATCGAAGACCAGGAATAGTTGAACTAAGAATATAACTATTTAAATGTCCTTGAACATTTCTTACATCATCTTCTTTCAATCTCCATTTCATTTTAATACGACATTCATTTCCCTAAAAACTTAAAGCAGAAATGAATTGTTTTGTGCTTAAAATAAAACTTACAAATTTAGTTTCAATTAAACTCATTTTCAGACAAACTTGTAATTGTTAAAACAATACGCAAACTAAAAAACGACCAAATGAGGATTAAAATACATAACAAACATATATGTCTAAATAAATCAACGCACAATAACGTTTAAGATCAATGATAAAAATATGAAAAACATTTGTTTAATAAAAAGCAACATGAAAATTATATAAGCATCAACAAACAAACAAAAAAAAGAATATCAAGAGTATGAAAATTTATGCAGAAGTGGAAAGAAAAGAACGACGACAAATTTCAGTCGTAATTTCAGGTTTAAGCTTAACAAGATCATTACCAGCTTCACCAGTAGAATTCATCAAAAAGCTAATAGAGCATTCACGTAGTTTATGAGCATTAGATGTAGTTGAGATATTTGCAAATTCACAGACATTGGCATCAGATAATTTTCCAATCAATACATTTTGAATCATATCCTAAAGCAATAAACCCGTTAAAGAAAGTAAAATGCAAAGGAAGTTATTACATGTAATGGTGCAACATTATATTTATCTGCAAAATGGATGAGCTCAGAAGCATTTTTTTCATTGATCAGTTCTTTAATATCACGTTCATAGAAATATTCGAGAGCAAGTTTGACAGCTTCGAAAGAAAAATCAGTAATGGCAATCTTATTTTCAAGAGCTTCTTTAAATCCAGAAGATTCCATTGCAGCTTTAAAAACGGGAGAACGATCACAAAGAATCCATTTATGAGCCTAGAAAAGAAAACGTAAGTAAAGAAAAACGCATAAAAGTTTTCTACCTTTATTTCTTTTTGACCAGCAACAATAGTAACATCTTTGTCATCTTCTCTTTCCCAAAGCAATTGACAAAGTGATGCAAGTTTTCCTGCTTTTCGTTTAATTCCACCTTCAGGTTTCAATGTTCCTTCAAGTTCAACTACCATATAACCATCAACGAAAAACTTTTTTTCTGGTTCAAAAAGTTCATCCATTTTACAAAGTTGACCTCCCCATCCAGAAGAACCAGAAAAATCACAGCCTTTGTGGGTAGATTCATATGTAGCAGATTTAACAGCAAATGCACAGTTACCAACGATCTTTTTTATAAGATGATAATCAAGTTCCAAAAATATCATAACTTTACTAGGATCTTCATCATCCATTTCAGCAGCTAAGTTATACTTTACACCAGACATTTTTGAAGCATTAAATTTTTCACTTTTGACAGATTCTTTCTTTAGTAAAGCATCTTTTAAAACATCTTCTTTAACTCTCCATTTCATACCAATCTTGCATTCATGTGTGTTAAAAAAATATACAAATACAAACGTGCAATAATATTAAAATAACTTACAAGTTTATCATTAATCAAGCTCATATTTTTATAATTGTTTGTAAACAAGTTAAAAATTAATTTTTAATGTTACAAATAAAAAATTTGTCGTTTAAAAACAAATGAGATTTTTTCGTAGAGTTTGTTTCAGCTGCAGCGCTGCTGATAGGAAAATTATGAAAGGATTCGTGTCGAGAATCTAATGTGTTTGAAAAAAGCAAAAAAAATGTTTGAAAACTTTTGAAAAACAGTTTTAAAAAAAATATCTAAAAAATTGAAGTTTCTGATAATTAAAAAAAATCTCATAAATAAGTTTTAAATTTTTATCATATTTATAATTGTTTTTTTTATATTTGTAACTGTGCTTTTTTATGATAATATATAATACTAAAATAAAAAATTAAATTAAATTTCATTTTAACAAAGAGATTGTTAATAAAGCTTTTTATAATCTAAAACGACTTTACAATGTTTGTAAACAAATGCTTAAAATTTTATTGTTTCGTTATTGAAAAGACGATAAATAAAAAAGTGTTAACCAAAATGAGTTTCGCGCATTATTATTTTGATAAGCAATAGAACTATTTTTATTTAACAATTAAATTACAATTTATTAAAACAAATAAAACTTTCATAAAGGGTAAGAATATTTTACGAAATGATTATCATCGTCGAAAAGATATTTGTGTCCTAGTATTTACCGAATTATGGAATTATAGCCACCGATGTTTTATTTTTACCAGCAAAAGTAAATCCATAAAACGAAAAAAGATATTTAAAAAATTTAATCACAGCCTCCCGATATCCACTTATAATAAATAAAACAATTAAAGATTCAAAAAATATTCGAATTTTAACAGTAAATGATCCAGGGCTTCAATGGCACATCAATGATTTTTTTCGTCTATTTTAATTTGCACAATTAATTTTGTTGTTGGATTATTTTCTGCTTTGTCAATTTATTGTCAAAATGGATGCAAAGATAATTTTGAAAAACATAATTATGTTTCTTACACTGTTACTGACGGTGGAGTTGTTTTGTAAAATGGAATCTTTAAAGTAATTTTTATGTTATATGGGATCGTTTAATTATTTAAATATTTTAACAAAACTTTTAATAAACTAAATCAATCAGTAATCGAAAGTAAAAAAATTATTTATCGTCAGATTACAGTACAATTTTTATCGAACTTTATATTCACTAATTTCCATAACATTTTTTATGTTCTATGGTTCCATCATCAGTAATATTGTTTACCATTCAAAAATGAACTTTAAAGTTCTCTCCAAATATTTGCTGTTGGTCATCATTACACTACCCTTCTTTCAGTACTTTTCTCTCTTTCTTCTCCTTCATCAAATCGGTTACAAAACCCGTTAGCAAATTATTTACTTTCGAATTAATTGTTTTTCATTAAAAAAACAAAGAGAGTGCAATTGAAAAAAAAACTGATTTTTATTCCTTGCAATTTTAGTCTTTTTTCTTTGATTAAAAATCAGCAGTTTTTGTGTTTAAAAAATAATAGAAAATAATGAAATTGATAATAATATTTATGATTGTTGTAATAATTGGATGTGATGGATACAGATGTAAGTTAACTTTTTTGCTGTAAATTGGATACTGTAATTAAGTTCTTTTTCAGATAAAAGAGCTTCGATTATGGCTGCAGCTTGTAAAAGATATCCGTATCTTGGATTTTGTAAAGATAAATTAGTGGGGGCTGAAATTCAACAGGAAGAAGATATCAAACCGCAGAAGATTCTGCCATCGGATGCACAAATGAAGGAAGATAACATCAAAGAAGAGAAAAACCTGCCAATAACAAAGCAGGCAGGACCTGAAAAGATGGAGGCGGATATCCAGCCAAAGAGGATCCGGCCAAAATCAAAGCATGCAGCTTTAGAAGCTGAAAGAACAGAAGAAAATGTCGTGCCAAAGAGAAGCCAGCCAAAAAGAAAGCATGTATTATTAGAGCCTGAAACGACTGAAGAGGATATCGAACCGAAGAGAACCCAGCCAATAAGAAAGTCACCAAAGTCGTCGACAGTAAAACCATCAGCCACTAAAACCCGTCCATCCAACTCAAAATCAACAACAGCTTCAGAACCGATCCCATTCGATTCTGAAAGATTTGGTGCAGAACATGATCGATTGGAAGGCACAGAAATAAAAGGTGAAAAAGCAGATCTTCAAAAAGTTTCTGATAAAAAGCATTCTTCCGCGTCCCAACAAAAACAGCTTCCATCGAAATCCCAGCAACAACAAAAACCCGTTGTAGAAGAGCCTGTTCCATTTGATACCGAAAGATTTGCAGGAAAAATGGGTGATGCAAAATTCCTTCGTCAAGAAACTGGAGGTGCTCGTAGAAGTATTGAAGGCAGCGGTTTAGGTGGTGGTGTGGGAAGTGGGGGTGGTGGCAATCTTGGATCATTTGGAATGAATTCTGGTTTTGGGATAGGCGGTGGCGGAGGAGGTGGTGGTGGAAGTGGCGGTGGACTTTTTGGAATGACTTCCGGAAGCGGAGTCAGCGGAATTCCTGGAATTGGGTCGATAGGAATGTCATCTGGATTTGGTATTGGAAAATAATAATATATTTTTGTTTTTTTTTGTATTTTTTTGATAAATAAATGTTTCGGTAGTTTCTTTCATAAGTAGTAATTTACAGTTTTTAAAATCTTTCAAGTTACAGTGCCCTTTAAAAAAATCGAAACTTTTTTTGTGCATTTTGAAATAAAGATTTATTTCACGAAATTCCAATTCAGGGATTGATCATCTGATCTGTCCAGGAAAAAACTGGCTGAAAGAAGACTCGGGTTGAAAATAAAAAGTTTAAATTTTGTTTATTTTAAGCTTTTTTAGGGTAAGATTTATCCTTTTTTAAACGCTGCCAAATCCTAACCCTAAAAAATCGAATTCGACTTCATTTTTTCAAACATCAAATATCTTTTTGTCATAATATAAAAAAGGGCATAATTCACATGCATATAATGAATATTTGATATTATAGATTTTTTCAACATCTCATATAACTTTTTTCGCTATCTTTTTGCTTTCATTTCGTTGAACAGATGTTGTAAGAAATATAAATAATGTAAGTCAGAAACTGTATTACTAATTTTTACAGTAATATAGTAAGATATAACAGCTGAATATTCAAGCCAGGTCAAAACCAAAATAGTCCTATTTTTTAATCCAATATCTTTGGATCAAGGCAAAAGTTTCCTTCAAAGTGGACAAAACAAAGGCAGCAAAAAAAACTTAAAAAATCCAGCAGAAAAAAAAGGTGTTCCTTGTCATTGACTCATTAGATCTTCCACATAAGACAAAATAAAAAAGTTTTTGCAATGTTTTAAGATTTCATTACTGTTAAATAAAAATTTTTTACAACATTGTAGATTTATTTCAATAAATTTGAATTTTGTGGGTATGGCTTTGATATACAAAGCATATTGGTTTCAATTTTTAAATTTCCTAAAAAATCTGTTTAGGGTTGGATCAATTAAAACAGTACACCGCTTAGTGGCGTAAACATGCCACAAACGTACTGTTCACGACCCATTTACCAATGGCCGTTTCAAAAACGTACCGCCCGGTTTTTCAGTGATATTCTCATGACAAAATGTGGTAAAAAAAAACAATGTATTTTCAATTTGTTTCTGTGTTGGCAAAGAAAGGAGAGGTAAACAAAAAAAGAATATGCCGTTCAAGTTTATCAACAACTTTTAATGATGGAAAATTCACCCTTTATGATTGTAAAAGTTTCAAAATTATAAAATGTTGTTTTGAAGTATGTGTGCCTATTTTAAATAACTTTGAAAAATCACATAAAGGTGTTTCAACAACGAAAGAAATAAAACCAACAGCAGCAGCCAACAAAAAAAAGCAGCATCAGCAACCTTAGTTGAAAATGGAAAGAAAGGGAGAAAAAAAGCACGTGACATTTTTCAATGAAAAAGAAATAAACAAAATGTTTTTTCTTGTTTTATTCGTTTTCTTAAATTGATAATATTTTTTTTCATTGTTTTATTTATCTATAAAATTTTTGCGATTTTTCATTTCTAAAAAAATCTTTAAACTGTTTTTTAATACCCTTTTTTATAGGTCAAACACAAAAATGTCAAAAATTCCACATATTGATGAATTTATGGAAAATGAGCAAAAAAAAGAAGATCAAGAAAGGACAAAAGTTCAAGCTCAACAAGATCGACATCAACCATTAAAAGGCAAAACAACAGGTGACGATGAACCAAAAGTTGAAGAGATTTCAAAAATTATTGATAATTTACCTGATAAATAAAAACAAAAATTATTTGTATAAAGTGTATTTTTTGTAATTATGTTTGGACAAATCTGATCGATAAATTTATAATATAAATAAAATTTGTTTTTATTAACATTTTACAAAATAAAAGTATATATATTTATCACTTGTTTTTTATTTCATCATTTATGGTACAGTAAATATTTGTTGTTAGCTTTTAATGTGTAGCATTTGATCGAATATTTGTTATTTTTTCATAAACATTATGGGGGCAACCAAATTCAATTTCTTCTTCTGGCATTTCCTGTTCTTCGATTTCATTTTTTGTTAATGAACTTTCCTTGACAGAGTGACTTTCAGCAGCAACAGATGGTATAGATTCAGTTTGAATTCCGGTTGAAACTGTTGTTGATGACATTTTGGAAATTTTCTGAAATTTGTTTCAACTCAAAAAAAATAGAAAAGCATGAAAAACGAGGGCATTTAAAGTAAAAAAATCTAAAAGAACAATTTTAAAACAATGAATCATTTGTCTATTTTCTAATTCCCTAAGTTGCATCGACAAAAACAGCATTTAATCTTTTTAGAAACTTATATAGGGAGCTTAAATTCAAATACTCTTTTAAAAAAAAAGAAATATACATTTCAAAAGAATATTTTTTAATTAAAAACAATGTCATAATGCGCTTAAATATGGTTGCTATTTATGGACTTCCTTGTGATAAATTTTTAGAAGCAAACAAGGAAACAAGTTTGTTGAGCAGCTAGCTCATTTGATCAAAAATCATTGATAAGAGGAAGCAAACGTAAACAAGATGTGATAAAGAAATTTTGCATTTATGTTTCACTTTGAAAACGTATGACAGATCACTCTTAAAGTTCGTCAGTATTAGTCCTAGTAAAAAATCTGACTCAAGTAAATTTATTTGATACTTATGAGCTGATCGTTTTCCAAAACTATATTTTTCGTCTTTAAATTTACAATAAATTAGAAGCTTTTTAGATATTCTAATTTAAAAGCCATGACAACAATTGTTCCAAATGCAAATGGAGATGAATTTGTTCAATTAGAAAATACAGAAGAACAAAAAATTGTTGAGCATAAATTCCGAAGCCGCGGACAATCTTTGACAGAACCAGAGAAGAAACACGATTATAAAGAAGATGGTGGACCAACAAATTTAATCAATCATCTCACAAAAGATGCTCCAGTTCTTCAACCTTTAAAACAATAACAGATATTTTTGGAAAAGTTGTTATATAAATCTGTATATTATATATGTATTTAAGCTTATATATTTGGAAAAAAAATGTAAGATATATCGTTTATTCAACTATCTTGTAATTGTCAATAAAATTAATTATTTCTTTACAAATGTTTTTAATTTTGTCATTTTCACGATTTTCAAAATTTGAAAATAAAGAAGTTCCACCAGAATTTTTCATTTCTTTTAATATTGTTTTCTTTTCGGCTTTATTAGAATTTTCAATAATATTTTTTAAAGCCGTTAAAACAACTACTGAATCATTTTCATCTTTCAAAGGATGTCGCAATATTTTGCAAAGCCTTGAAACAACATTGTATTTGATTAAAGTTTTGATATATTTTGGTTGCATTGAAATAAAAACAATAATTTTTGCTGCATCGATTCGAATTTGATAATCATTGTATTTTAAAAGTTTTACAATTTCGTGAATAAGTTTTGGATCCCAAATTTGATCATTTTGTTGGTGTTTAGCTGACATGATTTTTCCCAAAATGTATAAAACGGAATGTTTGATTTGTTTATTTTGAGATTTAATCAGTGATAACATATATTCCAAAATCCCATTATCCAAAAGAATCTAAAAAATTAGAATAAAATAATCAAATAAAAATGATTCACGTGAAATTTTACCTTTTTTTGTTGGGTATTTGCATTTGAAATAATTTTTATAACATTTAAAGCAGAATGTTGAACCTTTGCATTTGAATATTTTAAAAATGGAATTATTTTTTTAATTAAATTTTGATAATTTATAATTGTTTGAATTCTGGTATGACTTCCATTTCCACAATTTGCAACACCGGATAAAGTTTCAGAAAGAATTAAAGAATCGTTGCTTTCAAGAAATTTTTCGAATATAGGCAAAATTTCTTGAATTACTTCAATTTTCATTAAATTATTTCCAATTTCATGTTTGCATAAATTTTTTAAAGACCATGCAATATTTCTTAAATTAGCTAAATTTGTGACTTCTGAATCTGCAAGTTTTGCAAATGCTTGAATAATTTCAGCATTAATACATTCACTGCGGCTTTCTGTGTTTTTATCAATTATATGACTTAATCCCCATAAAGCTTGACTTTGAATTTCTTTATTTGGAAAATTTAAAAGGTTTATGAAAGATGGAATTGAACCTGCTTCAACAATTGCAGCTGTTTGTTCAACAGTTCCAGATGCGATATGTGCCAAAATCCATGTAGAATCGAATTGAAGAGTTGTACTAAAAATATGTAAATTAGAAAAAGCAATATTCAAATTTTTTAATGGTAAAATATGGAAATTTGGTTAAAGAAATTTAGTAAGGTCAAATTTGTTTATATCAAAATATTTGGAATCCTAATTTAATCAATACAATAAATTACTTTTTAGAATCCATAAATTTAACAAGTGTTGGAAGTATTCCACTTTGAATAAATTTATCATATGGTGGCGCCTTTTTGCAAGACAATAATCTGCGAGCTTGTCGCACCGCAGCTAATTGAAAACCCAAATCTTCATTCTTTGCATATTCTGATAATTTTTCAACATCATTAATTTTCCTCCAATTTATTTCCGTCACCAATAATTCTTCTTCAGTTTTTGCAACTGGCTTAAAAATTAAATTATTATAAAAAGAACGGCATTTTTAAGCCCTTACTAAACAGTTTAATAAGAAAATTTGAATAAAAATTACATAATTTTTATACATTTTTTATGCTGTATTCCATCGATTTTTTTTATTGAATTTATTTGTTTTTAGGGAAAACATGATAAGACAGGGAAAAAGAGGAAAGAAAGTGCTTCATTTCTTTGAAATCAAAGTCCCAAAAGTAATTTTAATGAATAATTTGTTTTGTTTTTCGTAGTGAGCATAAAAGCGATTGAATTTTTGTGGATGACACATTATTGCATGAAATTTTAATTATGTCACTGTTTCATTCATGAAATCATTTAAACAGTAACAAATCTGACAAATTGTAAATGGAGTGATCGAAAGAAGCTCAATAAAGCATGTATGTTTTTTTGAAGAGCAGAAGAACAATTATCGTTTCTTTGATTTTTTCAAATGTCTTTTGTTTCAGTTTTTGTGTTCTGTTGGAATTTTTATAGATCATAAACATGTCAGTGACCAAATATTAATTTGTCACAATTTGTTTTTTTATGAATGCATATTGTCAACTATTTTTTCAATGTAGACGTCTGATAATTATGCAAAAAAAGAGGGAACCCGACTGTCAATAAAAAATGACCTTCGATATTGATTATTCTTTTGTTCTTTGTCAAAAGATTCTTTTATTCCGTTTTTTTTCCATTTGATTCCTAATTAAAAAATCATGAAAGAAAAAATTGGAGATGATAAAGTTCCTGCTAAAAATGGTCATTCAAATGGAACATCTTCAATAGCTTTAACAAAGAATTTATTTGAAATGGAAGAAACATCAATTAAAAATCAGAAAATTTTAAAAAGAAAATACAGGTAAGTTACTTTTTACCGTTCAAGTAAATGACCACAACCATCTGTCGTCTTTTAAAACATAAAACACAATTATTTTCGTTGAATAAAAATTTACAAAAACAATACATAAAAAGGAGGCAACCCTTTTATTTTTCTTTGAAATTACTTTTGTAGCAATTAAAAGTCAATTTTTTTACACGTAAAAAGTCTAAAGATCGAAAAGGGAGTCGGAAATCGTAAGTTTTTTTGAATTATCTCCTTTTCTATTGTTTTTTGCAAAGATTGAAAATAAACTAATCAAACATTTCTTGGAAATGATAAAAAAAATCGTGATTAAAATTTAATCATTAAATCAGTCTTAGTTGAACTGTTGATATACGTATTTCGGAAAACTTTTATTTTAATTCAAACCACTTAATCTAAACATTTTTCTTCTAAAGTACAACAATTGAGGCCATTACTTTTTCAAATAATGTAAGAATTTCTGGTTTTGTTTGGTTTTTGCAAAAATTTTCACTTTTTTCATGATTTATTTATGACAAAAGCCCTAAATTAAAAAATTATACCAAATATTTCTAACTATTTTTTCATAGATTTTATAAATCGACATCCTTTTTATGTACCATACTGTGCCTATTATTTTTGTTATTTATTGGTTTATGCATTTTATATGAAAGCCAAATTCGTGATAAATATTTAATAAAAAGGGTCCGTGTTTTTATTCCTTACATTCGTTTGCATAAATAATAAATTTCAAGGCCTCAATTATGGTAAATAATTATTCTCTTCCAAATCCATTGGAACTTGTTCAAAATGAAAATAATAATGAAATTGCAAAAGCTGGAGCTTTACCGAATCCTCTTAGAATAAATGATAACGAAAATAATAACGTTAATAAAAGTTGGATGACGGCCCTTGAAAAACCACCTCCTGATTCCCTTCATGCCATTTATAAAAATGCTGCAGTTGCAAGTGATCATAGTATTTGTTCTGAGATTGGAAGGTGAGTATTAAAGCGAAAGTTCAATGGCACATAATTGTTGAAATTTCATAATGAATCAAAATCATTTTTTCATTATTGCATATTTCAGAAACATTTTAATTGCTGGCGGAAATGCCGTTGATTCTGCAATTGCAACTCTTATCGGCATAGGTGTTGTAAATCCACAATCATCTGGTATTGGTGGAAGCACAATTATGACAATTTATGATGCTTCAGCAAAAAAGGCATTTTCAATTGATGCTCGTGGAACTGCTCCATCTTCTGCAAATTCAACAATGTTTATTGGAAAATAAAGAAAAAAGGACTTACGCCTCTGTCATGACTTTCAAAAATTTCACCTCTGTTCTCGAGTTCTTATAGCTCAGTGGTAGAGCACTTGGCCGGAAACCAAGAGGTCGCTGGTTCGATTCCAGCTTCGAGCAAGAGAACATTTTTTCGGATTATTCATTATTTACCAAACATGGCAAGCGTAAAAATTCGAGACTAGCCTTCAATGAGCAGGTCCGAGTTTTACGCCTCTGTCATGACTTTCAAAAATTTCACCTCTGTTCTCGAGTTCTTATAGCTCAGTGGTAGAGCACTTGGCCGGAAACCAAGAGGTCGCTGGTTCGATTCCAGCTTCGAGCAAGAGAACATTTTTTCGGATTATTCATTATTTACCAAACATGGCAAGCGTAAAAATTCGAGACTAGCCTTCAATGAGCAGGTCCGAGTTTTACGCCTCTGTCATGACTTTCAAAAATTTCACCTCTGTTCTCGAGTTCTTATAGCTCAGTGGTAGAGCACTTGGCCGGAAACCAAGAGGTCGCTGGTTCGATTCCAGCTTCGAGCAAGAGAACATTTTTTCGGATTATTCATTATTTACCAAACATGGCAAGCGTAAAAATTCGAGACTAGCCTTCAATGAGCAGGTCCGAGTTTTACGCCTCTGTCATGACTTTCAAAAATTTCACCTCTGTTCTCGAGTTCTTATAGCTCAGTGGTAGAGCACTTGGCCGGAAACCAAGAGGTCGCTGGTTCGATTCCAGCTTCGAGCAAGAGAACATTTTTTCGGATTATTCATTATTTACCAAACATGGCAAGCGTAAAAATTCGAGACTAGCCTTCAATGAGCAGGTCCGAGTTTTACGCCTCTGTCATGACTTTCAAAAATTTCACCTCTGTTCTCGAGTTCTTATAGCTCAGTGGTAGAGCACTTGGCCGGAAACCAAGAGGTCGCTGGTTCGATTCCAGCTTCGAGCAAGAGAACATTTTTTCGGATTATTCATTATTTACCAAACATGGCAAGCGTAAAAATTCGAGACTAGCCTTCAATGAGCAGGTCCGAGTTTTACGCCTCTGTCATGACTTTCAAAAATTTCACCTCTGTTCTCGAGTTCTTATAGCTCAGTGGTAGAGCACTTGGCCGGAAACCAAGAGGTCGCTGGTTCGATTCCAGCTTCGAGCAAGAGAACATTTTTTCGGATTATTCATTATTTACCAAACATGGCAAGCGTAAAAATTCGAGACTAGCCTTCAATGAGCAGGTCCGAGTTTTACGCCTCTGTCATGACTTTCAAAAATTTCACCTCTGTTCTCGAGTTCTTATAGCTCAGTGGTAGAGCACTTGGCCGGAAACCAAGAGGTCGCTGGTTCGATTCCAGCTTCGAGCAAGAGAACATTTTTTCGGATTATTCATTATTTACCAAACATGGCAAGCGTAAAAATTCGAGACTAGCCTTCAATGAGCAGGTCCGAGTTTTACGCCTCTGTCATGACTTTCAAAAATTTCACCTCTGTTCTCGAGTTCTTATAGCTCAGTGGTAGAGCACTTGGCCGGAAACCAAGAGGTCGCTGGTTCGATTCCAGCTTCGAGCAAGAGAACATTTTTTCGGATTATTCATTATTTACCAAACATGGCAAGCGTAAAAATTCGAGACTAGCCTTCAATGAGCAGGTCCGAGTTTTACGCCTCTGTCATGACTTTCAAAAATTTCACCTCTGTTCTCGAGTTCTTATAGCTCAGTGGTAGAGCACTTGGCCGGAAACCAAGAGGTCGCTGGTTCGATTCCAGCTTCGAGCAAGAGAACATTTTTTCGGATTATTCATTATTTACCAAACATGGCAAGCGTAAAAATTCGAGACTAGCCTTCAATGAGCAGGTCCGAGTTTTACGCCTCTGTCATGACTTTCAAAAATTTCACCTCTGTTCTCGAGTTCTTATAGCTCAGTGGTAGAGCACTTGGCCGGAAACCAAGAGGTCGCTGGTTCGATTCCAGCTTCGAGCAAGAGAACATTTTTTCGGATTATTCATTATTTACCAAACATGGCAAGCGTAAAAATTCGAGACTAGCCTTCAATGAGCAGGTCCGAGTTTTACGCCTCTGTCATGACTTTCAAAAATTTCACCTCTGTTCTCGAGTTCTTATAGCTCAGTGGTAGAGCACTTGGCCGGAAACCAAGAGGTCGCTGGTTCGATTCCAGCTTCGAGCAAGAGAACATTTTTTCGGATTATTCATTATTTACCAAACATGGCAAGCGTAAAAATTCGAGACTAGCCTTCAATGAGCAGGTCCGAGTTTTACGCCTCTGTCATGACTTTCAAAAATTTCACCTCTGTTCTCGAGTTCTTATAGCTCAGTGGTAGAGCACTTGGCCGGAAACCAAGAGGTCGCTGGTTCGATTCCAGCTTCGAGCAAGAGAACATTTTTTCGGATTATTCATTATTTACCAAACATGGCAAGCGTAAAAATTCGAGACTAGCCTTCAATGAGCAGGTCCGAGTTTTACGCCTCTGTCATGACTTTCAAAAATTTCACCTCTGTTCTCGAGTTCTTATAGCTCAGTGGTAGAGCACTTGGCCGGAAACCAAGAGGTCGCTGGTTCGATTCCAGCTTCGAGCAAGAGAACATTTTTTCGGATTATTCATTATTTACCAAACATGGCAAGCGTAAAAATTCGAGACTAGCCTTCAATGAGCAGGTCCGAGTTTTACGCCTCTGTCATGACTTTCAAAAATTTCACCTCTGTTCTCGAGTTCTTATAGCTCAGTGGTAGAGCACTTGGCCGGAAACCAAGAGGTCGCTGGTTCGATTCCAGCTTCGAGCAAGAGAACATTTTTTCGGATTATTCATTATTTACCAAACATGGCAAGCGTAAAAATTCGAGACTAGCCTTCAATGAGCAGGTCCGAGTTTTACGCCTCTGTCATGACTTTCAAAAATTTCACCTCTGTTCTCGAGTTCTTATAGCTCAGTGGTAGAGCACTTGGCCGGAAACCAAGAGGTCGCTGGTTCGATTCCAGCTTCGAGCAAGAGAACATTTTTTCGGATTATTCATTATTTACCAAACATGGCAAGCGTAAAAATTCGAGACTAGCCTTCAATGAGCAGGTCCGAGTTTTACGCCTCTGTCATGACTTTCAAAAATTTCACCTCTGTTCTCGAGTTCTTATAGCTCAGTGGTAGAGCACTTGGCCGGAAACCAAGAGGTCGCTGGTTCGATTCCAGCTTCGAGCAAGAGAACATTTTTTCGGATTATTCATTATTTACCAAACATGGCAAGCGTAAAAATTCGAGACTAGCCTTCAATGAGCAGGTCCGAGTTTTACGCCTCTGTCATGACTTTCAAAAATTTCACCTCTGTTCTCGAGTTCTTATAGCTCAGTGGTAGAGCACTTGGCCGGAAACCAAGAGGTCGCTGGTTCGATTCCAGCTTCGAGCAAGAGAACATTTTTTCGGATTATTCATTATTTACCAAACATGGCAAGCGTAAAAATTCGAGACTAGCCTTCAATGAGCAGGTCCGAGTTTTACGCCTCTGTCATGACTTTCAAAAATTTCACCTCTGTTCTCGAGTTCTTATAGCTCAGTGGTAGAGCACTTGGCCGGAAACCAAGAGGTCGCTGGTTCGATTCCAGCTTCGAGCAAGAGAACATTTTTTCGGATTATTCATTATTTACCAAACATGGCAAGCGTAAAAATTCGAGACTAGCCTTCAATGAGCAGGTCCGAGTTTTACGCCTCTGTCATGACTTTCAAAAATTTCACCTCTGTTCTCGAGTTCTTATAGCTCAGTGGTAGAGCACTTGGCCGGAAACCAAGAGGTCGCTGGTTCGATTCCAGCTTCGAGCAAGAGAACATTTTTTCGGATTATTCATTATTTACCAAACATGGCAAGCGTAAAAATTCGAGACTAGCCTTCAATGAGCAGGTCCGAGTTTTACGCCTCTGTCATGACTTTCAAAAATTTCACCTCTGTTCTCGAGTTCTTATAGCTCAGTGGTAGAGCACTTGGCCGGAAACCAAGAGGTCGCTGGTTCGATTCCAGCTTCGAGCAAGAGAACATTTTTTCGGATTATTCATTATTTACCAAACATGGCAAGCGTAAAAATTCGAGACTAGCCTTCAATGAGCAGGTCCGAGTTTTACGCCTCTGTCATGACTTTCAAAAATTTCACCTCTGTTCTCGAGTTCTTATAGCTCAGTGGTAGAGCACTTGGCCGGAAACCAAGAGGTCGCTGGTTCGATTCCAGCTTCGAGCAAGAGAACATTTTTTCGGATTATTCATTATTTACCAAACATGGCAAGCGTAAAAATTCGAGACTAGCCTTCAATGAGCAGGTCCGAGTTTTACGCCTCTGTCATGACTTTCAAAAATTTCACCTCTGTTCTCGAGTTCTTATAGCTCAGTGGTAGAGCACTTGGCCGGAAACCAAGAGGTCGCTGGTTCGATTCCAGCTTCGAGCAAGAGAACATTTTTTCGGATTATTCATTATTTACCAAACATGGCAAGCGTAAAAATTCGAGACTAGCCTTCAATGAGCAGGTCCGAGTTTTACGCCTCTGTCATGACTTTCAAAAATTTCACCTCTGTTCTCGAGTTCTTATAGCTCAGTGGTAGAGCACTTGGCCGGAAACCAAGAGGTCGCTGGTTCGATTCCAGCTTCGAGCAAGAGAACATTTTTTCGGATTATTCATTATTTACCAAACATGGCAAGCGTAAAAATTCGAGACTAGCCTTCAATGAGCAGGTCCGAGTTTTACGCCTCTGTCATGACTTTCAAAAATTTCACCTCTGTTCTCGAGTTCTTATAGCTCAGTGGTAGAGCACTTGGCCGGAAACCAAGAGGTCGCTGGTTCGATTCCAGCTTCGAGCAAGAGAACATTTTTTCGGATTATTCATTATTTACCAAACATGGCAAGCGTAAAAATTCGAGACTAGCCTTCAATGAGCAGGTCCGAGTTTTACGCCTCTGTCATGACTTTCAAAAATTTCACCTCTGTTCTCGAGTTCTTATAGCTCAGTGGTAGAGCACTTGGCCGGAAACCAAGAGGTCGCTGGTTCGATTCCAGCTTCGAGCAAGAGAACATTTTTTCGGATTATTCATTATTTACCAAACATGGCAAGCGTAAAAATTCGAGACTAGCCTTCAATGAGCAGGTCCGAGTTTTACGCCTCTGTCATGACTTTCAAAAATTTCACCTCTGTTCTCGAGTTCTTATAGCTCAGTGGTAGAGCACTTGGCCGGAAACCAAGAGGTCGCTGGTTCGATTCCAGCTTCGAGCAAGAGAACATTTTTTCGGATTATTCATTATTTACCAAACATGGCAAGCGTAAAAATTCGAGACTAGCCTTCAATGAGCAGGTCCGAGTTTTACGCCTCTGTCATGACTTTCAAAAATTTCACCTCTGTTCTCGAGTTCTTATAGCTCAGTGGTAGAGCACTTGGCCGGAAACCAAGAGGTCGCTGGTTCGATTCCAGCTTCGAGCAAGAGAACATTTTTTCGGATTATTCATTATTTACCAAACATGGCAAGCGTAAAAATTCGAGACTAGCCTTCAATGAGCAGGTCCGAGTTTTACGCCTCTGTCATGACTTTCAAAAATTTCACCTCTGTTCTCGAGTTCTTATAGCTCAGTGGTAGAGCACTTGGCCGGAAACCAAGAGGTCGCTGGTTCGATTCCAGCTTCGAGCAAGAGAACATTTTTTCGGATTATTCATTATTTACCAAACATGGCAAGCGTAAAAATTCGAGACTAGCCTTCAATGAGCAGGTCCGAGTTTTACGCCTCTGTCATGACTTTCAAAAATTTCACCTCTGTTCTCGAGTTCTTATAGCTCAGTGGTAGAGCACTTGGCCGGAAACCAAGAGGTCGCTGGTTCGATTCCAGCTTCGAGCAAGAGAACATTTTTTCGGATTATTCATTATTTACCAAACATGGCAAGCGTAAAAATTCGAGACTAGCCTTCAATGAGCAGGTCCGAGTTTTACGCCTCTGTCATGACTTTCAAAAATTTCACCTCTGTTCTCGAGTTCTTATAGCTCAGTGGTAGAGCACTTGGCCGGAAACCAAGAGGTCGCTGGTTCGATTCCAGCTTCGAGCAAGAGAACATTTTTTCGGATTATTCATTATTTACCAAACATGGCAAGCGTAAAAATTCGAGACTAGCCTTCAATGAGCAGGTCCGAGTTTTACGCCTCTGTCATGACTTTCAAAAATTTCACCTCTGTTCTCGAGTTCTTATAGCTCAGTGGTAGAGCACTTGGCCGGAAACCAAGAGGTCGCTGGTTCGATTCCAGCTTCGAGCAAGAGAACATTTTTTCGGATTATTCATTATTTACCAAACATGGCAAGCGTAAAAATTCGAGACTAGCCTTCAATGAGCAGGTCCGAGTTTTACGCCTCTGTCATGACTTTCAAAAATTTCACCTCTGTTCTCGAGTTCTTATAGCTCAGTGGTAGAGCACTTGGCCGGAAACCAAGAGGTCGCTGGTTCGATTCCAGCTTCGAGCAAGAGAACATTTTTTCGGATTATTCATTATTTACCAAACATGGCAAGCGTAAAAATTCGAGACTAGCCTTCAATGAGCAGGTCCGAGTTTTACGCCTCTGTCATGACTTTCAAAAATTTCACCTCTGTTCTCGAGTTCTTATAGCTCAGTGGTAGAGCACTTGGCCGGAAACCAAGAGGTCGCTGGTTCGATTCCAGCTTCGAGCAAGAGAACATTTTTTCGGATTATTCATTATTTACCAAACATGGCAAGCGTAAAAATTCGAGACTAGCCTTCAATGAGCAGGTCCGAGTTTTACGCCTCTGTCATGACTTTCAAAAATTTCACCTCTGTTCTCGAGTTCTTATAGCTCAGTGGTAGAGCACTTGGCCGGAAACCAAGAGGTCGCTGGTTCGATTCCAGCTTCGAGCAAGAGAACATTTTTTCGGATTATTCATTATTTACCAAACATGGCAAGCGTAAAAATTCGAGACTAGCCTTCAATGAGCAGGTCCGAGTTTTACGCCTCTGTCATGACTTTCAAAAATTTCACCTCTGTTCTCGAGTTCTTATAGCTCAGTGGTAGAGCACTTGGCCGGAAACCAAGAGGTCGCTGGTTCGATTCCAGCTTCGAGCAAGAGAACATTTTTTCGGATTATTCATTATTTACCAAACATGGCAAGCGTAAAAATTCGAGACTAGCCTTCAATGAGCAGGTCCGAGTTTTACGCCTCTGTCATGACTTTCAAAAATTTCACCTCTGTTCTCGAGTTCTTATAGCTCAGTGGTAGAGCACTTGGCCGGAAACCAAGAGGTCGCTGGTTCGATTCCAGCTTCGAGCAAGAGAACATTTTTTCGGATTATTCATTATTTACCAAACATGGCAAGCGTAAAAATTCGAGACTAGCCTTCAATGAGCAGGTCCGAGTTTTACGCCTCTGTCATGACTTTCAAAAATTTCACCTCTGTTCTCGAGTTCTTATAGCTCAGTGGTAGAGCACTTGGCCGGAAACCAAGAGGTCGCTGGTTCGATTCCAGCTTCGAGCAAGAGAACATTTTTTCGGATTATTCATTATTTACCAAACATGGCAAGCGTAAAAATTCGAGACTAGCCTTCAATGAGCAGGTCCGAGTTTTACGCCTCTGTCATGACTTTCAAAAATTTCACCTCTGTTCTCGAGTTCTTATAGCTCAGTGGTAGAGCACTTGGCCGGAAACCAAGAGGTCGCTGGTTCGATTCCAGCTTCGAGCAAGAGAACATTTTTTCGGATTATTCATTATTTACCAAACATGGCAAGCGTAAAAATTCGAGACTAGCCTTCAATGAGCAGGTCCGAGTTTTACGCCTCTGTCATGACTTTCAAAAATTTCACCTCTGTTCTCGAGTTCTTATAGCTCAGTGGTAGAGCACTTGGCCGGAAACCAAGAGGTCGCTGGTTCGATTCCAGCTTCGAGCAAGAGAACATTTTTTCGGATTATTCATTATTTACCAAACATGGCAAGCGTAAAAATTCGAGACTAGCCTTCAATGAGCAGGTCCGAGTTTTACGCCTCTGTCATGACTTTCAAAAATTTCACCTCTGTTCTCGAGTTCTTATAGCTCAGTGGTAGAGCACTTGGCCGGAAACCAAGAGGTCGCTGGTTCGATTCCAGCTTCGAGCAAGAGAACATTTTTTCGGATTATTCATTATTTACCAAACATGGCAAGCGTAAAAATTCGAGACTAGCCTTCAATGAGCAGGTCCGAGTTTTACGCCTCTGTCATGACTTTCAAAAATTTCACCTCTGTTCTCGAGTTCTTATAGCTCAGTGGTAGAGCACTTGGCCGGAAACCAAGAGGTCGCTGGTTCGATTCCAGCTTCGAGCAAGAGAACATTTTTTCGGATTATTCATTATTTACCAAACATGGCAAGCGTAAAAATTCGAGACTAGCCTTCAATGAGCAGGTCCGAGTTTTACGCCTCTGTCATGACTTTCAAAAATTTCACCTCTGTTCTCGAGTTCTTATAGCTCAGTGGTAGAGCACTTGGCCGGAAACCAAGAGGTCGCTGGTTCGATTCCAGCTTCGAGCAAGAGAACATTTTTTCGGATTATTCATTATTTACCAAACATGGCAAGCGTAAAAATTCGAGACTAGCCTTCAATGAGCAGGTCCGAGTTTTACGCCTCTGTCATGACTTTCAAAAATTTCACCTCTGTTCTCGAGTTCTTATAGCTCAGTGGTAGAGCACTTGGCCGGAAACCAAGAGGTCGCTGGTTCGATTCCAGCTTCGAGCAAGAGAACATTTTTTCGGATTATTCATTATTTACCAAACATGGCAAGCGTAAAAATTCGAGACTAGCCTTCAATGAGCAGGTCCGAGTTTTACGCCTCTGTCATGACTTTCAAAAATTTCACCTCTGTTCTCGAGTTCTTATAGCTCAGTGGTAGAGCACTTGGCCGGAAACCAAGAGGTCGCTGGTTCGATTCCAGCTTCGAGCAAGAGAACATTTTTTCGGATTATTCATTATTTACCAAACATGGCAAGCGTAAAAATTCGAGACTAGCCTTCAATGAGCAGGTCCGAGTTTTACGCCTCTGTCATGACTTTCAAAAATTTCACCTCTGTTCTCGAGTTCTTATAGCTCAGTGGTAGAGCACTTGGCCGGAAACCAAGAGGTCGCTGGTTCGATTCCAGCTTCGAGCAAGAGAACATTTTTTCGGATTATTCATTATTTACCAAACATGGCAAGCGTAAAAATTCGAGACTAGCCTTCAATGAGCAGGTCCGAGTTTTACGCCTCTGTCATGACTTTCAAAAATTTCACCTCTGTTCTCGAGTTCTTATAGCTCAGTGGTAGAGCACTTGGCCGGAAACCAAGAGGTCGCTGGTTCGATTCCAGCTTCGAGCAAGAGAACATTTTTTCGGATTATTCATTATTTACCAAACATGGCAAGCGTAAAAATTCGAGACTAGCCTTCAATGAGCAGGTCCGAGTTTTACGCCTCTGTCATGACTTTCAAAAATTTCACCTCTGTTCTCGAGTTCTTATAGCTCAGTGGTAGAGCACTTGGCCGGAAACCAAGAGGTCGCTGGTTCGATTCCAGCTTCGAGCAAGAGAACATTTTTTCGGATTATTCATTATTTACCAAACATGGCAAGCGTAAAAATTCGAGACTAGCCTTCAATGAGCAGGTCCGAGTTTTACGCCTCTGTCATGACTTTCAAAAATTTCACCTCTGTTCTCGAGTTCTTATAGCTCAGTGGTAGAGCACTTGGCCGGAAACCAAGAGGTCGCTGGTTCGATTCCAGCTTCGAGCAAGAGAACATTTTTTCGGATTATTCATTATTTACCAAACATGGCAAGCGTAAAAATTCGAGACTAGCCTTCAATGAGCAGGTCCGAGTTTTACGCCTCTGTCATGACTTTCAAAAATTTCACCTCTGTTCTCGAGTTCTTATAGCTCAGTGGTAGAGCACTTGGCCGGAAACCAAGAGGTCGCTGGTTCGATTCCAGCTTCGAGCAAGAGAACATTTTTTCGGATTATTCATTATTTACCAAACATGGCAAGCGTAAAAATTCGAGACTAGCCTTCAATGAGCAGGTCCGAGTTTTACGCCTCTGTCATGACTTTCAAAAATTTCACCTCTGTTCTCGAGTTCTTATAGCTCAGTGGTAGAGCACTTGGCCGGAAACCAAGAGGTCGCTGGTTCGATTCCAGCTTCGAGCAAGAGAACATTTTTTCGGATTATTCATTATTTACCAAACATGGCAAGCGTAAAAATTCGAGACTAGCCTTCAATGAGCAGGTCCGAGTTTTACGCCTCTGTCATGACTTTCAAAAATTTCACCTCTGTTCTCGAGTTCTTATAGCTCAGTGGTAGAGCACTTGGCCGGAAACCAAGAGGTCGCTGGTTCGATTCCAGCTTCGAGCAAGAGAACATTTTTTCGGATTATTCATTATTTACCAAACATGGCAAGCGTAAAAATTCGAGACTAGCCTTCAATGAGCAGGTCCGAGTTTTACGCCTCTGTCATGACTTTCAAAAATTTCACCTCTGTTCTCGAGTTCTTATAGCTCAGTGGTAGAGCACTTGGCCGGAAACCAAGAGGTCGCTGGTTCGATTCCAGCTTCGAGCAAGAGAACATTTTTTCGGATTATTCATTATTTACCAAACATGGCAAGCGTAAAAATTCGAGACTAGCCTTCAATGAGCAGGTCCGAGTTTTACGCCTCTGTCATGACTTTCAAAAATTTCACCTCTGTTCTCGAGTTCTTATAGCTCAGTGGTAGAGCACTTGGCCGGAAACCAAGAGGTCGCTGGTTCGATTCCAGCTTCGAGCAAGAGAACATTTTTTCGGATTATTCATTATTTACCAAACATGGCAAGCGTAAAAATTCGAGACTAGCCTTCAATGAGCAGGTCCGAGTTTTACGCCTCTGTCATGACTTTCAAAAATTTCACCTCTGTTCTCGAGTTCTTATAGCTCAGTGGTAGAGCACTTGGCCGGAAACCAAGAGGTCGCTGGTTCGATTCCAGCTTCGAGCAAGAGAACATTTTTTCGGATTATTCATTATTTACCAAACATGGCAAGCGTAAAAATTCGAGACTAGCCTTCAATGAGCAGGTCCGAGTTTTACGCCTCTGTCATGACTTTCAAAAATTTCACCTCTGTTCTCGAGTTCTTATAGCTCAGTGGTAGAGCACTTGGCCGGAAACCAAGAGGTCGCTGGTTCGATTCCAGCTTCGAGCAAGAGAACATTTTTTCGGATTATTCATTATTTACCAAACATGGCAAGCGTAAAAATTCGAGACTAGCCTTCAATGAGCAGGTCCGAGTTTTACGCCTCTGTCATGACTTTCAAAAATTTCACCTCTGTTCTCGAGTTCTTATAGCTCAGTGGTAGAGCACTTGGCCGGAAACCAAGAGGTCGCTGGTTCGATTCCAGCTTCGAGCAAGAGAACATTTTTTCGGATTATTCATTATTTACCAAACATGGCAAGCGTAAAAATTCGAGACTAGCCTTCAATGAGCAGGTCCGAGTTTTACGCCTCTGTCATGACTTTCAAAAATTTCACCTCTGTTCTCGAGTTCTTATAGCTCAGTGGTAGAGCACTTGGCCGGAAACCAAGAGGTCGCTGGTTCGATTCCAGCTTCGAGCAAGAGAACATTTTTTCGGATTATTCATTATTTACCAAACATGGCAAGCGTAAAAATTCGAGACTAGCCTTCAATGAGCAGGTCCGAGTTTTACGCCTCTGTCATGACTTTCAAAAATTTCACCTCTGTTCTCGAGTTCTTATAGCTCAGTGGTAGAGCACTTGGCCGGAAACCAAGAGGTCGCTGGTTCGATTCCAGCTTCGAGCAAGAGAACATTTTTTCGGATTATTCATTATTTACCAAACATGGCAAGCGTAAAAATTCGAGACTAGCCTTCAATGAGCAGGTCCGAGTTTTACGCCTCTGTCATGACTTTCAAAAATTTCACCTCTGTTCTCGAGTTCTTATAGCTCAGTGGTAGAGCACTTGGCCGGAAACCAAGAGGTCGCTGGTTCGATTCCAGCTTCGAGCAAGAGAACATTTTTTCGGATTATTCATTATTTACCAAACATGGCAAGCGTAAAAATTCGAGACTAGCCTTCAATGAGCAGGTCCGAGTTTTACGCCTCTGTCATGACTTTCAAAAATTTCACCTCTGTTCTCGAGTTCTTATAGCTCAGTGGTAGAGCACTTGGCCGGAAACCAAGAGGTCGCTGGTTCGATTCCAGCTTCGAGCAAGAGAACATTTTTTCGGATTATTCATTATTTACCAAACATGGCAAGCGTAAAAATTCGAGACTAGCCTTCAATGAGCAGGTCCGAGTTTTACGCCTCTGTCATGACTTTCAAAAATTTCACCTCTGTTCTCGAGTTCTTATAGCTCAGTGGTAGAGCACTTGGCCGGAAACCAAGAGGTCGCTGGTTCGATTCCAGCTTCGAGCAAGAGAACATTTTTTCGGATTATTCATTATTTACCAAACATGGCAAGCGTAAAAATTCGAGACTAGCCTTCAATGAGCAGGTCCGAGTTTTACGCCTCTGTCATGACTTTCAAAAATTTCACCTCTGTTCTCGAGTTCTTATAGCTCAGTGGTAGAGCACTTGGCCGGAAACCAAGAGGTCGCTGGTTCGATTCCAGCTTCGAGCAAGAGAACATTTTTTCGGATTATTCATTATTTACCAAACATGGCAAGCGTAAAAATTCGAGACTAGCCTTCAATGAGCAGGTCCGAGTTTTACGCCTCTGTCATGACTTTCAAAAATTTCACCTCTGTTCTCGAGTTCTTATAGCTCAGTGGTAGAGCACTTGGCCGGAAACCAAGAGGTCGCTGGTTCGATTCCAGCTTCGAGCAAGAGAACATTTTTTCGGATTATTCATTATTTACCAAACATGGCAAGCGTAAAAATTCGAGACTAGCCTTCAATGAGCAGGTCCGAGTTTTACGCCTCTGTCATGACTTTCAAAAATTTCACCTCTGTTCTCGAGTTCTTATAGCTCAGTGGTAGAGCACTTGGCCGGAAACCAAGAGGTCGCTGGTTCGATTCCAGCTTCGAGCAAGAGAACATTTTTTCGGATTATTCATTATTTACCAAACATGGCAAGCGTAAAAATTCGAGACTAGCCTTCAATGAGCAGGTCCGAGTTTTACGCCTCTGTCATGACTTTCAAAAATTTCACCTCTGTTCTCGAGTTCTTATAGCTCAGTGGTAGAGCACTTGGCCGGAAACCAAGAGGTCGCTGGTTCGATTCCAGCTTCGAGCAAGAGAACATTTTTTCGGATTATTCATTATTTACCAAACATGGCAAGCGTAAAAATTCGAGACTAGCCTTCAATGAGCAGGTCCGAGTTTTACGCCTCTGTCATGACTTTCAAAAATTTCACCTCTGTTCTCGAGTTCTTATAGCTCAGTGGTAGAGCACTTGGCCGGAAACCAAGAGGTCGCTGGTTCGATTCCAGCTTCGAGCAAGAGAACATTTTTTCGGATTATTCATTATTTACCAAACATGGCAAGCGTAAAAATTCGAGACTAGCCTTCAATGAGCAGGTCCGAGTTTTACGCCTCTGTCATGACTTTCAAAAATTTCACCTCTGTTCTCGAGTTCTTATAGCTCAGTGGTAGAGCACTTGGCCGGAAACCAAGAGGTCGCTGGTTCGATTCCAGCTTCGAGCAAGAGAACATTTTTTCGGATTATTCATTATTTACCAAACATGGCAAGCGTAAAAATTCGAGACTAGCCTTCAATGAGCAGGTCCGAGTTTTACGCCTCTGTCATGACTTTCAAAAATTTCACCTCTGTTCTCGAGTTCTTATAGCTCAGTGGTAGAGCACTTGGCCGGAAACCAAGAGGTCGCTGGTTCGATTCCAGCTTCGAGCAAGAGAACATTTTTTCGGATTATTCATTATTTACCAAACATGGCAAGCGTAAAAATTCGAGACTAGCCTTCAATGAGCAGGTCCGAGTTTTACGCCTCTGTCATGACTTTCAAAAATTTCACCTCTGTTCTCGAGTTCTTATAGCTCAGTGGTAGAGCACTTGGCCGGAAACCAAGAGGTCGCTGGTTCGATTCCAGCTTCGAGCAAGAGAACATTTTTTCGGATTATTCATTATTTACCAAACATGGCAAGCGTAAAAATTCGAGACTAGCCTTCAATGAGCAGGTCCGAGTTTTAACGCCTCTGTCATGACTTTCAAAAATTTCACCTCTGTTCTCGAGTTCTTATAGCTCAGTGGTAGAGCACTTGGCCGGAAACCAAGAGGTCGCTGGTTCGATTCCAGCTTCGAGCAAGAGAACATTTTTTCGGATTATTCATTATTTACCAAACATGGCAAGCGTAAAAATTCGAGACTAGCCTTCAATGAGCAGGTCCGAGTTTTACGCCTCTGTCATGACTTTCAAAAATTTCACCTCTGTTCTCGAGTTCTTATAGCTCAGTGGTAGAGCACTTGGCCGGAAACCAAGAGGTCGCTGGTTCGATTCCAGCTTCGAGCAAGAGAACATTTTTTCGGATTATTCATTATTTACCAAACATGGCAAGCGTAAAAATTCGAGACTAGCCTTCAATGAGCAGGTCCGAGTTTTACGCCTCTGTCATGACTTTCAAAAATTTCACCTCTGTTCTCGAGTTCTTATAGCTCAGTGGTAGAGCACTTGGCCGAAACCAAGAGGTCGCTGGTTCGATTCCAGCTTCGAGCAAGAGAACATTTTTTCGGATTATTCATTATTTACCAAACATGGCAAGCGTAAAAAATTCGAGGACTAGCCTTCAATGAGCAGGTCCGAGTTTTACGCCTCTGTCATGACTTTCAAAATTTCACCTCTGTTCTCGAGTTCTTTAGCTCAGTGGTAGAGCACTTGGCCGGAAACCAAGAGGGTCGCTGTTCGATTCCAGCTTCGAGCAAGAGTTACTCTGCGTTCGTTATTCATTATTTACCAAACATGGCAAGCGTAAAAATTCCGAGGACTAGCTTCTAATGAGCAGGTCGAGTTTTAAGCTTGTCATGACTTTCAAAAATTTCCCTCGTTCTCGAGTTCTTATAGTCAGTGGGTAGGATTGGCCGGAAACCAAGAGGTCGCTGGGTTCGATTCCAGCTTCAAGAGGTCGATGGCTTTCGATTCTGCTTCGAGCAAGGTACTCTGCGTTGATACCACTG